>JARGYA010000979.1:0-30247 GCA_029204335.1 Mycena vulgaris
ATCCTGATACTCGTCCGAAAATATGCGATCCTGCGAGTCCTTCGTCCAGTGAAAGGGCTCGTATACCGGCAAGCGGCCCAGGTCCTCCGTGTACTTGGGCAGCGTAAAGAGGGGGTCGATATCGGCGATAGACAGGCCAGAGCTCAGACCAGGTTGAGTCAGCGGGACTCTATTAACGCCAGCGGTTTGACTTGAGCCTGCGGCATCCAACTCGGAGTCGTCGATCGTCGACGGCCCACAATCATAATCCTCACTAAAGTTCAACGCCCGCTTCAACTGGTTCGGAACAAACTGTTCCATTTTCGTCGCACTCATGAGCTCGGTGATGATATCACTTAGAGTCCGTGCTCAGGCAATTGCCCCTAGAGAATAAATCAAACCACGCACTGTTGGCGACCGGCAACCTGCCATCTACACGCCGATGTGAGACCGAAGGGAAAAAACCAAGTAAGAGTCGCAACCGCGCCTCACCTCATCTCGTACATCCGGAGAAGGCGCAGGCATGTCTCCACATCTTGCAGACACTTTTGAGGGTCGGTGGAGAGGCCTACTTTGCGTCCGCCCCAGACGTTGAGCAGAAGGACCACCCCA
This sequence comes from Mycena vulgaris, assembly GCA_029204335.1. Lineage (NCBI taxonomy): Eukaryota > Fungi > Basidiomycota > Agaricomycetes > Agaricales > Mycenaceae > Mycena > Mycena vulgaris. Next base: position 592 of record JARGYA010000979.1, read on the forward strand.
GAGTCACAGATCGCGTTCTAGCAGAGTGATGATCATATGTGCGCGTGAAAATAAAGTGAGCCTATACCAAAACATGCGGGGTGCATACGAATCCGCGCCGGGCCGCGACATCCATGATGTGGCTGCAGGACCGCGCAGAATTTGCGCATATGGCAAGAGATGGATAGCTCTGGGGCGTGATCAGTGCTTACAAAGTCTGAGGACAACGACATACGCTTGAAATTGGTTGCGCAGCCTTGCTGTGCGGAGAAACAATGAAAATGCGATGGACCTGGATTTGGACTGTGAACACATTAGACTCTGCTCAAAAAATGGGAGAAATTTCGAACCGTGGTAATAGCAAGCGTAGAGAACTGTGCGGGGGAGTAAATCAATTGGCAACACGTAAAACGAACAAGAACAAACCCGATGATTGGGCCGCGAAAACCGGATCCTCCATATGGGGATCCCATCGCACTGAAAGACGCTGTCAGTTCTCAAGATATGCTGGAAAGCCTGTGTGATACAATGTCCAGGTATTGTGTCGACCCAGGCGTTTAGAGCAGCGCTTTAATGAATGGTTGTAAGTCCAGGATGGGAACATAATAGGCTGCGCTAACTCAAGTTCTGCGACCACAGTTTGAGTCCATCCCTCGGGCTTATTCTCTTTTCTCACGGCATACTACCAGTTGAGAACGTGAGAAACGGCGCAGAGATACAACAGTTCAACTGACGATGGTTTTTTGGGACATTCCAATTATTTCGAGCAACTTCAAGTAGGCCACAGTAAACGAGAGAATGCTAGGCTTTCCAGGAGGCTGTTTGAATGCCAGGTCCGGATCGGGGGTTTCCCAATATTCGTCGTCGCATTCAACGGGATAGTCCAGATCGTAGCTGACAGTATCGATTAGTCGCGGAATATTAGTGGGGGGGTCATGTTGGAGCGCACTCGTCGGAACAAGTCGCCCGAGGTCTTCCGCAAAATGCGCTCCCGAGTGTATCAATGCAAATCAGCATCCCTGTATTTAGAGAGAGTGAGATTTAAAGATAGGAAAGGACGGAAGCTCACAAAATGCCCGCTTCCAATTTTCAGCCACCACCTTGTCATCGTAGCGATGGCGACGATGAACACCCATATCCTGAACGTAGCGCATTCCAGCACCACCCAGGACCCAACATCCTTCCGGGGCCGAAGAGCCTTGAAGATAGAGGATGGATAACTAGTAAGAGTGTCCCGTCAAAAGCGTAGATGTCGCAGAATGTTTGAATATATACACAAGTTAGCTGAACCTCATAGAGAGTAGGTGTTTCAATCAGCGATGTCCGAACGAGCTGCAGTTGCCGAAGATATTTCCAACCGGAGCTTAATTGAGAGTTTGTCCCTTCCAGTAGAACGCGGGGATCATCGGAGTATTTTGCGGCGACTGCACACACAGCCAAAACAGTTGCTCCAAATTGGCGATCAACGAAGTGGAGACCAGCGGAAAGACTCTTTTCAAAGGTAGGTCGATGGAGGAGGCACAGTAGAATATTGACCCGTGTAAAGTAGATCGAAACCAGGCTTCGTAGGAGGTCGGGATCGGGGAATATCAAGGGGGGGAGCACTTCTCTCGGGGAGAGGTCATCATGCTCCCACTGCAAGATGTGTGAGAATGCCACAAGAGAAAGTAATAGACAAGACACGCACGGAGCTTCGCCAAAATTGTGGTCGTCGTGTAGGGGGGAGAAGCTTCTGTTGATGGTCGACGTTGAGATTTTCCTTGATGACCATGGCTGTCTTGATCAGTTTCATATGGCTCGACTTGCCGAAGAAGCGATTCCGGTACGAATCCAACAGGAATCGTTCAAAATGTTCAGTAAGTGTCACAGAAATATCATCGTCGCACGCGGATTCATCCTTGCTAGAGTTTGCGGGACTCTCTGAAACAGTTAGCGAAAGTGGCCGCCGTAGGGACACTAACTCCTGTTCCAAATGCCGTGCATAGTAAGCAACATCGAGCAGAACTTGGCGAAGATCGGCGTCCAAAATGCAGGCGGTCATTTGGGAAATAATGGCAGCGACGTGGGCTTTTACAACATGATCATTGTCCGAATTATCCGATGAACCAGTATTCTTCAGGATGTATTTTCAGCTTATGTCTTAGAAAAATGAAGTTGAACTTACCAGGGAGGGAGGCTTTGATGGGCCGACTTTCTGAAGGGGGGTTATCGATGGCCCTGCCTTGAAGGTAGTCTGGCTGTGATGTGTGCAGTCTGAATTGAACGCGATACAGTTTGAGCACCGGCCCCCAGGCATCCGAGAGCTGTCACCTGGTATAAAGGTGGGACTGGTTTAAGTTGATTGCTAGAAAATGAAGCTCACATCGAACTAGTGCAGTATGTAAAGCGAGGTAGGGTGAAACTGAATGCGCGAATGCTTACTTTTCCTTTGCTTGCAGATATCGCACGAATCTGCAAGAATTGGAGACCATGAAGCTTCAATCAGCTTTCAAGAGAGACTATCGAGAACCTTTCATTCTCCGCCGCTTGGATCCTGGAACAGGAATGGCGCGAAAAGATTCCGGCATATTTTGCGCGAGGTGGAGGTGAGGTAGTATCTCCTAATAAACTTCCTCTCTCGTTCCTCGTCCTGAGTTGGTGGTCGTCGTCGCCGTGCCACGCGTCAGTGCTCACGGCCCGGGTTGCTGACACGGTGATGCACCGATTGCACTGCCACATTCGACCTTCGGACAGGCAAAAGTAAACTACGTGTTTATATTAATCCAGCCTGAGCTTTCAATGGTAAATCGCCCTTAATTTCCCGACGTTGCGTTCTGCATCATCTGCGTCATCCCATCCACGCTCGAAAAATACGGCATCCAATAGGACCTAGCGCGAGTGAGGTTTTTTTTTTTTACGACAGGAGGAACAACCCACAAATATGGGTCCATGTCCATTTCGTTGTTCAATGCGGAGTCACGGGAAAAGCCATAGAGGTTCGAACCAGTGTAAACCGGGTAGTCCAAGTTCCACGGTTGAGAGTCGACAGTCTCGGATGTGTTAATAGCTGGCGGTAAATCAGGAATAATTTTATCGAGGACATCGATTTCCGATAAGTCCAATGTCCCATAAATGGGGAGCCGGCTGAGATCCTCCACTGCCAGGGGCAGAGAGAGGAAGTTCCCTGGCCATGATTCGAGCCCGGGGTTTTGCGCATAACCGTCGTCAATGTGGAGTTCAGACACAGATCGAGGCCGGGGAAGTTTCCAATTAATTGGTCCAATGGTATTTCGGGTGGGGTAACGGGTGGGGAGAGGAAGCTTATTCACAGACATCAGCTCACAAATGATATCACTGGAGAGATGCTAGTGTCCCAAACATGATCATCATGAGCGTAAAACTTACTAGTATCGGCCTGCATTTTGCCATCTGGTATGCATGAGACGGTGGTTGCAGGATGAGGGTATGGTTGACTTACCGACGCTCGGTCTCCCGGAGTAGTAGTAGCGACATGCATTTGTACACATCAAACAAGTTCCCTGGCTATGTCGATGGCGAGCCCTGATCGCGCGCCGCCAGAAACGTTGAGCAGAAAAGAGCAACCGCCGAATCAAAAGCCGCTTTCTGCAAACCGTAAGAAAATAAACTAAGCCAGATACAAAATAAATACCACAACGTGCGGGGCAGGCATAAAGCCTCGGCGCGATTTCACGTCAACTACATTGACTGCAGGACCGCGCGGCGTTGGTAGCAAATGGCCAGAGATTTGAAGGTCTATTAGCCAGGCAATGCGATCAATGACCAATTACAGGTTTCAACCAGAACTTACAGATGAAGTCGCGGTCTGTTTTACTATAAAAGGACGGTGCACATCAATTGCACTGCGAACAAGCATGAGAAAAAATTCAACACTTCAGACCTGTAACAGCGTACCGTGATAGTATGCAGCATATTACGCACGAAAACAAAATGTCAAACACAGTTCCGGCGTTTATTTAAAAACCAGCATACCGCACTTTGGGAGAAAAACGCGTCATCCCCCATGTACGGATTCCACAGCACTAGAAAAAATTAGGCCATGCTTTAAATCTCAGCTTCCGCGGCGTACGATGCTCTGAATTCTTCGGCCATTTATTCAAACGCGAGCTGGATTTTATTGAGTGGATATTGCGATACGACCATAGTCAATACTCACTCTAGCTCTGCAATTGTTTTCGCTTCCAATGGCCTCTGTCCGGTATATCTTGAAGCGGCTCCTAAGAGAATGCAAATTTAAAACCGGCGGAATATAAATATGTACCACTTGCCGCCGGTGTTCGCCAAGAAAACGTGAATATCTGGACGAGCTTGATGTATGCAACGTAATATTCCACCAGCGAGGGTTTCCCTGGTGGTGCTTGAAGGCCTTCTCAGGATCCGGATGTTGCCAATACTCGTCGTCACACAATACCGGAAGATCGAGATCGGATTCGCTGGCCTTGACAATTCCGGGCCTGCCAAAGCAGGCACTGCAGATGGCGTTAAACGTGGAGAGGTAGTAAAAACAACGCTTGAGCATCTCATCCCGCAGATTTAGCGGTCCATTGAGATCTGGACGCCGATGCACCCCTACATCTTGTGCGTATAGAATTCCTATCCCGCTCAGTAGCCAGCAAGACTCCTGGTTAAAACCGTTTGCTGGAACATTAAGTACAGCTGGAAAATCGATAAATCAGAAGTGATAATACCAAATGAAAGAGGAACTTACGCAGCAGAGCTGCAGCTCGTATAGCGACGCCGTCTCGACAACGGGGCCGCTAAATGGCCGACCGATTTGGCGAAACCACTTCCAGCCAGCGCTTATCTCCCCGAGCGTGCCAGAAAAAAGAACCCGCTCGTCGGGTGAGTTTTTGCTGGCCAGCGCACATACTGCGAGGACAATGGCACCAAATCGATGGTCGCGCAAATGTAACCCCTCAGCAAGCGATTGTTTTGAAAGTGGGCCCGTGCAATATGAACGAGTATATGTTCAGTTGGGAAAAATAAATCTCCACCAGATCCCAAAGAAGATCATCTGGCGGGAATATCTGCGTTACAGGTGGCTCTGGAGAAGCCTCCCACTACAGAATGTCAGCACATACACCGAGGAGCTTTGTTCGGACTGACTGGCAGTGGAGTCCAGAACTCCCGTCTTGTCATGGGTGGGATGTATATATTATCGTAGTGTGCTCCTTCAATGGCGGCTCTGACAAACAAGAGGCTGCTATTTTTTCCAAAGAAGCGGCGATTGGAGGTATCGACCATTACCCGCCTGAAATGCTCAGGCAATTTCTGCAGATCAACGACGATGCCGGATTCGCTTTCGGCATCGTCCTGTTCTGCTCTGGGTGAGACAGAGTTGCTGCCGATCCGAACTGAAGGGCACGTCTGAGATTCATGGGATGTATTTAGTTCCTGCTCCAGGCTGCGAGCATAGCGAGCGACTTCGAGGAGTAGCTGAAACAGCGCTTCGCGATCTCCCGGTGCCTGATAGTCCGATGGGTGTCGGAGTAGACCATCAACGACGTTCTTGGCTGTCTCCGAAACTCGACTCGAATCACCCGCGGTCGTCTAACAATCAAATTAGACCACGGCAATGTCCTATACATTCACGTTACCTCTTCACCGATGGATGTTGACTTCTGGGCAGCCGTCCGCTTTCTGATTATTCTGTGAGTCAAAAGATCTATATTTCAAGGCCTTCCTACCGCCGAGGCCCTTTGTCCTCCTGTCGCGTCATTTCAGAACAGAATGGTCGGAGTGGTGCGGCCAATTCTAACCTTCTGCTGGGAGATTTTATGCGTGCACTCGGAATTGAATGAAACACAGTTTGAGCATCGGTTTCCGGGCATTCTGGCACTGTCGCCTTGAAGCGGGTTTGAGTGTGATGCCCTCAATTCAAGATGTCGTTTTCTTACATCGTACTGTGGTTTTCCGAATCAGTGCCAGCCGCTGACTGCCAGAATGATTTGGACTACATACTCTTCTGTCTGCGACATATATCGCACGACCCGCGTAATCTAACAGAGCAATGGGATCAGAGGTAGGCTCGCAAGCTCAGAGTATGACAATCGTTTATCACCGTCGTTTCTTGGTGCCCTCGACGGACTCGGAGGCCATGGTGAGCGAGAAACGGGCGTATCGTTATAGTATCTGTCTCCAGAGAGACTAAATAAGGTGGACTGTCACGCTGACGTCGCCACTGTGTACATGACTCATCAAAGCGGCATAAGCAGCATCCGACTGGATCCTCTGGGCCGTGTGATTGATTGTGGCAGGATTTGGTACAGATTTTGGCTCAATCTACTGTAATGGCCCCCAACTCTGTCCGGACTATGGCCTTTCGCGACAGTGGCTTGTCGCCTCCGGCCCCGTCTGTGACTTTTTTATATATGTAACTAGTGAGTTTCGTTGTGGCGTCTGTCAAGATTTTCGCCCCCGCAGCATGTTGTTTTGTGGCATTTTAGGTGTTAAAGGTCCGTAATGCTCGATAGATTTCCGTAGCTCATTTCGTGATGGGCAAGGACTCGGAAAATCCGGTGGCAAGTCAGATACAACTAGAGCCAAACAAAAACGCAGGGTACAAGTAGAGCCAAACAAAAACGTGGGAATATAGGGAGCGATCGGATGTAAGACGGACAGTTACTGAAATCAGACCTGGATACCTCCGGATCCAGGAATTTCCGGCCAGCATGCCAAACATGGGTTCAATATTTGTGTAACTTTAGTTTAACCACCGCCAGAAAACTCTTGAATCTTTACTATTAGGACTGAATGGGTACTGAACAGGGAAAAAATTGAGTCCTCCGAGTTACCGCCGTCCCAAGGATCCACCATCCGAATCCAAAGACTGCATAAGCTCGTCAACACTGTCAATATATGTTGACCAGTCTCGCGTAGCCCAGCTGAAATAGATGTCAGCGCGTTACTCCCTGAAGGAATACCGAACTGTCTTACTCTCCGATATTATCAGCGAACCCATTAAGCGGCGTATACTGCGACAGATCGCCTGCGCCTGCGTCCTGATCAATATCGTACCAATCGTAATATTAGGGACGTACCCATCGACGGGAAACCGTTGTAGTCAAGAACGTGCTCCTGTCCAAGGTCGGCTTCGAATGGTATCCCCCAGTCGAACGACTGGTACACGGGCAGGTGGCCGAGCTCCTCCGTGGATATCGGGAGCGCGTACATATCCGCTGCCGAATATTGTGATTTTTCTTGGTCTTCGAGGGCAACGGAAACGCGATGGGAGCCCGCGATGGTCCGCGGCTCCAGCGACGCAGAAGCAATGGAGGGTCCCAGGGAAGGAGCTGTATTCCGACCGCGTTTGAGCGTTGTTGATGCAGGGACCTGCGGAGCGTTGGCACTGATGAGCTGGTTCCCGATGGTGAACAATGAGTCGCTGTAGGAGCGTCAGATACCAAACTGATTTATGTCATGTAAAAAAAATACCAATAACGCCCCGCCACCTGCCATCTATGCATGTCGGGTTGATATTTCAGCGTTGAAGAACAGCGACTCAATGCAAGCAGCTTACCGACGCTCATACATCTTGAGCACGCTTATGCATTTCTGCACATCGTTCGCTGCCCGCTGCGGGTCGGGTGAAATACCCGTTCGGCGGGCTCCCCACACGTTCAAGAGGAGGACAATCGCAGAGTCCAAGAGCGCGCTCTGAGTACCCGAGTGGTATTAGGTTGGCTGGATGAACTATGTGAGCGAAAATTCGCGTACCACCGCTTGTGGATGCGCAACGAGCCCATGTCTGGCCGCATGCGATTCCATGATATGACTGCACGACCGCGCAGATTAGCACAAATGGCCAGTGATGGGAAGTTCTGTGAGACGAGGGTAAATGTCTGACATACGCGCCAGATCAGGGATGCATACAGATGACAAGGTCGCCTCGTTCGTGAGCGAGGGGATGAAGCTCCGGTGAATTTGGATCTGCACTGAACGCATTGCAAGCAAATTAATAACCGGATCGAAATGCAAACAAGGAAAAAAAACGAACCATGATAATATCCCGCAAAAAGACACGCGGACTGCGTCGCGAACGTCTCATCTTCGCAGTTTGGGTCCCAGCGCAAGTGATGCGGAATCGAATCGACCCATTGATTCAGGGCAGAGCTTGGTAGGGCCCGTCAGGACCAACGGATGTCTCCCACAAGATAAACGCACTCCAATTCAGCAACGACCGTCTGACTCCATCCTGCACCCCGTTGCCCGCGCTTGACGGAATACTGTATGCACATGAAAATAAAATCAGACAACTTGGAAGTGACAGTCAGGAGAGCCGAACGCACGATAGTTCTTTGAGCCATCCCCAGGATTTCCATAAGTTTCATATACGAAGTGAAGAATGCCTGGTAGGAGGGTTTTCCTTCCGGCTGCTGGAACCTTTTCTTGGGATCGGGATGATCCCAATATTCGTCGTCGCATTCAGGCAGGGTAATCTGCGTCAAAGCTGGCGAACAATCTAAGCTATGTTCAAGATGAATGCACCCAATCACGCACTCGTCATCCCGCATGGCCCGTGGCCGCCCCAGAAACGAGCTCATGAGCGCGTCGGAACAGACGAGCATCCAGAACACTCTTCGGTGAAGTTCTTCGTCGATAGTTAGCGTCAAAGGGTCGAAGCGCTTGCGCATATGTATGCCAAGCTCTTGCGCGTGCCGTAGGCCAACTGCAACCAACGCCCAACATGCTTCCGGGGCACATGTACCCTGCAGATACACGACAGAAAGCTATGGGTTGAGATTAGCATAACCGAACCTAGTGAGACAATGAATGGGCTCACGAAATGAGTTGCAGGTCGTACAGCGTCGGGTTCAGATATAAGTCCTTTCGAAGATTCCGTACTTGGCGGAACCACTCCCAGCCAGAACTCAACTTCGAGTTGGTTCCCTCCAACACCACCCGCGGGTCTTCCGAGTATCTAGGGCTAACATGAGCCTCCAATAGAATGTGCGGCAGCAAACCATTGAGACACTGACCTGGAGGCCAAGGCGCACACCGCGAGAACGACGGCGCCAAACGAATGGTTCACCAGATGACGACCGGCGGCAATGGACTGTTCGAACGTGGGTCGGTGTAATAAACACACCAGAATGTTTGATCCGTCTAAAGTAGATCGACACCAGGCTATCCAAAAGATCTCGGGGCGGGAACTTGTACACTGGACGCGGAGGCGGAGGTTCTTTCTCCCACTAGATGTCTGGTTAGCGATGAGTTAATGGAGGCATGGGTTACCGACAGGACTGTGCCAGAATTCTTGCCGACGGATTGTATTTGGCTGGCGGACATTGGGCCCGTCGTGCATCTGCTTCATCTCTCGCGCGGTCTGGATTAGATAAAGGCCGCTCGATCTTCCGAAGAAACGGTTCCGCGAGGCTACGTATAGTGCTTCAAAATCATCGCAGAGTACGAATATTCCGTCCGGTGCCGAGTCAACGAGGTCTTCATTCGACGGATCTGTGTTGGGGGGGTGACGGTGTAGAGTCTAATGTCAAGGAGGAGCCTGGCGAAACAACCAACTGAGCCTTGTACTTTTCTAATTCTTGTTCAAGACTGCGAGAATATCGGGCTACATCTAGCAGAACATCACGGAGATCGCGGGTGGCAATGTATGCCGTTGATTGGATGACGATGCTTTCGACGTGTTCCTGCGCGGTCTTGCCGCCGCGCGCGTCGGAATCCTGAAATCTCAGTAATGTTTGATGTACAGCTGATATGATCATTTGTACCTGAAGCGACTGCGCAGGCCGTGATGCAGATGGCGGAGAAGACTCCGCACTTCACAGCTAGTGAGGATGGAACGAACCCATGAGTTAAGGACGTACCTCTTTGAGGCAAAAGCTCGAGGGCGATCGTTTATTAGGAGCCTCCGGCTGCGTAGCATATTGAATGATGCATCTTTTGTACATCCATTAATCTAACCTTAGCGTAACTTTGGTGCGTGCACTGAGAATTGAAAGTAATGCAATTTGAGCATACGTTCCCGGGCATTTTCGCGCTGTCGCCTATTTCCTGTCAGTAACTTGTCTATATTTCCTGGGGAAGCCTACAGCGAACTGGCGAGAAAATTGTCAGCTGTGAGAAATCGACATGGTGAAAGCTCACTTTTTCTTTGGCGACACTTGTCGCATGCTCCTCTCAGTCTCCTCCGCTTCGAACCAGGCGCAGGGATTCCGGAGTCTCCTTCGGCATCGTTTATTGGGAAGTAGAGAAGGCCAGTGGTCGGTGGCGGCTCCATTGCGCTGCGGAAGGGGATGATGATGGGAGGTGTGTGTCGAGTGGCTGTGTCGCTTCTCTCGATCTGTCGCGCTTCGAATGCGGAGCCGCAATGAATTAGACTTTCCACATGAAATAAGCTCAACGAAGAACGAAGAGTTTGCCGTTGAACTCAGGTTGAAGTTCAACTTGAAATCAGCAGAGGGACTAGCTTTTTGAACGTTCTTAGGCTGAAGCTCTGAAGTCTGAGAATAATGGCCCCGGATATACACAGCAGACACCGCCGATATTACAACCCGAATAAAAATTAAATAAAGGGGAAGCATCCTACTAAGTCTCGAATTCCTCGATATTCGCGGCACGCCACATTATCCTCCGCGTCTACGCGCCCGGATCGAACGGGCAGTTGCGTTCTCTATCACCATCGAGTAGTAATAGTGGTCGACCGCCATATTGCGTGTCTCGTAAGTCGGAGGCGTGAACGTTTTCTGACGCGGCCCAGGGGCGTATCTCGTCGTGATCTCGACGACCTGCCGCACAAGGGGCTTGGCGTCTCCGGTCTTGAACCCCGCAGCCTGAAACGGGAAAACGACCACCGCATACTGCATGGAATTATATGAGACGCGATCGCGGGACAGAAAAGACGGTGGACAGACCTCGACGCCGAACCCGAAGACATCGGACGTCGGTTGGAGACCTGCCTTGAGATGAATTTCGCCCATGAGATGTCGTCGATAGGAGGATTCTGCGGGGGCCCCTTCCGTCGACGGCCAGAACACAGCTTGGCCACATGGTTCACAGGTATTTTTCCAACCCTCGTTATCCTCCTTGATTATGCGCTCGAGGTATACAATACACGCTCCTGGAGAAGACAGAAGATCCAGTGCATGAAGGTCTTTGGTCTCAATGGTCATGGCGCATGGGATGGAGGCCGATCTCGTGTAACTAAGCTGGACCGCAACCATGAGAAAGGTTCGCACAGTTTGATCTTTCACGAACAGGATTGGCAAGCGAGAACTAAGTATCCCCACAGTCAAGCCGCTGTCGCGATGTGATAAATATACGACGGACCAGGCATTTTATGTCGACCATGCGGGATGCGAAGATGGTACCCTTGGCAGAGAACGGCTGAGTATTCCATCCTTCGGGGTCTGATTCTGGGCCCAACAGAGGGCTGTTCTCTTGATAAGCAAGCTGCCTCAATGCCGAAGAAGGACCTGGTTGTCGCATTGAAAAATATCCGAACGTACATGTCACTCTGTTCGAAATTAGTGTCAGCGGCCGAGGGCCCACCAGCTATGTCAACGCACTTGTCGTCTGCTCGGAGTTTACCACGCACTATCCGTAACTCTGCTGTATATTGAACGCTGAAAGATGCAAGGCGGTCCAGAAATGTGTGGGGTAGACGGAAGGCCTCGCCGTCTCTGCTTACAGTGGCTGGAAGCTCGATAGAAAACGGCCAACTATAATCTCCTTTGAGCTTTACTGCCGAAATTTTGGCGGAATTTTCAGGAGCGTTGGGGTCGCCCTCAGCAGCCGACCACAGGGTGTGTTTGGAGTCAAGGAAGGCAGTGCGCGTCACAGGTGTATTCCCACTCACGAGCTCCCCCTTGATCTAGACAGAATAGCGTCCAGCGTAATGAGACCCTCAACAAACCATTGACTGACCAAGATGCAGACGGCCTGGATCGCTTCCGGGCTTGGAAGGGCCAGCGTGGCAGAACCAGCTAGGTTTGTGCCTTGGATGACCATTGGTATGGCTCTCGTGAGTCTAGCATCCCCATGGACAACCAACGTTGCCCATGGCCCGCTCCGATTCTTGATTTCATACGAGCATTTCTTGGGTTCACGGTCGACCTGAGCCGCCGGCGGAGGTGGTGTCGGCCGTCGAGCATAGGCAGGTAAGCCAGATTGATCTCCGTTGCTTGAGACGACGAGAGCCTCGAATCCGTAACCGTCGTACGAGGGGGGCGCTGTTATCTGTGCCATGCGTGTGTGGATAAGGCCGCCCGATTCATGAGCGCTGCGCTCAGATGGCAGATGCTATCAAAAGTGCGGCGCCGGTTTGCCGATTCAGCAACCAAGAAACCAACAAGAAGCATACGCAAACAACGCCTGTCTTACTGCGGCCATCACCATCTTTCAGCTTTTCAGGCCGCCTCAATTCAGCTCAATTCTCTCTACAAGTAATTCTCTAATCAAATAAAAATATTCAGCTACTATATCTTCATCTCTTGGCCAACAATCTCGTCGCATTTCCCTCATAGATGTCCTGGATTTCCTGCTCTCCAAACAGCTTCGGCAGCTCCGCCTCTATCGCCCTAACAACTTTTCTGCGCCCACCCACGGTGTAAAGGGCACATCGCTTCCGTATACAAGCCGGTCGCTTTTCACCCACGGTAAAGATGGTGGATCTGACTCGGCATCGACACCCCAGCCAAATCGAAGTAAAACTGTTTCCGCGAACAGCTCCTTGACCATCGGCGCGGTGATGGTGTGCACCTTCCGAGTGGCGTACGTGCTCATGTCCCACGTCGAGAACATGAACACGCGGTCGAGGACGCTGGGGAGCGCGGTCCCGCAGTGCGGGATTACGAAGGTTACGTCGGGGTGCTCGGTGGCGGTGCCACTGAGGAGGAGGTCGACAAAGGTGCGCGTGCTGTCGAAAAAGAACTCCATCATCGGGATCATGTACGCGTCGGCGAGCGGCGCACTGTCGAGCATGCGCTTGGGCGTGGGGGTCGCTGTGGTTGCATGCGCGCGCGATACACGGGGCAGTGGGATGCACGAGGACCGTGGCCTTCCGCGCCTGAGCTTCGCATATATCGGCGCAAGCTGTGGGTCCCCGAGATACATGCCGTGATAGTTGGAGAGGAAAATGAAGCCGTCTGCGTCTAGGTGGTCCAGCGCGTAGTCGATTTCAACCAGGCTGCTGGCGATATCGGCAGCGGGAGCGACGCGAAGAAGCCGAATTTCGTGGGATGCTTGCGCTTCAGATCGGCTGCGAACTCGTTCATCTCGCGCGTAACCTTCCGCCCGAATTCGTCGTCGCCTGGGATCAAGTGAGTGCCGGGTGACGAGCAGCTGAGGATAGATTTTGACACATTGTTCTTTTCCATGAACGCAAGATGGTCTTCTGCGGTCCATCCCTAGATCCACGAATGCTCAGGGCTTCAGCCGCCAACATAGAGCACTTCGAATCGTACCACAGTCCAGGGAAGGCCGTCTGGTCCCGGAAAATGTCCAGATTTCTTCAGCGCCTCTCTATAAGCGGGACTCAAATAGTGAGTGTGAACGTCAATCTTCGGGGCGGTCATAGCGTTCTATACTTTGATCTTGACGTCTGTCCTATTTAATAGATAGATGGCTTGCAATTGACCCACACCCAACTCCTACCTACATCAACCGGACAACCTCGGAATTACGTCATCTGTCGGGATTGTGCCGAACTTTTTTAACAGTCGGCGTTCGCTTAGAAAGCTGGATGCCGGAACACTGAACTCCAAACTGTAATACTCATGCCGATTTTTCCGAATACTTAACTGAAGCAGCATGCAGAATGTGATGCGATGCTCAATTGACTCCGAGTCTATCCATCTCCCATTCTTCCTTACTTATCACCCCTCGTGGACGTCGCAAGCCCCTCGAGAGTCAGGAGGGATGACGCAACAGCTGCGACCCTCGGACAAAGGGTCCAATAACCAAAGTAAGCAACCACGAATCATGACAGGAACGACTGTTTTCTTGAAAATTTCAGAGCGCACCGGGATGTGCCTGTTGCGACTGAGAGGCTTGGCGTAGTGGTCCACGAGGTGCAATCTCAGCCTTGCAATATGCCAGTCGCAATTGCCGCAATTTTGAACGACGTATCTCAGGAGATGCACCGCAGCTGCACGGAAATGACTCAAATTGTTGAAGCACCAGCCGTGAAATTGCGGCGGCAATAACATACCGCCAACGAGAACTTCGTTGCCTGGCCACGCGACACGAGCCTGAAGATCTGTGGTTGCCATGCGATCCAGGTCCTGTATCAGAGGATAGGCTGGCGCGCCCGGTATTCACTGGACCCACAACACAAGTCGAACCATATCAGCCCGCAACACCGACAGACACTGACACACCGCGCATTCCACACCGCCTTCAACCCCGCCCACTGTGAATCATAGTGCGCGCCAATCTCGGGGATGCATCTTGTCGCATAGGGTCTCATCGGGTTGCGTCGAGATGAAGATTTGAAACGCGGGCGGAACAACTCTCTTGCGGCTGTCAAGGCGAGGCGGGCCGGGACTCGCTTGCTTATCCTTATTTGTTCTTGCGCCGCTTTGGGACAACCCGAACCGCTGAAACCGCATTTTCGGTGGAGTCTCCGTGCACCGCGTCCTGGGCCGGTCGACGGGACGGAATGCTGTACATGCACTGACCGAAAGTATAGATCCGTGTGCGGATCGCGCCAAGATCTCCAAGACTAGGGCTACGGGGGGTAATCTTGAGCCGGCAGGCGCAACAATGAAATCCAGAACGTGGTTCTGGGCGTTCTTCGGCTCGTCCCTGGTCAACCGCGCTCCAGGTGCCTTTATAGGCATCCACATTTTTTGCTGTTTCATTCCGTGGCCCCATCTCCCTTCCCTTCACTCGACGTACCCCGCTGGCAGCCGGGTTTCTCTCCCCTTGTGTTTCTCTCTCTTTCAATTGATCTCTCCGGAACGGCCAGGCTGCCCATCCACCACTTTCGTTCGACTCCCTCCTCACCTTCGTCCCCCTTTCAAGCACAATGAAGACTACAGCGATCGTTTTCCTCACTAGCGTCGCCTCGGCGTACGGACATGCAGTTATCACCTCTGTCGTCGGAGCCAACGGTGTCACCACCATGGGCTTTGGCGTTAGTAAGTCATTTGCGCCCCGCATTTTTTCCCGTAGCTAACATTGGACTCGTAGCTAACACAGTCCTGCGGACCGGGACAACTGAGCAACCATTCCAGCTCGACACACCTGTCCTGAAGAATCTCAAAGATGGTCGGTCTTCTTACTTCATCTCCCCTTTGCCGCTCGTACTGACCAGCCTTTGTTAGACCCGTGCGGGGCCACCCTCCAGGGTGGCAGCATTAACATTGCTACCGCCTTGACCGATGCCATTGCCCAAGGAGGAGGCGCTCTGCCGTCCCTCAGCGCCAACGGCACCGTTAGCCTGATCCTGCACCAGGTTAACGCTGACGGTGGAGGACCTTCACGGCCATGGTCAACGCTGATGCCACGGGTGCGACGTGGGTTCCCGCCACCGTCCTCGTCCAGGCTCCGGGATCGAACGGAATCCTCCAGTACGCTTCTTCGCATCGTTTTTTTACCCCCGCTCACAATTCTCTTCAGCGGTGGACCCGCCAATGTTCCCTTCGCGGCGCAGATCCCCGCTGGCACCACTTGCACTGGAGGCGCGGACAAGGCTACTTGCCTTATCCGGATCAACAACGGAGGCACTTGGAAACACCCTCTCTCTCGCACAGGGCGCCGGGCCCTTCGGCGGCTGTGTCGCCGTGACGCAATGTATGTCCCCCTTGCGTCTCCGACACGTCCGAACTGACCATCCTCTCAGCGCAAACCGCCGTCGCTACCGCCGGTGCCAATGGGACTGCCGTTGCGGCCACCGCGGCCAGCACGACCGCGGCCACCGGGACCGTTGCGACAGGCAAGACAGCCAAGACAGGCAAGACTGGGAAGACTGGAATGGGCCGCAAGGGCAAAACGCCGGCCGCTTCGCATCCCGCCACTTCTTCCCCACGATCGAGAGCCGCGAGGAGGTCGTCGCCGTGCGCGCATCATCGAGGACATCTCGTTCCTCGCTGCCCGCGGTGAGTTCACCGCCGACCTCATTGACGAGATCAAGGCAAGTTATCAATACATTTTACGGTGACTTGGTCCTAACCGTTATGTCTAGACTGCCACCGGCACTGCTATCGATATCCCCATCGATAACCTTGCTGGTCACGACGACTCCGCGGACCTCGGCGGCAACTCGACGACCCCCGTCGGCGCCGTCCTGACCGACCAGCAGGCCATTGACCTCAAGAAGGCCGTCCAGGATGCCATTTGCCACTGTGAGCCCTGTTCGATGTTTTCCATTTCCGCATCTTCTCATCCCTCTATGCCAGGCTCTCACCATCCTTTCCTCGGGAGGCTCCGTCGTCGCCCAGAACGGACAGAACCTCGTAAGTTCCCCCATCCCGCCTCTACATGTTTCCGTGCTCAACATCATCGCATCAAGGCCGACACCGCCAAGGCTAACTCCGACGCCGATGCCGCCCTCCTCGATGGCACACTTACTTCCATCAACCTGGGCAACGCCGGTGTCGGCACATTCCAGACCGCCGCTGTCGACAAGCTCCTCGGTCCTCGTACGTGCTTTCCCCTCCCTTCCTTACATACATACTGACCGCATCGCCCTCCAGTCGCGACCGTCACTCTCGCCGCAGCGGGCACTAAGGTCACCGACCTGCAGGCCGACTCCGTTGTCGCCGCAGTAGCCACCGTGGCCACCGACACGGCCGTAGTGGCCACTGTGGCCACCGACACGGCCGTAGTAGCCACTGTGGCCACCGACACGGCCGCAGCAGCAGCCACGACCACCGCCGCTGTCATCACGTTCCCCAAGGGTAAAGGCCGATTTGGGAAAAATCGCCAGAACTGATTAACACTGAACGCTGGGGAGTTTCTTGGGAAGGTCTCATACGTTAGAGCTGCGCTCTACTTCAAGTTGTAATATAGGATAGAATGGGACAACATAATTATCGGAATCTGGGACGCGTGATTGAGTTCGCTTTCGTATGATCCATTCGTGCACAGGTTGAGTCTGGACCGGCATGTTCTCACTTGGACGGCGAGCTTCCAAGTCCGAAACAGAAGTAGAAAAAGAAGCGGAGAACTAAGTAGGTACGAAAGAAATTTACATAAAGGACAGGATGAAGATCTGCATGTTCAACTGTACAAACGGGGCTTGGAGCGGGGACACATGGGTATCAGGTAGAACATTTAAGCACTTGCATGAACATGCTCTATTCACTATCTTTGACGCGCTTCAAATCCCGCATCGTATATAATCGTTGTATAACCGACACTTTTACTTCCCGATACTCTAGTCTTGTAGGTTTCAACCCGAATTGTCTAAAGTATTGATCATGTTAATGACGGGTCGGAGAAAGAACAGGCATAGTTCTAACACCAAGTGTAGCGCTTCCAACACAATAAAGTAGACTTCCAACATCTGGCGAAGGACACAGGCGAATTAATCCAAGCCATTTCGCGTGCGGTGGAGGTGCGCGTGCCGTCCCTCGTCGTGAAAACCCACCTAGTCGACTTGGTTTTGTATGGCAATCCGACTGCGTCCCGGCGTGTGCAGTGACGGATTTCTTTAGGCTACTGAAGGACATCGACGACTTCGTGTTCGAGTACATCTCCAGTGGCAGGATCCAGCGCATACTCTCGGAACTGACTAACGCGGCGAAAATACGAGACTTTCGGGCGCGGATAAGACGAGCACTTGATGCCATGGCCGTAGAAAAGTTGGTACTGATTTCACCCCTAGCTCCGCGAGAGCTTGACGCACAGGCGCAAGAGGAGAGCAAGGGCGTGAACTTTCTCGGCGCGGAATTCAACATGACAGCCGCAATGTATTTTCTGGATCTTGCTCCGACCGCGAGTTTCGGTGTGCTTTCCGCTGCGGTAATAGCCAACAGGTAATTTATCGCCTAGACCACCTATTACTTAGCATACTTGGGACCGTTTGCAAACAGAAACAGAAAGGAGGTAATCCGGTAGTTCGTAGTCAAGCCTACTAGTCAAGCGCAGTCAAGCGCGTAGATCATTCAGTCACGCTTGCTTTACCTTTCACCTCACATCCACCACATACCAATCCTTAATCTACTATGGCGGCTCCTACAGATACCACTATACCTGCGGCAGAGCTGGCCACACCGGACGCCGAGGTCGTCAAACCGCAGGCAGCAGCACCTACGTCCACTGATGCCGCGGCTGCGGAGAGCACTATATCTGTACCGGAAAGCCCAGCACTGGCGGCCACAGCAGCTTCGCCCACAGCAGCTTCACCGGAACCAACACCTCCCCAGCAGCAGAAGAATCCGCGTCCCCTCCCAGAGAACGAGAAATGGTTCAAGACGCCCGCCTCGGAGTCCTGCGCGCCATGTTTCCCGATTTCGATGATTCGTTGCTGTGCGCTTGCCCGTCTGTCGTTGTCTTGAATTCCTGCTTATACGTGCCGGCGCTGTAGGCAATCTGTCTTGGATTCAGTCCACGGAAACACCGACCAGGCCATCGACGCTCTCTTGGGCATGAGCGACCCGGATTATACCAGCGAGCAGCCCGCAGTAACCCAGCAGGCGCCGCAGGTAGGCTGTTTTTATTCACGGGCAACGAACATATTTAAATTTGGGTTAGACGCAGGAGGAGCTGGACGAGCAGCTTGCGCGCACGCTGATGCTCGAGGACGAGCGGGAGGCCCATGCTTGGCGCGCGCAGCAGCCTGCGCCCCCGCGCCCCGAGGCCCGGAGACGCACGTCGGAGGGCGCACCGGAGAAGGACACCATGCAGGAATTCCAGGAGCAGTTTAACAAGTTTGCCGAGAGTATGCTTTCGATCCTCTCAATCTCACGACGATTCCTAATCTTTATGCTGCGCAGCCGGGAAGAAGACCTTTGGGTCGCTGTTCTCCAAGGTCAAGGCCAAGATCCAGGAGTTCGACCAGCCGGCAGGGCAGTCCTCCTCGGGTGGGGCTTACGGGACGGGCGCGGGCGGGGACACCTACCCGTACGAGGCACACCAGAACCCGTACCCTACGGAGCAGCAGCAATACCAACAACAGCAGCAGCAGGCCCAAGCGCAGGCTCAGACTCCTGCTTACTACGACCCCAATGCGCCCTCGGCGAATCCCTCGCCGCCGTCGAGCGCGGGTTACGACGCAGGTACGTCGGTTCTGTATCCCCTCAGGCCGAATGCTGATGTTACATTTAGCACCCAGGTCGATGAGCCCGCCCGGCGCCGCGACTGCCAGCCCCCCCTCCACCAATGCGGGTCGGCCGCAAATTGACGGCGGTACGTTGTCCCCGATGGAACGCCATTCTTTTACTTACTGCTGCTATTTAACAGGCAAGCTGGGGATGCTCCCCAAGCGGCCGGTGTCGCTCCTGCGCACCAACTCGCCGCCCGCCGCCGCCGCGGCACCGCATCCGAGCAGCCGCAGCGACGACGACGAGCTGGAGTATGCGGAGAATCCCTTCGAGGATGGCAAGAAATAGGTAGCAGCTCAAATTATGTACTGTAATCTAGTGTGTAAATTATTCACGGACTTTACGGATTTCTTAACGGTCTTTACGGATTTCTTACCAACCTTTGAGAATGCGATTAGATTCAGATGTTACCAATGTCACACATCTCTCTCTCATTTACATACAGCTAAGCTCGTTTTTTTGCGAGCGCCATCGCGTTTGCGAGTGAGTTATTCCTTCCTTTCTTCCGTCTATGTTAACCATTTACAGAGGGTCTTCTCGTTAGGTACATAGCCGGAGATCCTTAGCGCCGTCCCTCAACGCGTTCCCTGAGAAAGCTATTTTAGGATTACCCACTCATGCCTCCTTACGACCCCGCGAAATGGATGGACCAGCTCATGGGCTGCCAGCACCTTCCAGAGGCGGACATGAAGACGCTCTGCGAGCACGTCCGCGCGCTGCTCATGGAGGAGAGCAACATCCAGCCCGTCCAGAGCCCCGTCACCATCTGCGGCGACATCCACGGCCAGTTCTGGGACCTCCTCGAGCTGCTGCGCCGCGGCGGGCCCGTCCCCGAGACCAGCTACATCTTCATGGCGCGTCCGCTCTTTACGCGTGGGCGAGTGACTGAGCCGGCTACAGGGCGATTTCGTGGACCGGGGGCACTACAGCTTGGAGACCGTGTCGCTGCTGTTGGCCATGAAGGCCCGGTGCGTCGTGCGCCGTGCTGCGGGGTGCTGGGCTGATTTAGGCGTGCAGGTACCCGGATCGTGTGACGCTGTTGAGAGGGAACCACGAGAGCCGGCAGATCACGCAGGTGTACGGCTTCTATGGTGCGTCCCCGGCGCCGCATCGCGAGTGTAGCAGCGGATGATACGCAGCCAGACGAGTGCCAGCAAAAGTACGGCAGCGCTACCGTGTGGAAGGCGTGCTGTAACGTCTTTGACTTTTTAAATATCGCCGCGGTGCGTCTATTTTCTGCGGCGTCTGCATGTAGTCCGTGTGCTGAGCGCCGGCAGATCATCGACGGCGAGACGCTCTGCGTGCACGGGGGGCTGTCGCCGGACATCCGTACGCTCGACCAGATCCGCGTCCTCTCGCGCGCGCAGGAGATCCCGCACGAGGGCGCCTTCTGCGACCTCATGTGGTCCGACCCCGACGAGGTCGACAACTGGGCCGTCTCGCCGCGCGGCGCGGGCTGGCTCTTCGGCGGGAGCGTTACGCGCGAGTTCAACCACATCAACGCGCTGCGCCTCATCGCGCGCGCGCACCAGCTCGTCAACGAGGGCTACAAGCACATGTTCGACGAGCAGCTCGTCACCGTGTGGAGCGCGCCGAACTATTGTGCGCGCTGCCTTGCCTTACCCCTTTCTCTCGCTGATACTGATGCTCGCGGCCAGGTTACCGGTGCGGAAACATGGCGGCGATACTGACCATCACCGACACCGGTGAGAGCGAGTTCACGGTGTACGGTGCCGCGGAGGAGAACGAGCGGGACAAGGGGATGCAGACGCGCCGGATGGTGGGTCCCTCGTTCTTCTCCTGTGTTCTTCGGCGCTCATTGATCGTTCCAGAGTACGGTACCTTACTTTGTTTAGACCATTATATTTTTATTGAGCCACATCGCAATCTGTATTTGGAGATCCGTGATTTTCTGCCAATCTCGTACGATTTCGGAGATACCACAGCGGAAACTACACTGGAAGTCGCGCTCAGAGATACCAAGGAGAACAAAGTCCAGAAAATACAGCTACTTCTTTGTGGTCTTGATCTCCCACATGTCGTTCCGCCGCTCGAGCCCCACAAAAATGAATTCCTCGCCGAGAAAGTCCACCTGCTTCACGCCCTTGAGCTTCTCTTCCCTTGCGGACTCCCATCCGTTCATGCTGAACCGGTCCTGGAATGCACGCGTCACAATTTCACGGTCGCGCGCGTCCAGCTCCTCGTTGTAAAAGTCTTGCGCCACGATCTGCCGCTTGAGCTTCTCGAAGAGCGTACGCAGAACATCATAGACCGTGATTCCATTTGCGCTTTGGACGTCGACGTACCACGGCAGCCGCGGGTGCATCAGACGCATATGCATCGCGCTAGGCGTCACCGCCAGCTGCGCCATGCCACTGTTCTGCGTCTGCCACTGCTGGGCCGTAAACCAGGGGTTGTCTGTGTTCCAGGAATTGTCTGTGTTGCCTGTAACCCAGGGGTTCTCTGTGTAGGACTCCACTGTGGCGTTGAATCGGACCGTCTTCCCCCCCCCTGCGCCCATAAACGAGGAGTTCCCTGCGTTGCCGAAGGACAAGGTCCCCGGCCTTGGTCCTTGTGCCCGGAATAAGGACGTCTCCGGTGGCGCGCGTCGCAGGTCAAAGGCTATGTTGGGTCGGCTCGCGTTGAACATAAGAAGCGGGTTGAGGGTCAACTTTCGGCTGTATGGGGAGCTGAAGTGGTCGTTATCATTACTAGGCGCTGGCCAGTAGGTGGAGGGGAAGCTGGGCGGCGTGTAGCTAGTAGGAGTAGGCGGCGGGGGGATGTAGGGGGAGCCGGGCGGCGTGTAGACACCAGGAACGGCGAACGGCGAGGAGGAGTTGTCATTAGGAAGAGGTAAGTAGGGAGCTGTAGAGACGGCGCCGATGCCGGACCGCGGTGAGTAGTCATTCCGCCAATCTCTGGGACGGGGTGCAAGGTGGTGCTCGTCAAAAGGTCGGCTGCCCGTCCGGGGAGTGCTGGCGACACGGCCTCTCGCCCGAACATTGTCGTTACTGGCCCCAACTAGTGTTTGTGAAGCTTCGGGAGCTGCTTCATCCTTCTGTGCTCCCCGTGACAGCGACGCGTCTGGACTGGCGGTTCTGCGTATGCGTAGAAGAGTCTCGTCGTCTTCCGACACCTGTTCGTTGCCCTTGGAGGAACCAACATGCTTCGATACGAGGTTGCCGGACTGATCCAGCCCAACTTCGTCTGACGCGCGTCTCTCTGTTTCCCTCGACTGCGGGGGCTCGGACGGAGAAGCTGAGGCAGATGGTTCAACGGATGACTCCGAAGGTGGAGGAAGTCCGCTCTCTTCAGTCGTGTCACCATCCGCACCCGACATCGTTGGCCTTCCTCCAGAAGCTGTAAAATGATGCTCAGTGATGTCTTGCAGTCCCCGAGGCCGTTGCATACCGTCTTCGCTCCCAATACTATCGTGCTCGCTCCCGATACGATTGTCATTTTCCGAATTCTCTTCATTCGCAGCGATAAATTCCGATTTCGGTGGAGGATCTGGGGAGGCGTCCGCATCTGCCAACGAGTCTGCTTCGTCAACTGCGGGATGATGCTCAGCGATGTCTTGTAGTTCACGACGCGGTTGCATACCGTCTTCGCTCCCGATACGATTGTCATTTTCCGAATTCTCTTCATTCGCAGCGAGAAATCCCGATTTCGGTAGAGGATCTGGGGAGGCGTCCGCGTCCGCCAACGAGTCTGCTTCGTCGGCTGTGGATAACGTTCAGAGCTGACTTGGACTATCGGAGGAGGTTCCACACCTTCACTTGAATCATTTCCAAGACTTGGAGGAATTATCACTTCTTGCTCATCTTCAGGTGAAGGAGGATTTACTTCTGTAGCTAAATATCACATTAAGTCATTACAACCATTCGTGCATCATTTATGCATCTTCACCTTCAGTGTTCGGAGGTAGAGCATGCTCTAACATGGAATTGACCAAGGAGGCTGGAGTCGAGGCTCTCGGGAAACGCGTCTGCGTTTCTTGATCTCTGGTGGATGCGATGGTCAATTGTGGCATAGGAGTGCTATGTAGATATTAACTACCTTGTGAGAAGAGACACTATCGTCGCCAATTGAGGTGGACAATGTGGGAGACAATTGATGCTATCGAGTAGAAGCACCCCATCTAAAGCAGCGCAAGCAAGGATGTCCAGCGCGTTGAGGGCAGCAGATAACCACGGAAACAGAAGGCGATTTTCTTCGGGCACATCTATCTCTGTGTCCTGGATTAGTTGAAGGATTGCTGCGCATATGTCGGAGAGGACGTTATAAATTCCTCTGGGATTGACTTCCCCCTGCTGCCAGAAACCCCGCAGTTCCAATATTCCTGCAAGATATCGAATGGCACAGAGTCTGGGAAGATCGAATTCAGGGCCTGATCTTGGTGGAAGTTATACATAAATTTAATTCCCGACGCGAATCTGGGACTCACCGACAATACCCAAGCAAGCTTTCGGTTAGAGCCATGTTCCCCCTGAGAGATTCTGGCAGGCGGCCAAGCTCACTCGGCAGTTGACTTTCCACCAAAACGGCCAACGGACTCTCGGATATGCAAAAAACCACGAAGTCACGATAATAATCCCATTCCTTGCCACAGTCCTGGTCCCGCTTCCAAAGATCGGGATGGGTTAATGGTGTCTTGTTGAAGTCTTTGTCGTCATAAAATAGAATCCGGATGCCAGGATACCGAGGGATTACTGCGACCAGAATCTTGAAGGTGACCAGCTGGGTGTCGACGGTTTCGGACCTTGCCCGTTATTTAGCCACGATTACCGAGACCTCATAGCCCGACACGTACTCTGGACGAGCATAGCGAAGGAGTTTATGGCAATGATTCCGTAGTGCACTGTGCTGCTTTTGAATCGTTGTTGGAGTCGGATGTTTCCGGTTATGATGGTACAGGTTTTCCAGAGACGTCTGCCTTTGAACATCACTTCCAAAAAACTTCACGATCCACGCATTGGGACTCTTTGGTCCATTAAAGAAAGGAGTCGCGATCGTCTCAAGCAGTTTCCCGCCATAGGTCGCCAGCTGAAGCATGCTTAGTCCTGGGCCCTTGTACATCACGGTCAGAGTGTTTCTGCGAGGCAGCGGAAGAATGGAATCATCCGGCTCGGGTTGCGAATGCCTTGTCCTGCGATCCTCGACACGGATGAGGGCGTTCGAGGCCATCGGTGCTGTGGTGTCGTTCCAAGTAATTAAGGCGTTTCAGTTTTTATTTCTGGTCTACTTCGACAGCATCCACGTGTATATCTCGACATCGGGCGCTAAAGCGACTCGAGCGTGACTCCCGGGACCTCGGAGTCCTTGCGATTTCAATGTCAACCTGCCCGCATAGCTATAGTTTGAACCCCGATATCAGTGGAATTGGAGTACGTGTATCCTTTTACCTTCAAACCCTCTTCCTCGGTATGTCAACTGTTACATTACCGGGTCCCTTCCTTAATCCATCGTAGGCTGTCTCTCTGCGCGCTCAGGATCGCTCGATGAGATTTCCGGAGCGCTATATACTCTGATGGCCACCAACACTGCCATGGCGGTTACTGGTCTGATTCTTGGGCTGAAGCCGATGCCCGAAATTAGCTTCCAGGAGTAGTGTTTTCCAATTCCCAGCCTTTTTATTGACTGACTACTTCCCCGGCGGCCAGTGCTCTAGTCATGTTGTATCTCCTCTCAATGGCTTGGATAACCGTCATGGCATCATTAGCGTCCTGCAACCGTCTCTCCGAGGACACGAAGATCCTCCAGCTGTGTTCGGTAATTCAGGGTTACGTGATCCTAACATTTGCTCTCACTGTCCTCGGGAAAGCTCCCAGCTTTGGACAGAGCGCGGATTGCAATCCATACGCTGCTGCCGTCATTTTCCGACCATTTTCAGCCTTGAAGTCTGGCCGCATCTTTGGCTGGATCGTTGTTGGCCTCGCGTGTATGATATATACCATCATGACCGCCAGGGATTATACGACGCGGGTGCTAAAGAAGATCAGAGAGTCTCAGAGGCAGGTCGGGCGCGAGGAAGCGCCGCCCCCGGTAGCGCAGGACGGCTCTGTTCCTATTTTTACGCCGCCGGAGAAGCGCCAACTGCCAATCAACACGTCGGGTCTACGCAGACAAGTAAGACCATTTATTTCCACAAAATGCAACCGATTGAGAATTCTAGTTCACCGATTACGGAACACCCAGGCTGCTGATTCACTGGCCGCTGGTTTTCACGCTGCTTTTTATTACCCTTTTCTGGGCATTTTTCGTCCTCAACACCGAGTTGGTCATCCGTTGGAATCGGCCTCCAAGTCAAGCCACTTCCGGAACAAACTGGCAGTTTGGGCAGGTAATAACGATTTTGAAGACGTCGAATTACACTCACACTCCCGCTAGATTTTGCCACTGTTCTTGGCATTCCTACCGCTCATTAACATGATCAATACTTTCAACCGATTCGGGTTGAAACCTACCAGACTAGAGTATCGGGAAGTAAAAGTGTCGGTTATATACGACGCAGGATTTGACGCGCGTCAAAGATAGTAGAGAGTTGTGCCTGCACGCAGCAGTAAATGTTTCATTTATCGTTCACCAGGTCTTGGTACTGGCATCTCGGGCACTGCTCCCCTTCGCACTGCCTCGTATCTCCACACAACGTCCGCGCTTAAGTCCGTGCCGGAGCAAGCGCCTTGACGCCGGTGCGTGCTCCAACATACCTCCATTTTGCTTCCTTTCTCCGCGGCTTGAAATCCGCTCCGCATGCGATATCAAAACACTCAAGTTGTTTCAATTTCGTTTAGAATAGCGTAATTCAGAAAGCATATGTACCTTGAAACAAATTTTGACCCGAGTTAATTTCGATAAATTGCTCAGGGAAATTACATAACAATTGAACGTGTCCCTGTCCCAGATTTTCCCCGCGGCATATGCCCTTGTGTCTTTGAAGCTGCCTAAAATGTCGAAGAAAATGGGTGTCCCACAATATTGGCTTTGATCGATCTGCTCGATCTAAGGCGGATCCGCTCACGAAGCAATGTGGTGATTGATTTCACCACGCTCTGCAAACACCCCTGTTAGTGATTTCAGGGTCTGGGGTAAATATTCTAGCTCGGCTTCCATTTTACAGATTGTACGCATACATGCTGTAAAGTTGCAACGTAAACTGGTAGCTGGGCTCGCTCTGACTCTAATTAGGGTCGTTCACAGTAGCCACTTTTTGCTCCCTTTTTCTGTGCTTTTTGAGATTGGTCTGTTTTCGGCCGGGTTTTGTTTTCCCTTTTCAATTTAGACATGTAAACAGGGTGGAAAAGGGAAAAATTGGGGACCCAAACGCAAAAGGGGGCAAAAACACAACAAAAAGGGAAGGAAAAAACTTAAAAGGGCTACTGTGAAACCCCCCCCCCTTGGAAGCTCCCTTTTTCTGCCCTTTTTGCTCTTTCTTTTTAGTTCCTTTTCTCAATACATTGTGTTTGATTCAGAGCTGGAAGACCCAATGGCTACTAGGCCATCCAAGATCATTTTGGGCACTCAACTCGAGGTCTGATCCAACCTCAATACTATTTCCAAGGACCATTTGCATTCAAAGCTGTGGTCTGGAAAAAAGGAACAGAAAAAGGGAGCAAAATAGGGCCACTGTGAATGACCCTATTGTACATCTGGGACCAGATCCCTGAGCAACATGGCCATTTATTACTGTAGATGTAGCACTTCTACTGGCAAGCTCCATCATGCCAGAACTCAGCTGAACTCGGTGGCAAAAGAATTTATTGTCCAGCTGATGATTTTTGACATGCCACTGTACACCCATTATCAGAGGAATGCAACGATAACCTAGAGTCAAATCCTTTTTTAAGTAGTTACTGTGCTCTTAACCTCGGATTCTGGATCTTCTGCTGCATCTCAATTTTGCACTGAATCCACCGCAGGAGGATTCGGTGAAATGTGCACGTGGAAATTCAATAGGTTTCAAGGATCTTCAAGCAATTGCCCGCCTCTTTAAATATTCTGGTGTCCGAGACTCGGAGTGCGATAGCGGCCCGATTTCTCCCTCAGGCTTCCTTAGATGGACTGATCCGCGGATATGACCATTGAAAGTGGCGATCGGCCACGGGACCGTGACACGGCGTTTACGGGAGGTCTGAGTGAGTCAGATTCTCTTCACACGCCATAGTGCCGTGGGAGCGACATAGGGGCGCCGCAGCCCTCCGCATTCAACTCACTCAGATCTGTTCCCCCATCGATGTTCGCTAACCAATGGGATCAATATACGCGCGCCGCCGGCGACCGCAGGCTACTTAACCAACGCCAATTCATTCCCGAGGTCCCTTTGCCCAAGATTCTTTCGCCTCCACAATGCCCAAATCGTCAAAAGTTCAGCGTGCCCTCAGTGCAGCTCTCCACCTCAATCCCTTACATACACCGTACAAGTCGATCAAAGTATGGCCCTCAAATCCGACTGGAATTTGAATCCCTCGCTAATTCCTCGACGCGTTCTAGACCCAGTTCTCCGCCGGAACAGCTGCTTTGAACCTGTTTCGAACCACGGTAGGTCCTGGACCGGGCGCGCCTGATCGCGCTCTTAACTATTTAAGAAACTCAACAGCTCCTTGATACAATGATTGTGCCACTAGAGATTGCATGCCAAACCCTGCCGCCAGCGCCCGATCTCGACGTCAAACTGGTGCTTCTGGTATTATAGCACAGTCGCTCGTCGATGATTACTTCCTGACTCGCAATAGCGGCGGTACATCCGCGAGAGGGCCATCGACGGCGAGGACGGTCGTAGCCACCGACCGTTTTGGCCGAAAGTGGACGCTTGGTATACGGATATGACGGCGGAATTGGGCCTCGATTTCAGGAACCCGTGGTGGCAACGGTACGTGGACTTGTCGGTTGGTCTTCTGTTCACCCAATAGCCCGCAGGTTCCTGGATGAAACTTTCGACAAAGAGGATGAGGTTTTCACGCCTTCCATCGGGCGCGCGCTGTTCACATGGACGGCGATGATAATCGCTGATGACTCGGTGCGTTGTGTTCTTCTCCTGCGCCAACATACATCTGACCGGCTTTTTAAGATGTTTGAAGGTTCAGCGAGCCCGGGAAGCAGGTACGTCCGGGTCCCATATCAGAAAACACAGACGGACCAACGGTGGATGCTTCAGTGACAATGGAGAGGCTTTTCCGGAAGAAAAAGAGCGTCTTGCCCCAGTTGAGCGTGCGTCTCCGGTCTGCCATATTTCCTGACCAGTAGTATATTAGCCTCCTGTCGTCCATCCGCAAGGCTGCTTGAAAATCGCCCGTTTATTGAACTGAATTCATAGCAATGATATTGTTGTACAATAGAATACGAAGACGGCAATAACGATGTACGCACAAAGTCTCAGCTCCCTATTCCCTTCTGCGGGTCCCTGTTGAGTGAGGAAACGAAGTGAGTCTCAGTCCACTAAAATTGGATCGAGTGCGCAAACGCACCTCCGACTATTCTGAACTCGGATAAACAACCAGTCGACGGCTGCCTTCACGCCCGTGCTTGAGACCAAGCTCAAAATTAGCCGAAATAGTTAGTATTAGGCACGCAAAACGCACCCTTCGATGGCGCTTATGCCCATTACATCTAGACTTGCGATTCGTTCTCGCCGTTCTGTCTCCCCTTCACCGTTTCGAACGTTCCGGCGCGCGCTCTCTAGTTTGCGCTGGTGCCAATCCTCGTAGTCGTGCCGAATTTCTTCGACAGAAAGCGCCTGCGGAGAATCCTGCTTGTTCACGATGAGTAATAGGGGAATGTTCAGTATTTGCGGCGCCGACAGGACCGAGTCTGGCACGTGGAATGTTAAGCGCGAAGTGAGAGGAACGGGAGCCCCACACGTACCAAAGACTTCCCATCCCTCGCTCAGTCTCTCTCTGTCCTCCGCGTCGATCACATACGCTACGGCGTGACAATCGTCGTAGTATCTGTGCCAGATATTGCGGATACCCCGCTGTCCCCCGAGGTCCCAGAACTGAAGTATAGTAGACGGGAGAGTGATCGTCCCCGCTGGTCGCCGATGAATTCGAGCGCAAGAGATGACGAGGATGCAGCTAACTGTTTTGGCCGACTGTGGGCCCTATCTTGTCTGGAGTAAGCCCCGGGGTTTCATTGTACAGCGTCTTGATTCTCTCCAAGAGAGTCTAGGTTTCTTGCATGAGGGAATGCAAGCACAGACAAGACCACCGCGCACAGTTTTGCCAGCGCCGTCCAGCCCGACGATGATCACAGAGAATTCCTCCTTCCTGGTGAGACACTAAGCAGATTGTGGGGACTGGTTTGCGGGTGACCCACCGCGTGAGGTGTTCATGGAGGCCCTTGAGTAGGTGGTACATCGGAAGCCGGCATTTCGACGCGATGTCAACAATCGTCAACACTCTTCCTCCCTTCCGCATCATGGGCTATCTCGCCTCGTA
>JARGYA010000098.1:0-445438 GCA_029204335.1 Mycena vulgaris
TATTCAAGCATGAATAAATCTGGAGAGGGGGGGGGGTACCCCTCTCCAAATTCAAATAAAACTAAAGTCTGAAGAGGCCCAAGGTCGCATTAAATTGAGATCTCAGTCTGATGGGGTCCTGACAGCTGCCTCGGCATCCCGGCGAAAAAAGTCCAGATAATCGGACGCCTTTTTCTAAGCTTATGGGAAGTCACCCACTACTTAACCTACTACAATAGGGTTGTTCACAGTAGCCCTTTTTGGTTCCTTTTTGTGTTCCTTTTTGATTCCTTTTTGTCCTCCTTTTTGAAAAAGAAGCCGAAAAGGAACGGGAAAAGGAAGCCAAAAAGGGCCCTTTTTCAAAAATGAGAAACATCGTCCATTTTTCAAGAAGGGTCCTTTGTCTATTCCTCTTATTTCCCCTTTTTCAGACTGGTTCTTCTTCTGGACTTGGTTCTTGTTGGAGGACATAGTTCCTATTTTCTTAAATACCCTCTGAACAAACCATGTACTCCTTCCAACAAGCAAATATTTGACAGGATATACATGCTCCGGGAAGTTTCCCTTTTGGTCTCCTTTTTCCAAATTCACCAGACCACCCGTTCACAGTAGCTCATTTTCCGTCACTTTTTCGCTCATTTTTTTGTGTATTCTGCCCAATTCGGCACGTAGGAGTCTGCATTTTGGGGTTTGGGGCCTTTTTACATCTCCGAATTGAAAAGGGAAAAAAAAACAGACAAAAAACTACGGGAATGTCAAAAAGGAGAGAAAAAGGAACACAAAAAGGGAGCAAAAAGGGCTACTGTGAACAACCCTAATGGCAGACGATGATATCGCAGCGCTCGTGCGTCTTCGCCCGAAGTACCATCTGCCTTCCCCGGACATATTCTGCAGGTCATCGACAATGGCTCGGGAATGTGCAAGGCTGGATGTAGGTCTTGATTTTCTCCCTACTTCCAGAGGCTCACAACGTCTGTTCACAGTCGCTGGTAATATTTTTGATTTATGTTCCGTTCAATCTTAACCAAGGTTGAACGTCAGGCGATGATGCACTGTGGTACCTCGGGCTGTATTCCCGTCAGTCTTGCTGCACTTTGTCCGCCTCGTCGTTGGACGTTCCTCCTACACCACCGCAAGGTGCGCAACCTGGGAGCAACATGGGAGGCTCCAACGTCGGATCACACCGCATTGAATTTTTGAAATCAGACCAACAAATTTCGGCGTTGCAACACTTTGATGATGGCCCAACGTCGAGAGTCCCAGGGGCCAGACCTCCCATAATAATTTCAATACACGGCATGGGTGGTCAGGGTAGATCATTTACACGACAGTAATGCTTCATATTATGGTATCACAAGGTATCTAAAGGCACTAGAGCGGAAAGCCTATTACAGAAGGAGAAAAAAATATGTACACAAATTTCAGACGCGACCGTGGCCAACTTTCTTCCAGTCCCCTGCATTCCCCCTGTATGACTCGGGCGAAGCAGTAGAAGGGTAGAAGCTGGAATGTGGTGCTGTGTCTCGGAGTCACATTGTGGAGAAGTGGAACAGGAGGCTAATCCTGAGGATCGCAAGATGGAAGGGAGAAGAGAGGATGATTTGGTGTCGTCGGGGTTTGAAATTGATTGATCGACTGTGCAGCCCAATCAAACGGACTTAAAAGAAATTTGGATTCGTGATTCTGATGAACGACGAGGGCCAGATATGGATTCCGATGTCGAATCGACGTTGAAACAATTCGGTGGCTCCAGCATTCGTTATTGGACAGTCCAGCCGGGATGTCTTGCCGACGGCAGCCAAATCGGCCGACATGTGTGCCATCATCCGGTCAAGGCAAAATCGTGCCGTTTGATTCCACGTCTATCCGACCTCGGATCTACCTGATTTTTGGACCGAAAATGGCTGAGAATTATGCCGGTCAGTTTCTCTAGAATCAGCACGGGAAGTCAAACGGTGGTGTAGGTCAATTGTCGGTCGTCCTCGTCAAGCAGGCGTCATGGTAGGATTCGGCAACAAGGATTCGTAAATCGGGTAAGTTTCCGCCGACATGCTGAGAACCATACTCACCACAGCACAGCGATGAGGCACAGGCCAAGCGCGGTATTTTGACCCTGAAATACCCCATCGAGCACGGGATCGTCACCAACTGGGACGACATGGAGAAGATCTGGCACCACACTTTCTTCTCCGCGTCGCGCCGGAGGAACACCCCGTCCTTCTCACTGAGACGCCGATGAACCCCAAGGCGAACAGAGAGAAGATGACGCAGATCGTGTTCGAGACGTTCAACACCCCCGCGTTCTACGTCCAAATCCAGGCCGTGCTGTCCCTGTATGCGTCCGGACGTGCCAACGGCGTCGTCATGGACTCGGGCGACGGCGTATCGCATACGGTGCCAATCTACGAAGGATTCTCGCTCCCGCACGCCATCCAGCGGCTCGATCTTGCGGGGCGCGACTTGACCGAGTGCCTTGTGAAGAACCTCGGGGAGAGAGGATACCAGTTCAGAACTACGAGGTCGTCCGGGACATCAAGGAGAAGCTCTGCTACGTCGCCCTCGATTTCGAGCAAGAGATGCGCACTGCAGCGGAATCGTCGGTGGTGGAGAAGAGCTACGAGCTGCCCGACGGGAATGTCATCACCGTCGGCAACGAACGGTGAGACCATTGCCTAATTCCTCTTGCCATCGTTTTAACCATCAACCTAGTTTCCGTGCTCCCGAAGTGCTCTTCAAGCCCTCGATCATTGGGCTCGAGGCTGCGGGTATCCATGAAACTACGTGCGCAGCTCAAATGCATATAACTCCATCAAAACGTCCTGACCCGTGTACCCGCGCAGGTTCAACTCCATTATAAAATGCGATCTCGACATCCGCCGCGACCTGTACGCCAACGTCGTCCTCTCTGGCGGCAGCACCATGTTCCCCGGCATTGCGGACCGCATGCAGAAGGAACTGGTGGCCATGGCGCCGTCTAGCATCAGGGTCAGCCCTCTTCTCCTCTCTACGCGGTCTGCGCTCACGTCGATTCAGGTCCGGATCGTCACACCCCCGGAGCGCAAATACTCTGTCTGGATTGGCGGCTCGATTCTCTCCTCTCTCAGCACGTTCCGGAACATGTGGGTTACCAAGCAGGAGTACGACGAGTCCGGGCCCGGCATCGTCCATCGCAGTATGTTTTCATCTTTACATGCTGCTCCCACGTACTCATATCTTCCCTCAGAGTGCTTCTGAGGTTGAGGGTTCTGCGGAGGTTTCTGTATTTGTTATATCGTACTGTAACTACCTTAGTACCTAATACGCACACCCAAACTGTGTTCATCCGGCGTGGTGTAAGTTACCAATGTCAGCATCTTTTGGACCCTGATTTGTAATTGAACATGTCTGGGAAGGCTTCTACATGAGTTGCTCTTCGTATCGCCGCCTGGTTTGTTATACACCCGGCTAACCATTGCAAGAAAATAAAGATGGCATATTCCAGCGTTCAGATGAATCGGCATTCTCTGTATCGTACACGTACTAGTTGCATCCCAATGATATGCCTACTCCCTCGGTTTAACTTGCACTTGGCCACATATTGGCCGACGCATCTTCCGTCCAGAGTACCCCTGCTGCTCTCAAGAGCGGAAGCGTCTCGTGCAGATATGCGCTGGCCTCAGTATACTCGAAATGGATCTCAAATTCCACCCGCCTGATACAGGGAAACTGCGCAAGGAATGCATCGAGGCTTCCCCAGTCGACCCAGCTGTAGCGCTCTCCTCCACGATGTGCGTGGATATTGAAGGCCACGGTCTCGAGGGCAGGAGATGTGATGTTCAGGACGATAGAGATTACGCTGCGCTCGTAGGAGGGATCGGTCGGGTTCGAGAACGCAAAGGTGAGCATTACATCTTGGAATCGAAGGGTTTTGAGACGGCGGAGGGCAGACAGGTCGAAGGCGCGTTCGAGGGCATCTATAAAATGTTCGAAATGTAAACTTTCAAGCCGTTCACTGCCACGCTCACTGATGTTTTGGCCGGT
Organism: Mycena vulgaris; assembly: GCA_029204335.1. Lineage (NCBI taxonomy): Eukaryota > Fungi > Basidiomycota > Agaricomycetes > Agaricales > Mycenaceae > Mycena > Mycena vulgaris. Next base: position 4,000 of record JARGYA010000098.1, read on the forward strand.
TAAACCATTGCGATTCCAACCGAGACCGAGTTGAAGGTGCTGCAGCGATGCAGCGAGACTCTGCAGTGTGCGGTGGACTAAAGGTAGATCTTTGGGTGGGATACGGATCAGGGTGAGCGCGTCGATGTTGCTAAAATGATCTATTCTGTGAAGCCAGCTCAACATGGGTGCTGTGGGTGCCCCATTCGTCACAGAGACACTCTGCAGACTCGGGGCGACCGGGAAGACCAGATCGTCCGGAATATGGTAATCACAACGAATGGAAATCTGGCGAAGGAGCGGGAAGGAGGATATGATGGGCGCAATATGGGCCACGCTCCCGGCATTCCTGGAATGTGCCACCGGATCCCCTGAAGGGGTCGCCACCGTGATCGACCGCACATCCTGAGCAAATGTACATTGCCGAGAATCCACTAGTTCTCGGAGAAGGTTTTCGTTTTTATAGGTGAGGGTGCAGTCGCAGAAGATGTGGCTGCGACTTCTCTGAAGCCACGCCCGGCTCAGCGAAGAGCAAATGAGGAGGCTAGGTATGTCGGGGTCCGAGTCAACCAGAGCGTCAATGACGCCGTCTACGAGTTCTTGTGGTAGGGTACCGGCCATCAGTGGGGGAACTTGGGTGGGCTTAGCGTTGGTACGCGTTTCTACGATTCTTGGCGATTTTATTGTGGGAAAGTTGATAGAGATCTTGACAGCCCGAGTTGAGAGATGGACGGACTCGTCGAGTTAATCAAGGATCTTCCCTGCCTCTAGATTTTTATCCACCAGGGTCTCAAGCCACGTCAGGATCGCTGCGCGTGGATGTAGACCGAAACAGCAGCTGGTGATGACTTGGTGGTGAAAGAACCGGATCGAAAATAGGAACAAAGAGATGCACAGCCTTCACGACTTGCTCGACGCGACTTTGCCACTTGTTTCTCATACTCGTCTTCAGGTCTCAAAAATGATGGCGCACGCTGGACCTACATTCTTCGCCGACAATGGTAGGCCTTCCGTTCGTGCTGGCTTCGTTCCAACACGTCGAGCATGATTTTCAGCAAAGGCTCTGGAAATCAAGGACACCGCCAACGCCCATTTCCGCGCAAAGGAGTATCAAACCGCGTTGGACCTATACTCAAGCATAATAAATCAGTACGATGACCGTGTGATGCATGACACGATATGTATCGTGCGATGCAATCGCGCGGCATGCTATCTCAATCTTGGTGGATCTCTTTCTGTACGATATCGATGCTGAAGCGGAGCTGACAATTCGATAGGGGAGTATCAGCGCTGCATAGATGACTGCCATATAGCTCTGCTGTTCATGTCGACGAATCCTGCCATCACCGAAAAGGCGAAGTTTCGGCTTGCGAAAGCTACGAAAGCGCTGGACGACCTCGATGATCAGAAGCGGGCGCTTGATCCAAGTTACTCTGGGCGGCCAAAATACGACATCGACGTTCGTTTCCACTTGACCTACTTCCCAGCGCACTAATCGGTCAATTCAGGAACGAATGCGAGAACAGATGCGCGAGTCAAGCGCTAGCAGCGCCAAATTTCAAGCCGCCGACGTGGAAGAACACAGACCTGTTGGGTATGTCGTCCGGTTGAAGGGCCACAATCCAGAATACGTCCACATGCGCGATATGGTACCTGCCAGTCTGATGACCAAGCCTCCGCGCGCCGGATGGGACGCCTACGAGACGAAACGGGACGCGTTCGTGAAGCGGATCGTCACAACTCACGAGCCCGAGCTCATGCAGAAACATGCGTGGAAGTGCTTCAGCTGCGAGAAACCGGCCACGAGTTGGATCCATTCTCCTGTATCCGACCTAACCTCTTTCTATCCTATCATCAAAGACTACGCTCGGCCCATCTGTTCGAAAGGAGGAATTTGCGCGAAGAAAACCCAGGATGCGATGGAGAGGGCGAGAGGAGAGGACCCGGAGATTACGCAAGACATTGGGGTTCGAATTAAGATGTGAGCCCGTGTACTAGACGTCCTGTCCGTCAGTCTGTATGTGTATATCAAGAACCACGACAAAAGGCTCAATTTATTCGAAAGAAAGCAGGTACAGCCTGGGCGCTGACCATCTGCACCACCACCCGGATCGTCTCCTCGTCCGTCGCTCCCGCCTCCCTCGTAAGCCCCAGATCACACATATAATACTCCGTCCCCGCGGTCCCCTGCGGAAACACCGAGTACATCACCGCGTCCGCCGACATCTGTGCCCCCATCCCCCCCGGCGTGTCCGTCCGCGTGGTGTGCGGGAACACCGAATAGTCGATCCCCGCGCGGAGAGGCAGCGTCCCCGCCGCGGTCCACCGCGCGCAGATCGCGGCCTTGTGCTCCTCGAAGTCGCGCTGCGCGGCCCGGAGCGCGAATTGCACGTCCTCTTCCGCGAGATCAGGGGGGATGCCGTTGAGTCTCGCTTTTATGCGCGCCTTGCACGGGCCGCCGTGTGTATTCCAGGCCGCCGTCTGGCATGCCTTGGAGCAGTAGACAGCCTCCCAGCAGCCGCTGCACCGGGAACTTGAGGGTTGGCTGCACTGGAAACGGAATATCAGCGCGTTTGACAATATGAGTGGAACAGAGCTACTTGTGAGTGGCTGCACAGCACCGGTCGGAGCTCCGCCTCGCTCGCGAGCGCGAGTCGAATGCGTGCGTATTTTTCGAACGCCAACCACACGCTCTGGACGTTGGACAGCATGTCCTGCAGCGGGAGCTGCTGGATGAGCTCGAGAGACTTGTGGACTTGGCGCAGGACGGAGATGTATATCAGGTAGCGCGGCAGGTGGACGGCGACCAGCGCGAGGAAGGCATCGAAGGCCGACCGTTTTACGTCCAGCCAGGGATGCGCTTTTACTAGTCCTAGGACAAGTCCGAGTTCGAGAGATTGATTCAAGGAGGCGAGGCCGTCGCTTGCGATATACTTGTGCAGATATTCGCATATCTGCGCCATGCAGTCCGCTGCAACGTCCGCAGTTGCAGTCTCGAACGGTTGCAACGTTAGGGCCATCAGCGCCTCGGTCACGACACGAACCGAGTTTTGGGATATCAGGATGGCGTGAAGGGGCTTTGAGTGCATACAGCCGAGATTCAGCAGGTTCGCATGCATGATGTGGACCGCGGCGTGTCGAGAAAGGGTGGATGTACTCTGACGCACATGCTCCAAGCCCACAGAAGCGATATCCGTGTGCCCGAGGCTGCCCTCCAGCGTAGAGACCAGAAGGGAGCCGCAGGTGTCCAGATCGCGGCGCGCAAATAGATAATTGTGCAGCAATCCAGCCGCAGTAGGAGGAGCGACGTCAGGGAACATCTCCTTGAGCTGCGCCGAGAGATGAATATGCCGGACTTCAAGGACCCAAAGCTTGATAATGAGGTCGGTCGCCTCGCGCGTGTTACGGACGAGCGCAGCCAAAGAATCCACACCCGAGTACATCTGCAACAACGTAACGACGGCGGTGAAGGTGTGCGCTGGCGAGTCAATCTCAAGTACCGGGGGAGGGGGGCTTTTTCGGACGAGTGCACGAGAGTAGAATCGCAGGCCCATGCATGTGGAGGGCCAGCACCCTATCAGGCGCTGCAGAGTCTCGGGCCACACCGCAGTCGAGCTGAACCTGCGCACGATGGAAGCAAGCACAGTGATGCTGGCGCCGGCAGACTTGGTGCAAGAAACGTCGGCAGGAAATTCCTCTACGACGTTATCGCCGTATCGCGTGCCAATGGGCGCAAAATACGGGAGGAGGGACTCGATGGTTGTGACGGGCTCAAAATGGGCAGCGGGACATTTATCGATTGCGTCGGTGAGTTCGGACAGAAGATGGAGAGTTTTCTCTGGGTCCACAGCCTTGCCGGAAGAAAGTAACTGGGGTTCAGGTCAGTTCAGCGATTGAATTGGAAATGAGGCAGATGGATACGTGGCGAACGACTTCAACGACCGGACGCGGTTCTGGCATTTCTGCGGACACAGTTGGTTAATTCGCGGCTACCTGCAACGGGAAGCTTGCCGTTTCCAGTCCGAGTCTCACAGCAGAGGATGTTTGAGCCTGATGTTGGCCTTGAGGGAGGAATGATGGAGCATGCGCCGGTCAAGGGCCGCCGGTGCCGGTGCTCACTTTTGTCCACTTACCACAACATGCGACAACGTTACCATTATCCTCGACTTTCACAATTCATCGTAGTTCATCGTGTCCTGTTTGGTACTGGCCACATTTCATCTTGGCAGCAGATAGTTTACTCTAAATATCCCGGGGGTGGCTCATCCGACAGAGTCGGACAGACCCAACGCCCACTGTGACTGCAACTGGCTTTCCAATGTGCGTATCCGCTCCTGCAGTGCCTGGAATCTGCTGTCTCGCCTGCCCCAGAGCACCTTGATCCTCGCCTCCAGATACAGCAGCGTGGTTGGTCCCTGAAAATTACCAACAACGCCGGGTATGGCGTCCAACACCCTCTGTGCCGCAAGAATCTTGTTCCTCAAATATTCCTGACGGGTTCCTGCTGCTCTGGAGCTCAGCGTTGATTCTGTGTCCCGCTCCTGTATTCCGCCTGCATTTATCTGCTCCCGTAATCCCCGCGTTTTAGCTGCGATGCCAACGGGAGGACCAGGAACCAGCGCCAGCTCTGGATGAACGACTGGATTCAGATCCGCATGACTTCGCTTGTGTCGCCGACGGCAGAGGATAAGAAAGACCCCCAAAACGAGAAGGGTTGCGGTTCCAACTGAAATGCCAGCGATGATTCCTCCGGAAAGCGATGATTTTCTTGGTCAAATTGCCGTTGTCAGCCAATGTTCCATGCACCAATCCTGCGTGCTTACCTGACACTACCAGTGCCAACTGCTGATGGAACTGTCTGCCCTCCAGTGGATGTCTTTTCTGCGGAACTAGCAGATGTGGTGGTCGACCCGCCAAGGGATGTTCTCCTGGGTTGTACTCCCGCTCAACCACCATTACTCTAACAATCTGAGGGACTTACGAACTAGCTCATGGGACTGTGCTTTTCGCAGTGTTTGAAGATTGGCCGGGACTAACATCATGAGTTGAATCTGGGATGCTGAAGGATGTAGATTCCACCGTCGGTGAACTGGAAGGGGCTCGACTGCGGGCATGCGTAGTACTCAGGGCGTGCATATATAGTGAACAGTGCAAATTATGAACCTTGTGGGTGCACCGCCCGGCAGCGCCGTGGTGTCTGATTTACTCCCAGAGGTAATGGTACTAATTTACATAGCCTTTCAGACGTCGAGTCGGACCTGGGGATAAGCACTCACCCATTGCCATCGCCATCGGAAATGAGGCTCGCCGGACACGTGCCGTCTTTTGGGCCATCCAGCAATCCTGTAGACTATACCAGAGTAAATCCCCACCAGAAGATGCAACAAAACACTCGCCTTGTAGATGCAGGTCCCATCCTCATACATGCACAGAGCAGTCCCATCTTCAGCGAATCCTCCACCCTGTAGGGGTAATCCCGCCGGGTCGGTCTGAGGACAGCCGGATCCCAGCGTGGTTTCCGCTAAAGCGAGGCTAACGCCAAAGAGGACGATGTAGCGGGATACGGGCACATAGTGCATGGTCAACAGCAATGTGTGATTCGGACGTTGTTTCTATATCTTTTGTTGATCCCATGAGCGCGCGCCAACAATAGTCACCCTCTGGCTTGCGTAAACAACCAGCGCAGAACATTATTTTTCAAGTACTATGTGCTCGTGATGCCATTCCAACGCGATTGACCACGATTTACTGCACATACTTCAGGTTCATTTTCCAATCCCCTCACATACGAGAGAGAGATCCGCAAGAGGTTGTGGCTGTTGTTGTGCGAGAGAACCCGTTGCATGGCGCCAGCCATCTCTTGTCGAAGTTGTTCCATAGAACCATATATATATATACTGGGCTGATGGTTGCTGGCAGCCCTTGTTTCTATTCGGCAATCGTACCTTGATATACAGGCTACCCATGGCCTTGGAGCTCGTCCAATCTCGCAGGTTCAGACCGGTTTTCCTCACCGTCGAATCTCAATCCGTTTTAGCGCCTTCGTTTGATTCGGCAACGGTTTCACGGCATGAGTGTTTATCACTTGCCAATCTTTGCAGCAGCTTCCAGGCCCATTCTTATATTTTACCCTTTCAATTGAAAGATGCGGAATAACCTGAGGGATTACTTCCCTTCCAATTGGATAAAGTCAATATAAAGTGCGGCCCTCTTCGAGGTCGTTGCCACACAATGTCAGGACCTCATGAGCATACAGAGCGACTCAACTGCAACTTCCCTTTGAAGAATGACGTGACGCCCTGGTTTAATGGAGATCCACAATTGCCGGCGTCGCGACTGAGTTACTACAGGCCTCGTGACCGTTCCTTCCCGATTTCTTCCGATATTTAGACAATGTTTGGCGCACAATGGTGCTGCTACTTATTTGGATCTCACTTCGTTACCAAACAAACATTGTTTGGGCCTTTGAAACCAATTTGAAACATTCCCATTCTATGCTCTGTTCTCCTCCAAATTCCACACCATCATGGTACGCTCTTCTGCATTTTGGTGGCATAGCTGAATCTCTACCTTTTCGCAGTCCAACTACGGCCGCAACCGCGAATCTATCGCAGACATTGAGCTCGAACTCCACAACATTTTCATAGAACATCCCGATGCTACCATAACCGAGGACGGAAACCCAGTCATTCCGGGGGACGCCCTCGTCGATGTCTTTCGGTCTTTTGCAGAACTTTACAACGGGATGGAGCTTTTGACCGCGGACGAAATGGATATGCTCAAGGCCCTCATCGCGTCCAACCCCGGCATGCAGGTTACCCCCCAGGTCGCCATTGCGTTTATTGCGGAGAAGACGAAGCACAGCCCACCGCAGAGCCCACCCATGGACGAGGAGGAACTCCCGCGCGGCCGCGAGGACGAGCGCGATGAGTACGATTCGCGCTCGCGTTCGTCTAGCCGCGGCTCGACGGGCACCCACCGCAATCACAGCCGGCCACCGTCGCGGGGCGCTCCTCAGACCCCGAAGTCCGCTGCGTCGCCGTTTGATACGTCGCGTCGTCAGCGCTCGACACCTCTGGGTGTCGCGGCACCATCCAGCTGGGCCAAGCGCCCACCTCACCACCGCCGCAAGAGCGATGCGGGGAGTAGGAGTGATTCAGAGGTGAGTCGAAGGGAACCTGTACCACCATTGCTCCCTTGCTAACTACCTCTCAGCAACCTTCCGCCAGCGCCAGCCCCAGCGCATTCGGCCGCCCCGCCGGCCGCATGCGCACGCCATCCAACCCCACCTGCGCCGTCCAGTAGCATAACGGGCGCCGACTTTGCCCTCGGCTCCCCACCCCCTGGCTCACACTCCCGCCCACACTCCCGCACGCGCTCCCACAACCCCGACGACGACGCGGCGCAGGCGGACCACTACGACTACACGCTGCGCCAAGGCCTCTCCTCGCTGGCGATGCCTCGCGGGAGCGACAGCGACTCGGACAGTGACGACGACGGCGGCGCAGGACATGGTCATGGACCGCTCCGCCGCGTCGAGCACCGTGAGCATGATGCCGCACGAGCGCGTCGAGGCGCTCCAGCGCGTCAACGACGACCTCGCGCGCAAGCTCGCCGACACGGAGCGCACGTTCCAGCGCAAGCTTGCCGAGCAGGAATCTGAATTTGAGGACCTCCAGGTCAAGCTCGAGGAGACCCGCAACGAACTCAGCGCCGCCAAGCGCGAGGAGAAGGAGTTGCGCTCCAAGGAGGTGGGTATCGTCTCTCCTCACTAGGTTTCCGCCATTAACACCCCGCAGCGCCAAAACAGCACGCAGATCGGCGCGCTCGAGGCTGAGGTCGTCAAAGTGTCGAAGCAGCTCGAAACATCCAAGGCGTCGTACAACAACCTGCAGCGGCAGTACATGGACCAGTGCGCGTCCGCGGAAAAGTACCGCAACGACCTGCGCGACCGCGAGGAGACGGTGCGCGCGTTGCGCGAGACCGCGGGGCTCACACAGATCGAGGTCGCGCGGTACGCCAAGGAGCACGAGGGTTACGAGGACCGCATTGCACACATGGAACAGGAGCTCGCGGTCGCGCAGCAGGCTCACGCACAGCTCGACGAGCAGAAGCAGGAGAATATGCTGCTCAAGGAGACGATCGACCGCATGCGCTTTGACTTGGACGAGATGCGGAGCAATAATAGCGGCGCGGCGGCGGGGTCGAGTGGGCAGAGCAGCGCGGCGAATACGATGAGCAAGAGTCTAGGGGCAGAGCTGCTGGGGAAGATGAAGGGCGGGTGGGGCGGGATGGAGAGCGAGAGCGAGGAGGAGGCGGAGGAGGAGGTGGAGGAGGAAGCGAGCAGTGGAACGCCTGGAGCGGACGACGATGATACCGAGGGCGAGGATGTCATTCAGACGATCATTACCCGCAAGAAGAGGGTGCGTATGTTTACTTCGGACGCGTCGCGATGCTAACAGTTGGAGCAGAAGGTCGCCAGCCGCGCGAACAAAATCGAGACGCGGACGTTCGAGGAGGTCAAGGAGTACTCGGACAGCTCGACGCAGTACGAGCCGCACCTCTTCTTCGTCTCCGCCAAGGCGCAGACGGACCCGGCGCCCAAGATCCTCACCACCTCAGCGAGCATGCAGACGGACGCCGAGCCCATCGTCGAGCCGCCGCCCGCGCCCAACACTGCGGAGATGGAGATCCAGACGGAGCCCGAGTCCGAGGAGCCCCAAGCGTCCACCTCCGACACCAAGGCTGTCGCCGCAACACCCACGCCGACGGACGCGCCGCCCGCGTACAAGCAGGTGCTCTCGCCCGAGGAGCAGGAGGAGCACGACTGGCGCGTGACGATCGCGACTCTCAAGAAGTACCACCCCGGCGCGCGCGTCGAGGAGGGCGTCCCCGGTGGCATCTCGCTCGACGCGCTCGAGGACTGGCGCGCGCTCAAGGAGGAGCTCGGCACCTCGTGCCTCGTCGTCGACAAGATTCTCGACAACTCGCCCCGCACGGGCCTCCCGCGCGCGCCTTCGGACGCGGCGCCGTCCGCGCGCCGGCGCGGCGGGCGCTTCTACAACATCTACAACACGTACGTGTACGGGGGCGCGAAGGCACCGCACAGCAACGCAAACCCGTTCCCCGCGATCCCGCCGCCGGCGTTGTGGGTCGGGGGGACGGTGCTGTTCTTCCTGATGCTCGGGACCGTCAGCTGATGATCCCGTACTACAGCGTGCCCGGCGGGCCGACGCACTACTGACCGCGCGGTGTGGAGCAGCTTTAATACGATGCAGGCCGCGGGCGAGGGCTTCTCGAACGACGGGACGGAGGCGGTGTGGAGCTTCCTGGGGCGCGTGGGCGGCGGCGCGGCGCGCATGGTCCGCGGCTGGCCGACGTAGGCGGGGCTCGTTCGCCGTCTATGGGCCTCACGGCCGTGTACTCTTCCCCAACCCCAATCCCAGATACCCATGTCCTCTCAATGCCATACCACCCCACTCATTACTTATTGTTGCTCACCTTATGACCCACGAATCCTCCATGTTCTTACGACCTGTATTTTCTCTCTGTTTTTGTTTTCCTCCATCCGGTGTTGTGTTAATGTGTAATCACGCTACCTCTGTACACTGGACACTTTTACTAATTACTTCTAATAACAATCAATTGCTTCAACGACTGAGCTGGATTTCTGTGATTAGGATTTCAAGTTGTGGGTCCAGTGCACGTGCAGCAGTTGGTTGCCATCTTCCTCGCACTGTGAATCCTACCCTTTCTCGCCTAACACGCTCCAGAACTAGCGAAACATACTTCTCAAGCCACCAGCAATCATTCTCGCCAGCAGGCCTTCTCGAAACCACTGTCCCTGTCGACGAGTTCCTTTTCTCGATCCTGGACGTTCCCTCCGACTGGAAAGACAAGAACGCGCACCTGATTGAGCAATGACTCAAGAAGCTGAAGGAGGAGTCCTTTGTCGAGCTGACGAGGGAGTGCATTGGCGCACTGAGGCTGGCCCGGGGCTGTGGGGAAGATCTTGGTGCCGAGTCTGCTCCGAGTGGCACCGGTAGGCCAGCGTTCCCGGCGCTCGTAAACCTGGCGTGGTCATCATGCAATCCTCTTGTGTGGATTCAGGCGCTGGCTCGTCAAGATCGATCTCTGGACGCCTAGTCGACGCGGTTCTGAGTCCTCCACCTCGGACACATCTCAAGCTATCTACTCCCCAAGAGATGAGCACGAACACTCGAACCTGCGCGTCCGCTATGCCCTCGAGCGCTCTCTCCACGGTGCCGTCGTCCTGCTCGTCTCCGAGTCGCGCGCTTCCCTCTCCTTTACTACGACCGCCGCCCCTTCCTCAAATCCGAGCCTCCGCTCTTCAAAGAGGACACCGCCGGCTTCCTCGCCGTCCTCTCTGGTCTCGGGTCGGTACACTCGCATCTTGGGTATCCGCCGCTATTGAGGGGTCGCCGGGCCCTGGCAAATTGGTCCATACTTCTGGCACGCTCGTTGGTCCTTGGCGGTGAAGTCAAGGCGTCGTCGTAAAACGAGTGTGGGCGAGAACGCCGGAAGCAGAAGTCGTCAAGCAGGATGAACGAGGTGGCGAATACGGTAACGAGGTCGACCGCACGGTTCTAAAACGGTCCTTGCATATCTCGGGCCAGGCGCATGCAAATCATGCGCACCCCGGATAACAATCGACCACTTTCCTATCACCAGCCTAACGTCCGCCGCCGACCTAGCGGAAGCGCTGAGGGGCGTATTCAAAGGTACTCAAAGGCTTGCATCCCATCGTTTGTCGCTTGAATATTCATTCGTACTGTAGGCTACCGCTGGCTGTACGAGACCGCCCCCACTGTCTACGGCGACATCAGCGTCGACATCATGATGTGCCGCCAGTGCGCGAGGAACGGACAGGTCTCCGGCGTCCTCGCCAACTTCGATATACCGCTACGTAGACGCGCCGGACGCCGCGCCCCCGCACGGCCATCGACCTCCTCGCTCCCAACCCCCCGGCGCATCTCTACCGCTATTCCTCAAGTATGCATGACCTCGCCAACAAGAAGAGGCGCATCCTCGGCGAGAACGGGTTTCCGTGAGCGAAGCTTGGGTTCAAGGGATTTGGACCGTGGTTATTGCACATAGGTTATTCGAGGACAAGCTGTATGTGCGGTCAAAGCACCGCCGCGCTGTCGTATCCGGGTCGAGGGTCGCATTTGACGAGGAAACTATGGGCTTTTGATGCGTTTGCGGCTATCTTGCAGCGACCGGCGCCGACCTGACGCCTCGCGAGGGATCTCTCGAGCATGACTGACGCGAGTGCTCACGGAGTCGGATGAGCTGGTCGCTGCCGACGCGATGAAAATTGGTCATAGACTCAGGCTCGCTGGATGGGATCTCGCAGTACGTACGTGCTTGGGCAAAATAATAATGCTGCCACCTGCAGAGGATATCACTACTGGATTAACTCTCTTTCTCAGGGATTCCTAGCATTGGGTGATTGTCGATACTGCCAAGGAGGTACCGTTGCACGAGACGCAGCTGGTCTCCACAGTGGCCAGCTAGCCTCGGCCCTCATCATGTCTCATTTGATGTAGTGCGACACGAATTCTATATCTATCCGCAACCGCTGCCACCTCGCTGCATTAAATATCGTCTCGCGTATTTTTCCTTGGTCGGTGGAGATCAACGGAGAACGCGTGTCGTCATCTGGCGCCCACAAATATGCTGAACTCCGCGGACTTCCCTTCGCTGCCTATGTCCGCGACGGGACCCCAGAGAGGCCCATGATGCATGTGCGTGTCCTGAATCCCAGTCTGCGCCGTTCACTCCGAACAAAATTCGAGAACTCAAAATACACGGTTCCGCGGACTGTGATCCCCTTGACTCTGAGAGTCTACGTATACACGCGCGCACGCCTGGACTTTGGCCACGAGCGACACATGGCTGCTAATTCGAGAGATGGTCAAATGGCCCAGAACTGCATTCCTGTTGTTTCCACCAGGCGTACGTGTAAATTCGAAGGATGTCCTTTAATTATAATGCTCAGGAACCTCTTTCATCCTTCCGTCAACGTAAGATGTAGGGGTGTTAGTACATTATATGGCTTACATACATGGAGACATCTAGACCTGCGCGCTACTGCATAGGTACTCTAATGAAGTCTGTTTTTTACGCGAGACGGACGGAAACCAGGGACGCTGTCTACGGAGTGGCATGAGGTATGAGGGGGGCGCGAGGTATACGTAGTGGTACAGATATAGGAGCGTATTGCACATGTCAAAGTCCGGGTCCGTTGGGAAGTGGAATCACGACGGGGGAGTAGGGCCGCTTGCCGCCGTCGTCGTCGTCCTCGCTGTCGGGAGGCACCTCCGCTGCGTCTGCGCCCGCATCGCATTTGCCGCCCCCGCTCCCGTTCAGCGGTAGGGCCGGCACCGCGACGCGCGCGCGCGCGCTCTTGAACGTGATGGGGACGTCCTCATCTTCGCTGCTGTTGTCGTACACGTCCACCCGCGCGCCCTCGCCGTCGTCGTCCGGGTACTCGTCCTCCACGTCGTCGTACAGCGCGTCCCCGTCGTCCGCCCCGTAGTCCCCCCGAGCGTGCGCTTCCGACCCGTAGCTGCACCCGCTCCCCATACTGTCCGCGTCCTCGTCGTACGCGGGCCCCTGCTTGAACTCCTCGCCCCCGGCGTACGCGGACTCCTCCTCAAACACCTCGCGCTCCTCGTCCGCCGCCGCCGGCTCGCCCGCCACCGCACGCGGCGCGGCAATCATCCCCGCCGCCTCGCCCTCGCCGTACCCGTCCACCACGCCGCCCATCCCCATGCTCATCCCCATCCCCATGCTCGCCGCCGCGCGCGCGTTCGTCAGGCTCGACGTACGCTGCTCCGTCGCGAGCAGCCCCAGCCCCAGCCCCATCGGCGCGGACCGCAGTGCCTCCGTACTGTGCCGCGCCGCGGTACCACGCCGCGCCGACGTGGGCGAGTCGCGCCCGGGCCAGTGAAAGAACCCGCGCCCGCGGCGCGGAGGCGGCGAGTCCGCGGGGGACGCGGTCGCGGTGGACGGCGCGGCAGAGAGCGGCGGCGGCGGCGGTGCGCGCACAGTCTCGGACCCGCGACGCGGCTTGGAGGCGGAACCCTCGAGCGCGAGTGAGCGCTGGGCGTCGACGGAGCGCGACTTCTTCTGCGCGGGCGCCTTGCCCTTGCCCTTGTCCTTGGGGACCTTGGCCTCCTTGTCCTTGACGCGGTGTGGGCGCGCGCGCGGGGTGGGCTCGGAGCGCACGACGCCCGTGCCGGGCTCACGCACGGTGCGGAAGAGGTTGCCGATGCGGCGCCCGAGGCTGATGCGCTCACCGACGGCGCGGAAATTCCACTTGAAGCGCGGCTCGAGGATCGCGTTCGCCTCGTCCGCGGCGGAAACGACGATCTTGGGCGTCGTCCCCGTGATCCACTCCTGGCGGCGCTGCACGTCGTGCAGGAGCCACGCCGAGTCCTGCGGGGCGGTTAGCGGGGATGGAGGTGGCGGCCAGCGGAGGGCGTCTGTGCTCGCCTTGACGTGCGTGATCCCGAAGCGCACGGCGGGGTCCTTAAGCAGAAGATTGTGCAGCAGGTGCAAAACGCCGCCGTTGTCCCAGTCCTCGGGCTTAACCGGGATGGGCTGCGAGGACATGGTGTCGCGGGGGTGCCATGGGTCTTCGCGGATTGCGCGGTAGAGGGTGGCCTCGGCGGCGACATGCCCGATAGCGCCGAGGTGCGGTTGGAAGGGCATGCGGCCGAAGAGCATGCAGTAGAACGTCACGCCGAGCGCCCACAAATCGACGGCGGTGGTCACCTCGCCCATGGGAGCGTCGCCACCTGGCGCTATTTCTGGGGCGAGGAATGCGGGCGTGCCGGCGTGGCGTGGACCTTCGACGTCGCCCAACTCATCGTCCGCCACGGCGAGGTGTGCGACGCCAAAGTCGCCTATCTTGACGTGCGAGCGGTCAGCGGTCCACATGATGTTGGAGGGCTTGATGTCGCGGTGGATAATGCCTTGGAGGTGCACTATAAAAAGTAAAGATTAGGCATCGAAATAGAATAAGTGGAAATTCAGGGAAACGAATTGAGAGAGACATGAGCGCAAGACGGATGAGAACTCGGCGAAGGTGGAGAGCGGCGTCCGATGCTCTTACAGCACCTGCCGAACGAGGCCGGGTGGAGTGAAAGTATCGCGCCTCCACCATTCCTCGCTCGATTGGTACGGAGAAGGGAAGGGGATGGAAATGAAAGTAAGCACGCACGATATTGCAGCCCCAGAACAACATCACGCATGCATCGCCGGGTCTGGTCCATCGTGAGGTATGGCTCGCTATCGCTCGACCACTGCAGTTCGCCACCCGCCATGTATTCCATAACTTCGGGGGTCAGCCGACACCCCAGCGACGAGCAGGATGGACCCACTTAGACATATATTGGCGGACGTCTTGTCGTCTATGAAAGAGTAGAATTTGATGATATTAGGATGGTCGCATTTTTTCATGATCGCGATCTCCTTTCGGATTTTAGCCTCCTCTGTGCCGCGGCGGTCGACAAGGCTGGTGGGGTCAGTGGTGCGAGGTAAGGGTGCGCGCGCGGGGTTGTTTGCGCGCAACCGGTTCATGTTCTCCGTGCGCTTGTTGTTTCGCGGTATTTTCTTCATCTGCGAATGCATTGGCTTCCAAAGAGACGTGGATCTTGCTGGGACTCGACTCACCGCGCGCGGGGTTGAGTCGCTGTTGTACTCGACGAGATACACGGTCGCATTCTGGCCCTGGCCCAGCGTGCGCTTTATGGCGATGTAATCCGAAGTTGCACGGGGAGAGGAATCGCGCTTGGGCCGCTTGGGTGACACGGACGACGACGCCGGGGTGGAGGAGTGCATGGTGGACTTAGCAGCATGCAGAGCGTAGGAGGAGAAAAGGTAAGCAAGCAGGAGCAGTAAGTGCAAATCATATAAGGACCCCGGAGACTGCCGTCCCTTCTTTCTTTCCACCATCATGCAATCTATCCCTGCTATCCACCGAAGCCTGCTATGCCGTCAAGTGCGACAAGTGTGGCAAGACCACCTGGAGCATTCCCTCGCTTCTTGCGCGCAGTTGAGTACTCGCGTCCCTACACATTGACTCGGTACCGTACAGATTCATCTCATCGCTTGCACGGTGAATGAAGGACGTCAACGCCGACGACGAATGCGTGTGTGTGCGTGCGTAGCCAGTCCAGCCCCATCCAGAAACCCCGAATCGAATGCACTTTTATCTCTATCACTCGAATCTCACCCCAATTCTCAATTTCTCATGTCCCTATGTCGTTAACGTCGCGGGAATATGACTGCATGTCAAACGACGTAAGCAGGCCTCGAAAGCCGCCCAGGGAAGCAAATCTGCCCCAGCGCGCTGGCGGCTCTGCATCATGATCTGTTGCCATCACGCCTATTCCGTCGAGTCACTGCCATAATTTGCCTGTGGGAAAGAGCAATTTGGTGTGCGAACTCGCACATTCGACGGCGTCCTCGACTCTCGTAACCGCCGCACTTTATCCACGCGTCTAAACCGAATCTGATAGTCGGCCTCTCGCGTATTTTTCTCCCCCGGTCTTTCCTTCTATTCTCTGGCGAAGTTTCTGATGTACGCCATGTATAGGTGAACCCTCGAATACGGAGAACTATGGAGGATCCAATCCCCCGACGCGTCTAAAGCAAATCTGACCTGTTGCATATTCCCTTCTATTCTCAGCGAATTTTCTGATAGACACAGCAGTACGCGGTCTATATGTGAACCCTCGAATACAGACGACATGGAGGACAATTCCCATTCACACGAACGCGTCTAAAGCAAATTTAACCTCTAGCGCACTTGTCTTTTGCAGTTCTGTTAGCAACGACTCCAATTCACACCGCACCCATCCACGCATTGAAAGCAAATCTTCATCCCCCTGGACCGGATGTTCTTCCCTCACCGTCTTCCGTTTTTCTCCTGTCAAGTTCTGTTCCATATGTACTGTTAAATTCTCCTGCTCTCCCAGTTCTATCGGTGGAAAACAACGCACCAATGCGTGTCTTCATCCGCCCGCGGACTTGCTCTCGCTCGCTTGCCATACGCGGCACGGCGAAGGGACCCCCGGAGATGCCCCTGATCCCTCTACCTCGCTCTCCGACATGCGGGACCCTTTCACGTTTCTCATGCACTGTGCGCGAGCAGGGAACAAACGTGCAGTATCTTGGTTCTGTGCGTTTAAAACAAGGAGACGCGTTCGACCTGTATGTAATTAATCCAGACCTGAGGAAGCAACATTCCTATTATAACCAACTTCTGTCCCACAGTGCGACTTGGGAACATACTTAGATCATCATGAATCACTCGCGGCAGAAGTGTATGTTTGTCGGTTATGCATTCATTTTGTTTTCATGTGAATTCGACGCGGTGGAAACGCAAAGACCGCCACCTCAAAAGAAGAGGGTCGATTCCTGCGCCGGACTTGCGTACGATGTAGGGAACGAGTTGACACAGCGACTGCGTTAGTCTCTCTTGACAGACGCTATAATGATCCTAGCTAGTTATAAGCGGCAGCATCGCTATCATGGTGTATGGAATTAGCACCTTACATGGAAATCATGTACAGTATGTGTATTCGAAGCATGTCCGTCAGAAACCCTCGTTTTTTGAAGTGTCAGCGCTCTAAGTCGAATCTCCGTAAACTCTTAGTCTACCTCCAGCGCAAGCGAATCATGCAGCGGATCCATCGATTCATTCGTGTCGGGCCCCGGACTCAGGGGCTTAGTGGATAGATATAAGACTTGTTCAGGGGGTGGAGTTTGGCGATCCGCGGAGGACTTGATGATCACAGTCGGCTAGCGCTCGCCGCCCTCCGCCGCCGCCGCGCGGCCGCCGCGTGGCTGGAGGACCAAAGACGAGCCATAATGACATTGATTGGAATCAATCAGATCTGGTGCGCCCGAGGTTATGGTGGACTGCCAAGGTGGCGAGGAGCTGTTCGCGACTCGGAGGGCGAGGTGAGAGTGAAGGACGCCCTGGGAGAATTGTCGTATTGCACGCGGAGCCCCGGAGATTGCGTCCAGTAAGTTTAGCCTACGTGGCCAAAATTATCGACTCGTCAGTCCGACACAAGCATCGGTCAACTCCGAAGGCGAAGGCCAATGGGAAATGTGGGGGTGGGGCGGAGGGAGTTCACGGGGATTCGGCGCCGCGCGGTCTGAGTCTAGTAAATCAAGTTGGTCTGGCAGGTGCGTATCCTCTGACATGTGTGCGCCCAAGTCCAAATTTCTAGAGTGGCGCTTGGGATGCAAGGGGGCTGGAACGCATAGGGCTGGAGATGAAAGATGGAATTCAGGAGTGGGGTTGGGGCGGAGAGAGTTCACGGGGATTCGGTGCCGCGCGGTCTGAGTCTAGTAAATCAAGTTGGTCTGGCAGGTGCGTATCCTCTGACATGTGTGCACCCGAGTCCAAACTTCCGAGTGGCGCTTGGGATGTAAGGGGGCTGGAACGCATAGGGCTGGAGATGAAAGATGGAATTCAGGAGTGGGATTGGGGCGGAGAGAGCTCACGGGGATTCGGTGCCGCGTGGTCTGAGTCTAGTAAATCAAGTTGGTCTGGCAGGTGCGTATCCTCTGACATGTGGGCGCCCGAGTCCAAACTTCCGAGTGGCGCTTGGGATGCAAGGGGGCTGGAACGCATAAGGCTGGAGATGAAAGATGGAATTCAGGAGTGGGGTTGGGGCGGAGAGAGTTCACGGAGATTCGGTGCCGCGCGGTCTGAGTCTAGTAAATCAACAAGGTCTGGCAGGTGCGCATCCTCTGACATGTGTGCGCCCAAGTCCAAACTTCCGAGTGGCGCTTGGGATGAAAGGGGGCTAGAACGCATGGGGTTGGAAATGAAAGATGGAATTCAGCAGCGGGGGTGGGGCGGAGGGAGTTCACGGGGATTCGGTGCCGCGCGGTCTGAGTATAGTAAATCAATAAGGTCTGGCAGGTGCGTATCCTCTGATATGTGTGCGCCCAAGTCCAAATATCCGAGTGACGCCTGGAACGCATGGGGTTGGAGATGAAAGATGGAATTCAGGAAGAAGTGGCGACACTTTGGAGGGGTTTCGCAGAGAGAATTACGCAGCGTACACTAGTCAAGTAGATTTTTGGATCAATCCTGCCGTCGTAGTAGTAGAGCCAGATTTCAGCTGGAGGCATGATAAAAACGAGGGCCGCTCAGAGACCGCGGAAATTAATGGGGCAGTACGGCAAGTAATGAAGGGTAGTATGTGGGTTAGACACAGATGGCAGCACGCCATGGCCACCGGAGACTCGCAAAAGGCTGCGAAAAGTTGGGTGGTGGTTGAGAGCAGATGTGTCACTGTCACAGTCACGCGTTACCCGCTTGCTTTCAACCACCAACCATTACTTTCGCCGTCGAGCAGTCAAATTTCCTGGGACTAAATTTCACCGAGTCTATCTTTTAAAAAGGCGAAGGTTAGCTGAAGGCCCTCGCCAAGCTCTCGCTCCTCGCTCTACTGCTTCAATAAACGTACTGTGATGTCCGAATCCTTGAAGCCAAGAAAACAAACACGAAGCTTCGGCTCAAGGCATCGTGCACTCTGTGGTCGAATTCAAATGCTCTGTCAGCGCACACGGCGTAAATCTCCATCGGGTAGTCGAAACACTAGTGGCGCACGACAAAAACTCCACCTGCGCCCCGCCTTCTGAGTCAGTGCCTGTTTCAGATCCAGGGGCTCGCAACCCTTACGACGGCACCTGAGATCTCCTCTCTCTGTAGGCTTACACTGCATCTCATCCCCGTCACCTTCACGCACCTGATAGCCTTCGGCAAACATCTTTCTGGGATTGAGAATTCTTGAATTTATTCCAGCACATATTCCCCCGGTTGAAGCGGCCAACACATTCGGCAGTAGCAGACCTTTGATCCTTGCTGGCTCAAAGCCTCCGGAACTGCGTGCATCCTCTACATAGGCCCTCGAGGACGTTTTCTTATTTTCTCCGGGGCTTTCCAATCCCCTCGTTTCTGACTAGGCTGATCTTCATGCCTTGTCTATCACCGGTCACGGTCGTGTGAGCATCTGTCAAGGTCGAACCGCCATCGTCCCGTTCTTCAATCTCGAGAGGTTCGTCATCAGCTCCAGTCGCGCTTGCCTACATCTTCGATGTCGACGTGTGGGGAGACCCGAGGCGAGTCTGTCGGCTTCCACCGCCATGTTGGCGTTTTCTTCCAATACATCCCGAGTTTGAAATTGACCTACGTTCGTCGAAACCTTCCACGTCATCCTAGGTGCCCATCTCTAAAGATTTCAGGGAACACCCCAAATGTGGTCGGGGTCCTCCTTCGACACCGCTGCTCCCGGTTAGTCGCGGCATTTCCCCCGTCCCATCTGATCGTCCCTCCTTCGCATCTTCAATCTTCGCCCCTTACTGCTTACTGGGGTGCCGTATATAAATAGGATCTACCTCCGTTTCGAAACCCCATTCTCAAGCGCTGTCAGCGAATCACCAAAAGAGTCGGGATTCTTCGGTACCTTCCCCCCGCGTATCAGACGTTCTCACCGTCGGATTTGTGGTGTTGACGCTTTTGATGTTGGTGTTCACTGGTGCGAAAAAGCTCTGAGGGAAAGGTCCGATTTACATGCTAATTAAATGCGCCACCAGTTCGAGCATTCTCTTTGCGATCGCCAGAGTATATCCGTGGAACGGTCTGATGCACGATATCACGGATTGAACAGAGTTCTGTGCCATGATAGCAAAGGAACCGTCATCTTTGCATAAATACCTTGCACTATCTTTCCCCCTCTCTCTTCTCCCGCAGGCCGGAAGGAATCCTGGGTTCGGGCGAGGAGTGTTGTGGATTAATGGCGCCGATCTCCACGGCACTCTATGTACATCTTCCCAGCTGGGAATACTCAAGGATTGCTGAATCGACCGTACCGCTTCCCAATTCCCTGCAGGGTTCATGGTCAGATGTTGTATTTGCGTGCCGGCGATTCCCGTCGTGCATTATGCGGACACCCGACGTCGGACATGGCGCGAGCCGAAGCTTCCTCTTGTCTTCGCCTGGAGTTCGAGCGGAGATCCCCGTACTTCGACCGAAAAGGAAGGTGGAAAAAAAAAAATCACACGAGTGAGAGAGAGAGAGAGTTCTATATTGATATATCGTCACAGGCCAACTCGGGCCAAGACGCGGTCATCATCATACTCCGCTACTACCTAAGATAGCTAAGTAGTTGTAAGGTAACAATAATAACGGGTTTTGCTCCGCGGGTTGGAGGAATAATGGGACGTTGGAATGATATGGTGGAGGCCCCGTGAAGCTCCCGCCAAGGCTTGTCCGCGAAATAGGATTTTTGAGGGCGAAATTTTTGGATTTCCTTGTCTGCGGATAGGATTTTTGAGGCTGAAAATCACAAATCCTTGTCCGGACATAGGATTTTTTAGGTAAAGATTCGACCCGGGGTTGTAAGATTTTTGCCTATTTTGTGGGGCTAAACAGACCACAAAACTCGAAGGATGCACATGCACGCCATACAGAGCCTCAATACACCCCAAAGGCGCTTGGGAGCGAAAAATTCGCAGAAATCGTCAGAAATGTCGATTTTGGGGACCCTCCAGGTGAGAAGCCGTGTCCGTTATTGGATTTTTGAGCCTCAAAAGTCACCAAAAGATAGGATTTTTGAGCTCAAAATGAGGCTATTCTGGCGGACAAGCCTTGGCAGGAGCTTCACGGGGCCTTATGGTGGATAGGGTTGTTAGGTAGGTATGTGCAAGATGAAAGCTGCGTGTCTTGGGGCGTATGCATAGGGACACATAGGTCATGGGGGGAATGAATATGTACAGTGAGAAAATGAAAATAGCGGAGGAGGGCGGGGGGCGGCATGTTGAGCGGAGTGAGCGTCCCGCGTCAATCATCTTCTTCGTCGCTGTCCTCTTCTTCCTCCTCGACCTCCGGCTCGTCTTCGAAGGATGGAATCGTCCACTTTGGACGTGGCGTCCCGGTCTTGGTAAATGCGCCGGATTTGCCTATGAATTTTGCAAAGGCAGCAATGCCGTCTTTTGTCCCGAGTATATCGGGCAGGTGTATCGTCGGAGACACTTCTCTGAGAAGGTCCCTGTGGTCGTCGCACCGTGGGCATTGTTGTAAGAGATGTGCACTCGTTTCATAACCTGCTCCGCAAATGCAGTCGACTTGCTCAGTTGGAACAAAATACCAGTAGTACTCGCCGGTGAAGCAATGTCCGACTCGGCACTGCGTGACTCTCCCGTACACTTCTCGTTTGAGTTCTTTTAAGTGCGGTCGTGGACGTAGGGATGGCGGGATCCGGTTTGCTGTGGCGTATCGTACTTGGTGCGGTTTCCGCTTCCTCTCGCGTACCCATTCCTCTGCTGTCTCCTCCTTTGCCCTTCGGCGCGCGTGTGTGAAGGTGACGGGTCCGTCCCCGGCCAGCCTCGTTGCGTCCTTCGCGAGCACATCTGCCCTTTCATTGCCCTCGATGTCGCAGTGTCCTGGTGACCATGCGATCTCGACCGTATGTGCAGCATTAGCGTCCAAGTACCGGCAGATCAGTGTTCGGAAGCGGATGGCGAAAGCTTGCCCACCTTTTAGCCGGGGCTCAAATGTGGCTTGTATTGCTGACGTGTTATCCGCATAGAAGTGAAGGTCTTGCACACCTGGGTTGTCCACTGCAAATGTTGAGGCATCGTGTGCGGCATGCATTAGGCCCTTCATCTCGGCGTCGTACACCTCCGCCTTGCTGCCCATCCCGATTTTTCGCACGAAAACCTTTTTGCTGAGCCGGTATTCCACCAGCCCGACGCGCACTCGTGGGTCCCTCTTTGAGTAAAGAGCCGTCCGAGTATACGAGCAGATGAGCTGCGTCGTTTTGGATTTTCTCCACTTCCTCGGAGCAGGAACGGGACTAGACGTTCTGCACTCGGGTCGCCCTCCCGCGCAAGCTTCGGCGATTCCCGTCGTGCATTATGCGGACACCCGACGTCAGACATGGCGCGAGCCGAAACTTCCTCTTGTCTTCGCCTGGAGTTCGAGCGGAGATCCCCGTTCTTCGACCGAAAAGGAAGGTGGGGAAAATCACATGGGACATGGCGCGAGCCGAAACTTCCTCTTGTCTTCGCCTGGAGTTCGAGCGGAGATCCCCGTTCTTCGACCGAAAAGGAAGGTGGGGAAAAATCACATGGGAAGTGAGGCTCCGTGACACTGAATCGCTACCAATCGTTCTTACGTCAGCTCGTTTTTTGATCACGAGACAAGCCGAGGGAGCAAAAAAGGCTCCTAGGTCCGCTAGGAGGCGAAGTGGTTGGTCACGAGCCTAGTGAATGTGCCACAGCGGGTGCATAGAGTTCCAGACTTCCTCGGATGCAAAGAAACTTTAAATACGACCCTTAGCATTTCAATAGCTGTTCGGCAATCCATGATTTGGTGGTCCAAAGACAAATTGAATGTGGCGCTCGTAACACTCCGAGTCATCAGTTGCAATTGAATTTGAGTCCTTTTGGTGTCTCTACAAAGAATTGGCTAGGTACTCGCCGCCCTGACAGCGAGTATCGTCTCGCGCAACCGCTTCAGCGCTTCATCCACCTCCTCCTCGGCGAGCAGGCTGAACGCGGCGCGCACGTACGCCGTCGTGCGCCCGTTCGGCAGGAACACCGTCCCCGGCAGCGCGAGCACCCCGCGCTCAAACGCCTGGGTGCGCACGACCTGTGCCGAGTCGCCCTCGCCTGGCAGTAGCAGCTTGAACCTATATTACCACACGCTGAGTGAATCATCATTAAGACACAAAATATGCGCACCAGAAAAACAGCCCGCTCTCCGGCAGCGCCCACTCCGCGAGCCCGGCGAGGTGCCGCTGCATCGCGGCCTCGAACACGTCACGCTTCGCGCGGTAAAAATCGGACACACCGCGCGTGTGGCGCAGGAAGCCGTCGTGCCCCCACGCGGCGAGCAGCGCGAGCGCGACGGCCTGCGTGAGCGACGCGGGCTGCAGATTCGCGGTCGCGGTGTGCGCGTCGATGGCGCGCAGCAGCGGCGCGGGGCCCGACGCGAAGCCGATGCGCATCCCCGCCGAGAGGATCTTGGAAATCGAGTCGAAGCGCAGGACGCGGCCGACGGGGTGTCCCGCGCAGGATGCGTCGGCGCGCTCCATCGCGAAATACGAGGGTGGACGCGCGGCGTCGGCGCCATAGAAGAGGTAGAAGTACGGGTCGTCTGCAGGGGTAAGCTGACGATAAAGGCGGTCGGGCACGGCGTACCTTCCATGATGAGCAAGTCGTGCTCGCGCGCGAGCTGCAGCACCTCCCTGCGCCGAGCGAGCGTGGCCGTCGCGCCTGTGGGGTTCCCTCCGTACTGAAAACATGGCTTTAGCATAAGCAGTGGCTATTTCGGCCGGTACGCACTGGGATCGTGTAGAGCACCCTGGGCTTCGGTTTGTCGGCGGGCCAGGCCTCGAGGATTGCACGCAGCGATACAGTAGAGATTCCCTCTGCATCCGCGTCCACCTCTGGAACGTTAAATCAGACCTGCGTCCGCGCTGATTAAAAAGGGACACACCGATCTGCTCACACTGTAGACTGTGGAACAAGGGGATGACACCGCTGGGACCCAATCAATGACCGCTAAAGCGAGGATAGAGCAAGGGGCCGCACGCATAGACGGGCGACTGAACAAGGACGCTGTCAC
Organism: Mycena vulgaris; assembly: GCA_029204335.1. Lineage (NCBI taxonomy): Eukaryota > Fungi > Basidiomycota > Agaricomycetes > Agaricales > Mycenaceae > Mycena > Mycena vulgaris. Next base: position 27,668 of record JARGYA010000098.1, read on the forward strand.
CCGGGTTCAGCAGCGCGATAATTGCCTGTTGTCGTCTGCATCATCTGAATATTGGATAGCCGCGCGCGCCCCCACCTTGGACAAGAGATCCTGCGACCCGCTTCCGACGCTAAGCGTCCATCCCTCCCCGCGCGCTCGCCCGTGCACCTTGTGTTGGAGCTCGACAAACCAGTCAACAAGTGGCGCCATCCCGCCCGTGGCACCGTACTGCAGCGCTGCCGTAAGCTCTGCACCAGAGATCGTTAACGAGATGTCCTCGGCGTCGCCCAGCCCACCCTCGGAAGGAGGGGGGCGTGCAGTGAAATTCAACGACGTGAACGGGAACGACGATGGGTTTGGCTTGCCAGCGAGCAGGGAGATAATTCCTGGCGTCGCCTCAAGCGGCAGGAGGCTGCGAACTGTGCGTATCAGGTATCAAGTGTACCGACACTTAGTTGGCGCGTACTAGGGCTCGGGAGACGCGCTTTTGCGACATCGGATAGAAAGCGGGTGTAGAAGCTCTCAGGAAGGCTGATGGCCGCCTATGCGGCGGTTATGCAACCATCGAGCTTGGTATTGCTGTTATCCATACCTCTTTAGTTGTCGCAGATGACATGCTGTGCGATGAAGAAAAAAATGACGAGGTGTGAGTCAGAAACGCTGTCGGCTTTACTCGGATTCGGGCTATCGGCTTTCGGACGGATAATGGCCGCTTTGACCACGGCCATATGGAGTTAGAATCTGGCAAGAAGGCAAACGCGGTATGTGTAGTCATAATTATGGGGGACAAGATGAAATCAACAATCTCTTGTCCTTGGAGTGGAAACTCACGACACAGTGTGAGACAGAAAAGACTCAGAGGATTTAGAAGCTGGAAGAACTTGAAGGCGGAATTAGACTGTAAATTGGCTGTAAAAAGCTCGAGCAAATGACAAGATTGTAGTGGCAGAGGAAGGTGACTGGGAAGTGACATGACATTGAGTGATGCTGCAGCTAAACCACTAATCATTATACGGAGAATACTAACTTGGACTAAGTACTACGGTGCTTTCCGTGTGCGTGCAGTAGCCATGATGACGTCGGCCGCCTTCTCTGATAGCTGAGGAGGGTTGAACATCGTCAGAAAAAAAATCTTCGTGACACGGAAATGTTTCGAACCATATAAGTCGGCGTGGTCACAAACCAACCAGGAACTGTCGGCCACGAGCTAATGTCCACAACTCGGAGGTTTTCGACTCCACGAACTTTGAAATCACCGTCCAGGACGGCATTCGGATCTGGACGAGCCAAATTCGGTTACCAATTGCAGAGGTCAACTCGATAAAACGCACCATCATCGGCACCCATCGGATTTGTGCAGCAAGCATGATGGCCTGTTCGGTATCTCGTTAGTCTCTCCAAATTCCAGGTTCTCGGGCAACACACCAAAGACATGTTCCAGTATATGGTCATCGATTGCCTCATCGGTTTGCACGTCTGGACCGGGGAAGACCTGCGCTTCAAGATGCATCGTGATGTTGGGATGTTCAACGATGCTCCGCGCGACTTTGATCGCGTTGCGGATAGCCACGATATCCTGTTGGCCACCGGAGGCTTCGAAGTGATGTTTCTCAATGTGCAGTGCGTCCTGTGGATGGTTCCCGGTCAAAAGAACCACACCGCGGGATGAGGGATGCGCCTTCAAGACTATCGCAGTGATTGCGTTGTGGATGTCTGCGAGCTCCTGTGGGAAGCCGTGGAAGAACCCGTGGAAGAAGCCAGGTAACCAGTAAATCATAATGTCGGGCTCAGGCAGTGTGGGCGCACTTCTGGACATCATCATGGAAAGAACTGCCCCGAAAGAGTACAGATTTTGGTGGCCAGACTCGGTCCAGAATTTCAGGCAAGGGTCTTCCTCGGGAGTAGAAAGGACAGTGCAGCCGTTGAAAAGCGTATGGTTTTGTTTCAACGTCCAAATGTTCGCGACCTCGTCGTGATCTGCGAAAATTGTGCCTTGTTTCAATAGAAAAGAATGGACATAGCCGGTATTCCGAACCTTGGAGGTTAGTTCCGACACCCGGCAGATGAACAATCGACTCGATACCATGCTGAGAAAGCTCATATTGGTCACCGATACCTGACAGCTGACGAGATAGATATATGAGTTCCTCAGTCTAAAATGAGTCAAGCTGAAATACCATGAGCTAAGAACGATCCGTCATTCACAGGGCCACCAGAAATTAGAAATAACGCACCAACTGAGGGGATTGGAAGACACCCGCGCTAATAATAACTTCGTGTCGGACAGTGATGAGTTCCGTTTTCAAGTCTTGCTTTCCTTTGGAAGTTGCCCGCTACAACCAATGCAGCTCCCGGCGCAATTTCAACGCCATACGCAATGGGCGGCCCTCCATATCCGGAGTCGCACAATAAAACCTTGGTTGCAAGCGTATCTAGAGTAAAATGAAGCTTCCCCTTGCTAGAATCCTTCACGCGAAGGAGATGATCATGCACCGAGGATCTGTTGTGGTGCTCGTCAATCGTGAAGCTGGGACTTCCGACACCGACGGCGCCAACATTGGCTGCGCTATTAATGTCGTCAATGCTGGGTCCGGATGTCGCCAACGTGTTGACTATATCAAGAAATTGGGCATCTAGAATCGGCAACGGTCAGGTCGGTCGTTGAATCCGTCACACAGGAATACCACCTGCAAATTGTGGATTCGCGAGGATGGAAGTCGGATTTAGGCTCGTCTTTAACCATCCATCGAACCCATGATCAAGGTTGGTTTCGTTGAAATCCAAGTTGTGCTCGATCCGTTTGAAGTAGTTTCGCATGTTTTTGTATGACCAAGTCGGGTCACTGAACATGCTCGCCAGGCTGTCGAAATCACGCTCCGTATCAGCGATGTCATTCACCATTGCGTTGTGAATCTGCCAGGCATGATCAGAAAGATTACTAAAGCCGTTGAATAATATTTACCGTCGATCCGCCGATTCCACGCGCACGGGGGTACCTAAATCCAGTTCTCGTAGTGATACGCGGGCGGAGCTTTAGAAACTCACCAATAATCATTGCGGGGGAATTTCGATCCTGGAGAGTATTCGTCGTAGGTGTAGTTGAGTTCCAGTTGAGGATCTGGATAAACCAAGCATGAGCAGCTATCGGCGGGAGAGAATAAATAACCTCACCGTCTACGGCCCTCCCGAAAAAGAATGGGATCGTGGTGTTGACGTTGACGACGTCGTGGCCGGCGTCAACGAGGAGGACTGAAAACAGTTGGATGATACCTCTGTCAAGTCGGTTGTTGTTGTAGTAAATTCCATACCAGAAAATCCGTTCTCTGCCAGGCGGGCGGCCACTGGCCCACCGCCGACGCCTGCGCCCACAACGACGAACTCGAACTCCGATTGAGAGGTGTCTTGACAGGCCGGCAACGAGGCTGTTTTCAGAACATGGAGGGAAAGGGAGACGAGTCCAAAGAAACCGCGCAGATTGTGGGGAGCCATCTGGAGGAATCGAGATGCTGAGACGAGATATAGGCTCTTATATACGTTCAAATGGTGTCCCACTTCATAAGCGGTAGGTCTTCAGTGACAAATAAAATCCACACACACGGAGCTAAAATGACAAATGAGAACCACACGCACGGAGATAGATACATTCCAGAAAATAGAACCGGGGCGAGGGAATGGGCCCTGCCGCCCTGTGAAAAAATTAGGTGCGGCCCCTCCCACTTGCTGGAAGTTTGGATCCTAACATCGAAGAATGAGCATTTGAAAAGGAGCATCTTTCAACGCAGAGTCCGGTTGAAAGAAAGGCGAAGAAGTCAGACTCGAACCCAGGTTCCCAGGAGCGAGAGCAGTAACGGAGCCAGAAAGCAAGCTAAGTCGTCAAATGGGGACGAAGTTGAAGATGACATCTTCGTCATGATCCTTTACCGTCATTTCTCCCTACCAGTCCGGGTATACGAGTCAGAGTGCTCTGCCTTTACATCTCAGCAGTTAGCATCTCTGCAATTTTGCCTTTCATGGGTATTTTCTCTCGAGGTTGCAGGAAACTTACCAGAGCCCTCCGCTTTGGCGGTTCCGAATCCCTCTATGGGCGCGCCGTATGAACGCGTTTCCTGCCGGGGCCGTTGAGTCACGACCTGGTTACTAATATCGGTTCTGCCGGATGTACGCGTCATTTTGCCGTGCCGCGCCCGCGCCTTGCTGAGTTGCTTATAAACGGTGCTGGATAACTCTTCGATCGAGACCTTTAATGAGAATCGAGAAACCCGAGAAACCTTGTTGAGAACGGATGCCGGGGGTTCCCAGTAAAGATGGTACAGGAAACGGAAGATGTGGTGCAATGCAGCGCGGAGGGCGTCTGAACTCTGTTCCAGCGCGATGGCAATGTAGGTGGAATTGAGCTTGTCCAATCTCTTGATGAAGGTGCTGCCATCCTGGGACCACCGGAGCGCAATGTCTGCGCGGGATTTATTACGAACCTGTATGAAGTTGCTTTCTGGTTTCACGTCCAACGCATAGGATGAGGGTTCATTATAAGTGCCCAATTTCGGAATCCTCGACGTCGGCGGGATATCTTCGAAGACAAGATAGTCGGCGTGTAGACCAGAGCAAAACAGGTGCTGCCAGGGGAGCTTCGCGGAAGCCGCGAAGGCGAGTTCACGATAATTGACGTGTGGGTTTGCACCCAAAGCAGTGATGAGAGCCTGAGTTCGCCGCCTTCGAAGCTTTCCAATGCCAGCTCCATTCCGGCGCATGCGGCAAAAAGCACGTAGGGTGAATATCTGCATCCGCAGACCGGCGTACTCTGCCGGATTACCGTAATCTTCCGTTGAAATCTGGAAGAGAAGGCTTGATGCGAGGTCCTACAGAGTCCGTGCGATATCCCAGATGGCTTCCCGATCTGGGAATGGCAGCCTCGAAGGTTGAATCTAGGATAAATACCTGGGGCTAACGGTGAGAAGCGCAGCAGAATGAGCCGGGAAACGTACAATCTTGGGTCCGTGATGTCAGAGATTCTCCATAGAACTTATCATGCGGAAGCAACTGCCCGCGTCGGAAAGGTTTAGACTCCGCCCCTTTGTGGTCGTTCTTCCTAATGCGAAGATTGCTGAGAAGATGCTCGTCAAACGCTTTCAGGATCCCTCTCGCGAAGCCTGAGCGTCGGTGAGGAGACGTATGTCAGTGTCTCCGAGGCTTGAGAGGATTTCATCAGCAAGACTGCATGGCTTCGAGCTTTAGATCTTTTGAAGTCGGAGATAGTACTGGTCGAAGCTCAGTCAATGTAGGACCCTTCATCGGTCCTCTCGATTTTTTGGCACCGAAGGCAGTTCAGTCTAGAAGTCGGAAAACTTCAAAAAAGTTTTGGTCGAAGTCCCAATCAGGACTAACCATAACACGTGTAAATAGCTCCTCCTCCTCCCTCCCTCCCTCCTCTAACTTGCCTGCTCCGCCGGGCGGTGGATGCAAGGATCGTTTCGTCATACATCCCGGTTTATATTCCCACGAAAATCTACCGGCGTAGTGTGTCTCGGGTACCGCAAAATGTCTACAGCAGAAGCCCGGAATGCAGAAATTCTGGAATCTTTGGCCGAAGTGCGAGCGCGTGTGCAGCGAGCGACATCTAATCCGGCGACGCTCGTGGCGGTCTCAAAGCTCAAGCCAGCTTCTGACATCCAAGCTTGCTTCAGCGACGGCCAGCTTGATTTCGGGGAGAACTACGTCGATGAATTGGAGGCCAAGGCGAAAACAGCGAGTCTTGACCGTAATTCCTTTCTCAGGTACACGCTCATTACCCTCAGCTTCCTGCAGAGATCAGATGGCACTTCATCGGCACGCTGCAATCCAATAAAGCCAAGATCCTTGCTGGTCAGTCGCACACACCGATGCTACATGCGCAGCGCTGACAGCCGTCGTCAAGCCATTCCGAACCTCTACTCCATCCAAACGCTCGCCTCGACAAAGGCAGCTACTGTGCTGAACAAGTCGCTACCCCCTGAGCGGACGGCTCGCCTCAACATCCTCATCCAGATCAACACATCCGGCGAGGCCTCAAAGTCGGGCCTGATGCCGCTGGACGAGTCGGACTTGAGCCCATTGGACGCGCCACCGTCTGCGGACCCCGAAGTGGTGCAACTCGCGTACCACATCATCACCAACTGTCCGCGGCTGCGGCTGCAAGGCCTCATGACGATTGGCGCGCTGGAGCAGTCGCTCACCGCCGGCGAGGAGAATGCCGATTTTGAGCGGCTGAAGCTCACCCGCGACGTGCTCGCGACGCTACTGGCCAAGGAATTCAAAACTGTGGAGGAGCGGTGGGGAGCCGAGGGCACGGGGCGGCTGCTGCTAAGCATGGGCATGTCGAGCGACTTTGAAGCGGCACTGAAGGCGGGGAGCGACATCGTTAGAGTCGGGACCGGTATATTCGGGGCGCGAGCAAAGAAACAATGGTGTGTGACTAGATATAATTGTGTACGAAGTACTAGATTGAACACCCTTGAATGTAGATTAAGCCCAATCTCCTGCAATGACCTGTGCACTACTTCTCTCGAAGAAATTCTTCTCGTCCGGCAGGATTGTCTGTGCCGCAGGTCAATACATAGCCGACTAGATCATGAGCAAGCAATACCTTGACGACCTCGTCGCTTCCCCAAAGCTCGAAGATATCTTCCACGCGCTCGGCCGACCATTCTACCACCCCGTCGTGCGGCAGAACAGACACGCCCATCGCCGCCATTGCCGCGTTCGTCTCCTGCGAGATGTGGAACTACTGCCGGGGTTCGGTGCAATCAATGGGATTTTTAAAAAGAATGCGCACCTGCTTGTACTTTACGAGTCCCGACTTGACGGCGGGCAGCGCTTCGATGAGCGGGCCGTGTATCTGGCTCCTGCGTGCTGATCAGTATGAGTAGTCGCGGAAGAGCACATACGTACCAGTGCCGGTCGAATTCCTCGAATGAGATGTGCGGGAGGCGCGTCAGGAGTGGATGATGCGGATCGTCATTGTTGTATGGAATGGGCCATACGAATCGCGATCTCTTATAAAGCTAGGAGCATACGTGTCGATTGATGGTAGAGCAGACGTTCGAGAATTTAAATTATCAATCCGACGGTCTATGATGACTGAGAGCGGCCGCAACTGGGTCAGCACTGTGTCATCGTCATTTCGCGGAAGATAAGACTGGTATTCGTGTTTCGTATTTCCAGCTAGCTACATACTACACATACCTATTAGTACTAGTACATGGACTTTCATCTACCTGGGGTTGCACCCAAGCTCGAAATGACCCTTCAACGTTCATTTCGCAAGCCCTCGCCTACCAGTGGAGTCGATGCGTCGGGCACTGATATCCCCCGGGGTTCTTGAAGAGGTACAGCTGGTGGTAGTCCTCCGCGTTCCACCAAGGACCCGCAGCGTGGATCTCGGTAGCGATCTTCGTGCCCTTCAGACGAGTTAACGGCGCGGAGGATAGCTTGGAACACGGATGCATACCTTCGGAGTGAAATGCTTCGCCTGGACTTCGTTCGTTACGCGCTGCGCGATGGTGGCCTGGTCGGGGGTTGTGGTGAAGATGGCCGAGCGGTATTCTGCACGGCGGCACGTTGAGCACGGAGTCTCGAGGTCTAGCAATCCAGCAAACACTCACGGGTCCCAACGTCCCCACCTTGACGATTCACGGTCGTCGGATCGTGCGAGCGGTAGAAAAACTCGACCAGGTCGCCGTACTCCACCACATTGGGGTCGAACTCGATTCGCACGGCCTCTGCGTGGTCTGTCGTCCCGCTGCAAACAGCCTTGTAGCTGGGGTTCGTCACGAGCAGGTTCCCGCCGGTGTAGCCCACCGCGGTAGAGATGATGCCTTTTCCTGGCGCGGGCTCAGGGGGGAAGTGCTTGAGGAAGATGTGCTGGGTTCCCCAGAAGCAGCCTGCGTGAGCATCGCGCGGTGAGAGCTCCAAACGCGCCAATCAGCCCGTCGACCCACCAGAGGCAAAGATGGCGATTTCTGTCAGGCCTGAAGCTGCGGGGGTTAGAGGACGCATGCAGGAGTTCCAGCACTTACTGGATGTCATATCTTTGTAGGATACAGGAGCGCCGAAGGAGGCGGGTCTTCGGGGAGTTATTAAGGTGATTAGACGTCCGAGCATGAGAACATGAGAGACTCCAGAGGGATCACGCGCCGCGGCCTCTTTTGCTTATGGACTCATCGTCTGTCAGCAGTGAGATTCTTGGGAACAATCGTGGTTTGTCATAAATTGTGGAGTGACTCTGAAGCTATCTGAAGACTGGGAGGGAAGAGGCAAGACCGAATTGAGCTGAATTGCACGCGACCAAATTACTATTTTAACCGTTTTTTCAGCTGCACCAAACTACGCAAATAACTGCTCGTGTATTTCACCTCTCTGTCCCGCGAGTCAGCTGGGGTGGTGGAGAAGAGAAGCGATCATGATCCAGGACTCACCGCCCCTTCCTAAAAAAGGAAATTAAATATCGCCAGCTACGACCGACGCAAAAGGCTACGATTCACGCTCCGGCTTGAACGAACAGGGAAAAAAAAAGAGACCCCAGCTATCTGCAGCAGATAGAATGTGTATCTGCAAAAAAGATCAGGTGTATGCCAGAATATTCCCAGACATGTCCGGCTATGCAGTCTGAGTCTCGGCCGTCCTTGCCGGCAGAAGTTAGCCACGTGGGACGGCATTGACGAGATCCGGGTCAACGGCGGGCTCACGAGTACTCGCTGATAAAGAGGACGAGCCCTGACGCGCCACAGGAAGCGCCACACATGACGAGCACGACTGAATACAGAAAGCACGCAGAGCTTGAGATAAGTTATGAATAGCCCCGACCCCACAGGCTGACAGGGAACATGTGTACAAGGAGAAAAATATCGCTATTAGCCGTGGAGCCGATACACTATCCATACGTATAGACTCTAAGATGTGGTGCAGTATCACCGCTTCTCCTTGACGAAGAAATGGAGCGTCAGATACGAAGCCGCCGTCAGCCCGGTGAAGAAGATCGCCAGAAGGACGGTGTTTGGCCACTAGAACGACTGCGTGTAAGATGTCAGGGATATCACGCAGGCGAAACAGTAGTGTACCGATACGCACCTGCGCGCGCAAGCCGAATGTGGACAGAATCAGCGCGGCCGGGACGTCGAGCTCAACGCCATACTGCACAGTGCATCAGAAGCTGTGGCGCCGGTCGCGGTAGGAGCATCCTACCTTGGTTTCTACCGGAGCTCATTCACCGCCGGCGCCTCAAAAGCAGCGTGGAAGAATGACACGGTGTGCAGCCACCGGAAGGCGACAGGCACGCTCTCCCGGTTGATGAGTAGGCCCAGTGAACATGAGACTACGCAGACGCACATCAGCGACCGAGGTAGAGCTGACGACAGTGAGAACCCACTTGAAGAGCATGACCAAGGTGCCGGCGAGTCCAGCGACGCTCGCGCTCGCGACCGCGACGGAGAGGAAGAGCACCACCATCGAGGTCGTGAGATTGAATAGCACGAGGATGAGCATGAACTTCTAGAACGAGACGACGCTGGGAACGAGTCCGACGAGGCCATAGACGATCCCGCCGAACATGATGGGCGGGACGACCCGCAGAGGAAGGATGTCGAAAAGGACCTGATGTCGAGCGATTAGATGGGCAACTGCAGAGCGGAGATGAGGCGTACCTTGGAGGAGAAGTAGGTGAATGTCGAGTAGTATCCATTCGCTCTGTTTTCCAGTTTAGCACGAACAAGACGCCGGGGCAAGCGAGGGACTAACCGTTCGCGAATGAACAATATTCGTTCGTTGGCGAACAAACCCAAGCTCGACAAACACGAGAACCGAAACAATGCGACCGCAAGGAAGAACAGCCCTGCATGAAGACCTCAGATCACTAGTACCGATTCGAGCAGTGGCCTGCGATTCTTCAGAAGAGAAGGGAACTTCTCACATGCCAAGGCGATAGAAGCCAAGTAGTGCACCAACAGCTCGCTCGTTGCGCCAACGACCGCCCGCCCACTGCTCGCGCGCCGCAGCGCCTCCCCCTCCTCCCGGATATACCGCGCGATGTACTCACCGCGTACGCCTCCACCAGCGCCACCCCTCCCCTCCTTGTGCGACGACCCCGAGAGTGACATCGTCTTCAGGAACTACGACGTCTTGCGCGTGATGTAGTTGCCCGAGGAAGACAGGGTGGAGTTGGGCCGCGTGCGCAGTTCCGTCTCATCGTTGTGGCACCGCCTGCGGTTGGCGGAGGAGCCCGCGCTCCTCGTGGCTGGGGTTGGTGATGTCCTCCGAGGGCGAGAATGGCTCGAGGGTCGGGCTGTCGTCTGTGCTGCTGCGTCCACCTAAGGTCACGGGCATGGAGCGCGGGCAGTTAGTTACTGTAGCAGGGAGTAAGAAATAGCCTAGGCGACATACCGAGGAAGTCTACGATATTGAAGCCGTGCGGGTAGGCTGGCAAAGTAGGGCCTAGTCGAAATTTCGCCTAACAGCACGAGCTAGTCGAAGATGTTGCTGCGCGGCTGATGAACTTGAAGATGATCGTCCTGGTGTAGTCCCGGACGAGGGAGACAAGGCTTTCCACGGTGTTGTAGGCGTCGAGACCTGCGGGGATACGGTTATAGTAGTCCGGAGTATTTTGTATCTCTAGTACTCACCCGGCCCCACCGCTCGTTGGCTCGTCGAGGAACATTGGCTGTTCCTGAGCTCTCACGTACGCAACTGACACCCGCCGTTTTTCTCGCCGCCAAATAGACCTTAAAGCACCGATGCGCAAATCCTTGATCCCAGGATTCCGAGCTCATTCATCGTCTGCTGGGGGATATCCAAGCTCACGTGCACAGTCCTGTCGACTAGGAGAGGACTAAAAGAGTACCCTCGCGTTATGAGAATTCCCTGAGCCGGTCGATGTTGCTGCATGGGAAAAGGGAATTCCCGGATGATAATCATCCCGAATATTAGTAATATTATATTATTAGCCGGGCGCCAGCTTGCTAGACGCGCAGCCGGCGCTTCAACTTGAATAAGTCCTAGTCAGGCCTAGTCAGGTACAAGCCTCCCTTGACGCGTCTGTCTACTAGCTTGAGCTCCACTTTCAACTTTGACCTCGTAAACCACATTTGGTCGACCCGATGCCCCGCCTGGACTTCCGAACGAGTCTCGCGTTCTCGTGCGTGCCGAAACAGCTTCGCCAGCCGCAGGTGGCATTGGAATTCGAAGTGAAACGTGGAAGCAACTTGTCACTTTGAACGCCATCTAGTAGTCCGATGAGTGCGAGACCGACGGAGGTAGCATAATCTGAACACCTACCGCGCAATAATAGTCCTTTAGAAATGTTACATGTCTGGTCGATTTGACGAGGTGGTGGCTCCATCTATCATGCTTGAAATGACCCAGGCATTCCGGATGTCATATCTCGACAAGATTTTGGGTTTAGGGCAGTTCCCAGCTTGTGCCATCTCCGTCAAACTTCCGCCGCAACTCCGTCGTATCTGAATTCCGGGTGTCAAACTTCGGCATGGTGCCCGGTTCGAATGTCGTTGAACCTGGCACACAGGCGCCCAACAGGCGCCTGTCTCTCTTGATAAAGAGCGCTTGCCTCGGAAGGCGTGACCACAAGAGTTCAAGTTTACAGCAGACTTAGCTCGGGAATGTTACATATCTGGTGGATTTACGAGGTGGTACCTCCGTGGGTCATGCCTGAAATGAATAAGGCATTCCGGAAGTCATATCTCGACAAGATTCCGGGTTCAACGCAGTTCCCAATATGCTACCTCCGCCACAACTCCGTCGTCTCTGAATTCCGGGTGTCAAACTTCGACATGGTGCCTGCCGTTGAACCTTCCAGGCAGGCGCCGAACAGGCGCCTGTCTCCCTTGATAAAGAGCGCCCCCGCTGCGGAAGGCGGACGATTGATTTTGATCCTTGCCTTTCAATGCCTACAACCCCTGCTACCAGTGTGAGATCCCGCTTGAGCTGTTATTTCAACTCTTCTCACGATTAGGCAGGATAATAGCGCTCGAATGGAAAAGGCACCAGGCGACCAGTCTGGTGCCACCGAAATCCCACAAGTTGCGAAGGACTTGTGGGCTTTGTATCTTGAAGATGCCAATGAGAGATCGAAAGCGAAGGCAAAACTGTGGGAAGGAAATATCAGTTCCCTTTTGGTATTTGTGAGTTGCGGATTGCAGTGCGTGACATGCTCCATACTGATAATTACAACAGGCGGGTCTTTTTGCGGGTGTAGTCTCGTCCTTCGTAATCGACAGTCGAGACAGCTTGCCACAATCAGGACCCGTGCCAGTGACTGCTTTGGCAATCAATTTCCTCTGGTTCCTCAGCCTCACCTTCACTTTAATCGGTGCCCTGGCGGCTGTGCTAGCCCAAACATGGCTTGTAAAGTTCAGTTTGGCGCCGGCAAAGGGCTTCAAGGCAGCAATGGAGCGGTGGATACATGATGAAAAGGCTGACAAGTGGCATCTTCATATGGTCATAGCGTGTATCACTGTCCTGATACAACTCTCTCTGTTTCTGTTCCTCGCTGGCTTTGCATTGCAAGCCACAGTCGACAATCACAATCTCGGATGGACTGTGCTTTCTCTGGTAGGGGCAACCCTTGTATGGTACATCTGGATTACTATATTGCCGTGGCTGTCACCAACCTCTCCTTTCCGGACACCATTCTCCGATCTGATCCCTGGGGGCCACAACATCTTTATCTCAGATACACCGGTATCCTGGAGGCCAGCCACAAAAGGACACAAAAATCTTACTGTTGATGCCTGGAAGGCTCTTTGGTCTTGGTGGAAGACTCTCATTGAAACACCATCAGATGTGCATGTTCGGTTGGGCATTTGTTCATCAATCTTGAGAAATTCCTCGAAAAATGGCACTCTACATGCGGCGGTCATGGAGCTTACTCGCAATGAACTTACTGCAGATCATTGCGAGTGGATCATCCAATTTGAGCTCCCTTACCACCTTTCTAACCGTATAAAAGAACTGGTTCATTCACCGACCAGTGTTGCCCTGGCCGAGCGCATGAACTACTATCTTTGTGCAATCATGTGGATGATCAATGCAGACATTGACATGGACATTATGAAGGTTGTCGAGGGCTTTTCTCCCCTTCTCCAGCCAGGAGGGCCTCTGTTAACACTGGATCATTTCCCTCTCAAGTGCCGTGCATTGGCTTTTGGAATTCGTGTCTACCTCCTCCTCCCTAACAAAGCCAAAGAAATCCAAAGGGAAGCAACAAACTGGAACATGATGGTAGACAGCTTGGACCCAGATTCAACCCTCACTGTCTTTGGTGCTGTTACCCGAGGTCTCGAAGAGGGTAATGAAAGTCTCAGCCAAGACTGTGCACGCATGCTGGCTGTTTACATTGGATCAGATGGTTTCTCTAATGAAACCCTGACCAAGGCCCAAGCGACCGAGGGATCTGCAAAAGATCTTCGGGTTTCTAAGTCACAAAAAGATCCCACTCGACGTATCCAAAAATTCTTAACCCAGCTCGGTGAGTGGTGTATGGATGTATTATGACCTCAACTGAAATAATAATAAAACCAAGAACAAGTATGGAAGGCTCACATGTGCACCAGAGCCATTCAATTATTGCAAGAAAGCCGATCTGATCTGAAACTTGGTGGTCTGCAAGCTTTATCATGTCTTGCAAAGAATGGTCAGAACTCAATGACTACAAAAGATTGATGCTAATATACATACATATAGATAAATTCAAGGATGCAGTAAAGAATGCGTTACCGAACCTTATCCATACCTTGAAGACTGTGGATTGGCACACCTCTGTAGCCTGTCTTGAAAGACTGTCCAGCCTTTATGAACATGGTTGGTATAGTTTGCTATTTCTGTTGCCAAAGTTTGACAGCCTTGTCCCAGATCCATTCCGTGAGGCCATCAATGGGATCTATCCAAACATTATCCCTCTTTTATCTAATCCGGATGAGCGGGTACATGATGCGGTGTTTAAATTGTTAGATCTTGTGGATCAGGGTGAGATCTATCGCACTCTGTTTCTTAGGCTATGGGGTTTACATTCTTGACAGAGGGATATATTAATAAAATTCTGAATTCTGGAGAACTTATCCGAGACCTTGAAAATGATGACTGGCACATCCGAGTGGCAGGACTTCAGATTCTAACTCGGGGCATCAAGACCAGTGAGCAGATATCATGAATAAGACTGAGGATAACTCACGGTATATACAGACAAAATCCAAGATGTTCGAAGAGCAGTTCCAAATGTTCTGAAGTGCCTGTCATTCAATGACCCTGATGTTCGGCTTGGTGCTGTTCAAGCATTTACTGAGCTTGCAAAAGAAAGTGAGGATTGGTCAAGCTAGATTACAAATGCTAATGATCGGACAGAGGAGTTCCATCCTATTGTCAAGAAACACATATCAGATGTTTTCAGACTCATGTTGGATGAGTTTCCTCGTGTGTGTAACACTGTGGTTGTCCTTTTGTCAGATGATTCTCTGCGAGGTCATGGCAATTCAATTCTCGTTGACCTAGTAATAACCTTTCGCTTTCTTCAGATCTATTCAGAACAGAGATTGAAGATAATTTTTCCACCATAGTCACTGATACTCTGAAGTCAGATGACTGGTCCATCCGCAGAAGTGGACTTCTTGCATTGTGTGAACTTATGAAGTCTGGTGAGTTCAAAATTGAAAGTTTGCATCCATGATCTATAACTGTCTTAGATGAGTATATTGGCAGAATCAAGAAAACACTTAGCCCAGATCTCATCAAGTGGTTGAAAGATGATGACTATGATGTTCGTGAGACAGCTCTTAAGGCTACTTCAGTTGCTGCTAAGAAAGGTATCAAGGTTTGAATATATCCCAAATTATGATATCTAACACAGTCTGGACCAGTTGCATTTACAGCTATAGTCACCGATGCCCTACCAAGCATTGTTGCAAGTTTCAAAGACCGGATGGAGAATGTCCAGATTTCGGCTCTTGAATGTTTTTTCTGCCCTTGTGGCTGTTCTGGCTGTCCCAGAAGGTCACGGTTACAACACTCATGGGGACCACCACGGTATATATATACTCCTCCTCCTATAGTTACTTGTCAATACTCAACAAAAAAAACCATTTTCACAGGATACTTGGCTGCAATCAAGGACTCGGATGCTGTGCCAGAAATTATCTCTGTCTTGGACATCCCTTGGTTCAGAAGCAGCTGGAGCACAGAGACAAATATTGCTGCACTGAACACCTTGTCTATGTTGGCAAATACATCATCTGGTCTATCAAAGTTATTATCATTATGTATCAAGAAGGCTTACAGAATCTTCACAGACATATTCCATGACAAATTAAAGGATGGCATTCAGAATATCATGGGAAAAATAGGAAACCACTTGGAGGGGGCTGAAGTTGGAAAGGCAGCACTTGAGACAGCCTATGCTTTCATTGTGCAAGGTCTAGATTGATATTGTTTGTCATCCAGTACTCAATGTCTAAACAGGGATCCTACTTCATTCGACCTTCAAGTTTCATATCACTCCTATCTTATCTGCCAGTGACACAGACACAATTCTACGTGTGCTCCAAATATTGTTGGCTACAAAAGAAGGTTTGTGGCAACATTTTTTTCATTTGTGAAACACACCCATCAGGTTGAACTGTAGGTGGTGACCTAAACAAAAATGCTTCTGAGATCTCAGCAGCTATAGCTTCATTGGAGGATGATGACTTGTGTATCCGTGTAGCTGCACTTCGGGCAATTGAACATCTCAAAGAAAATGGTTTGTGAATTACATGTCAACTTGGAGGTACTAAAATGCTTAATATCTAGATCCTGGAATTGAACTCCCTATCGCAGACATTGTCAAGTGTCTTAACGACAAAGCTGAAGAAGTTCAGGTCAAAGTAATTGAAACACTGTTCAAATTTCCTGGTAATAACCAGTCAAAATACTTGCTTCAAATTTCCTGATATTGCTGCCCAGATATATTTCGTGATCACTTTGAGATGTTGAATGTGTCCCAAAGAATTTCCTCTCTACTTGAATCAAAGTCTGAAGATATCCGGGTCACTGTGATGAACACTATCTCGAAGCTTATCAGCATAGGTATTAAAATATTAGTGAATATGCAGTCTCTAACACTCAATAGGGGAATTTTATCTTGCCATCAAGGATGCAATGCTAGTTGTAAACAAAATCCTGATGGATAGTACAAACGAGGACACTGCTGCTATAATGATCAAAACTGTTGGCAAGCTGGTGGAAAAAGGTTTGTCTTTGGAATTAATCCCCTCATTGTGGTGAGATCTAACTGAATATAATTCCAGATAGTTTATATGCAGACAATGAAGAGCTCTCGAAGGCTGTCAATCACATTGTCTCTTTATTATCTGACCTGAAGGCCGATCCCACCCTCCGTATTGCTGCACTCGAAAGCTTCTCTGGCATCTCTAAGCAAGGTTAGCCACTCTGTCTTTTCACTAAGATAAAAAACTGATTTGAAACCACTTTGAAGCAAACTTCTCTGGAATTGTGACCAACTGTCTTGCACAGCTTTTTGAAATTGCTCACCAGCAAAATGAGGTGGAGAAGGAGGATACTGACATATTTCGCATTGGGATCGTCAAGCTACTGTCTGATCTGGCCAAACAAGGTTTAACTCTCTGTGCTATATTGTGTCAATAACTAACAACTAAGAGCAGAGAAATTCCGAAACAAAATCAATGCTGAAGTGAACAGTGATTATGCCTTCATTGTCAACGTGAACTGGCCTACTCGTGTTGCATTCCTAACCTTGATGTCTAATCTTGGAGCCAAAGGTGGGTGCGACATAGATAAGGGTATTATTTCAAGACTTACGTTGGATTCTCAGATGTATTGAGGAGGATAGTCAATCAAATCGAGCCCGATATAATTGATATCCTCCAAGATGACACAAATGAGGATATACGATTGGCTGGAGTTCAGTTTCTGACCATACCTGTTGTCAAAGGTTTGAAGATTGGATCTATATAGACTTTGGCTAATACTCTATAAGAATCTTTTCCCGACAAGTTAAACCAACTTGTCCCAAACCTTGTGACATTGCTATCTGATTCCGAGGAGGATATTCGTGTTGCAGTTCTTCAAACATTGTCTGAGCTTGCCAAACAAGGTTTGTCTGATACCTGAATTTAAAGTCCAAATATTTATTTATATTCCAGATGTCTATCAAAAAGCAATAAAGACAGCTTTACCAGCTCTCTCTGGGTCATTGAAGCAGGGAAACTGGATAACAAAAGTTGCTGCGCTAAAAGCATGGTCTGCTCTTGCTCAAGATGGTCAGCAAAACAGTTAACAGTTACATTTACCTGAAAACTTACTTACATTTTGAACAAGACACCTTTTATGACATAGTCAACAACACTGTCCCGAAAATTTCTGCATGCTTGCAGGACCCAGATGAAGATGTGCGAATCTCAGCACTAGACACTTTCTCCCAATCTATATTACAAAAGGGAAAGCGTGTGAACCAAAATGTCAAGAGACATTTCTGATTGGTTGATGGTCACATGCACACCGCTCCTTCCACAAGTTTCTGGCGCCTTTCCACTGTATCCCTGAGCACTCTCTGTAACCTACTCTACTCTTGCAATTCCAACAAGTCTTCTGGTACCCAGACCTGGGGCTATGCTTACCCCTCCAAATATTACAAAAGAGCACGCGTCCTCTTTGATGCCATCAAACATAACACATTTTGATTGGCTGCTGGCTGCAAACCTTCCCACACCGATCTCTCTCGCGTCTTCACACCTCTTTCGACCTCTTTGACGTGTTTTTGTCTTTTTTAACGCGTACATGAGCTCCAGCTAGCTTTAAAATGTCTAATCTCTCAGTTTAAGCGGACTTTCTGGCTCTCTGACTCGATATGTCAAGAGTTACCTGTGGCTTGAATGCTCTTCAAGAAAAACACTATCAACAGGAGCTCAGAGTGAGTATGTGGGCTCAATTTCTTTAGCTGGGGATAAAAATAATTGTACCCAAAGACGCACAGACGGAACAGCACGAGCATGTCGCCACGAAGTGGTTGCGGCCTCGAACTCGGAGGTGCGCACCTCATTTCTCTTCCTCTTCCTTCCCTGATCACTCTTTTTACCCTCAATAATTTCCTGTCGAGATAGAACCCGAGTCTCAAGTCCCCATCATCATCGCGATGGACTGAGGGAGGAGGTCGTGCCGGGGCAACCCCGGGCCTGCAGTCCGTGTGCACGCCACGTAACTCGCCACATGTGAGCGCTTACGCTTACGCCCGCTGACATTGAGCTCTGTCTGCGCTGAATTTCACGGACAGACACACACAGAGATGATTTGGTTACTGGAGTACCTCAAGGAACTCCTCAGGTGAGCATGCCACTGCTGAATGGACCATTGCATTGAGGTCGAGTTGAATGATCTTAGCATACTGAACATGGGGCCACGAGGAGCCAATCGAAGATTGGCGACGAGAGGCCGCGGCAGCTTACAGTTGAGAAATTGTGATGTATCTTTGTAGATTTCAGAAACTTGAGATTTAAACTGGTCCGCTGCACACTGCAAACTGGAGAACTTATAAATTTATCTCAAAGACTTCTTCCCGTAGCATAGCACGGGTCACTGCTAGTTGTCTACAAAAGGTTAGTTATGATCATATAGTTTTATTGCATGGATATAACAAAGAAATTGCCAGAGGCATTTCGGCTTGCCATCATTGACACTGCACCCACCTTGATTTACGAATTAGACAACCCTCACCGGAATACCAGAGTCCGAGTCCATTTTCTCAAAACATTATCCAAATTTGCAGAAAATGGTCTGGTCTCAATTCACTTTGTATTTTCAGGAGACTAACAACATACAGATGCCTTTGAAGATATAATAAACAGTTGTGTTCCAAAGATCTTGGACTACCTCACTGATAGCCATGAGGATGTTCGGTTTGAAGTCCTGAACACATTGTTAAACCTCATTCAGCAAGGTCGCACATGGTTACTACTGTTTCTGTAAAATATTCATGCCCCACATTTTCAGATATTTATCATGATTCGATTCATCATGCATTGCAGACATCTGGGCTGCCAATTTTGATAAGCCTCATACCAGATCACAAGCAGATCACAATTGGAGCTATTCAACTGTTTAGCAAGGTCATACACTTCAGTAAGCTTCACACATGAAATCAATGTTTCAATACCAAGCAAGACATTACAGATGACTCTTCTAATTCAACCCAAGTCTTCCCACGTCTTTTCAAACTTCTGACTGAGGATAAGGATGTGTGTATTGCAGCACTTGATGGAATTTCAGGGCTGGTTAAACAAGGTTATCTCCGGATCCCTCACTATATTCTAGTCCTAACAGACCTATAGATCTGGTCCATGAGGACCTGCATTTTGCTATAGATCAAATGATACAGAAACTCAACACTTCTGACAATGATATGTGCATAGCTCTTCTCCGGACACTATTAGTGATTCTCGAGAAACTATCAGCATCCAGCACATCTTCTGGAACGGTTCAAGAAGCTCTTAGTAAAATATTGAGCCATGACAACTGGCATGTTCGTGCTGCTGCCTTAAACATGCTCTCGGGACTTCTTAAGCGAGGTTAGTCACTAATACCCAAACCTCCTGGATTCTGGCATGTCTAACAACATCCGGATTCCTACAGACATTCCTTCTCCTCCTAAGCTATTGGAGGTGTCAAAAACGAACCTGATTTCAACCATTCAGAAGTCATTAGAGCATCCAGAAGAGGATCTCTGTATTGCTGCTGCTCATATGACCAGTTTGTTAAACCAATCCCCCCCTTCTTTGCTGAATAATCATACTTTCATTCCAGGGTCATTGCAGGTGTATGAAATGCTCGAAGATGGTGCCATCAATGTGGATGATATCATCCGACATGCCTGGACAAAAGTCCTGGCTCACTTAGATGTGTTCAATATAGAGCGTTATCTGGCAGCTTTCGACAAAATACCCAAACTTGCAGAATTTGGTTTGTTCCACATTTTCAGTCAGATTTACATTCCAACCTGAATACATTCTACACAGTTGGCCTCCTAGACAACAGTCAATTTTCTCGTGTTGAATCTGCAATTACCACTGCTCTGAAGGATCATAGACGAACCCTCCATCTTTCTGGCCTCCACGTACTATCCCAGCTCGCCAGCAATGGTCAGGATATACTTGTTTGGACACTGGATTTGTAGGCTGATATCTTTCAGACAGACACTTTTCCCATATTGTCCCTAAGGTCACAGCATTATTGTCCAGCAAACATAGTGACACCCGAGTTGAAGTCCTGAATACTCTTCTCAGACTTGCTGAATACAGTAACTTGAAAATTTATCCATTTCTCAAAATCCATTGCTGATTGCTTAACAGAAAAATGCTGTGATAAAATGAACCTTGGGGAAATTATCTCTATTTTGAAGGACCGTGAGACCGAAGTCCGTGTCACAGGTCTGAAGTTACTCTTAAAGCTGGCTCAGAAAGGTTGTATCTTCGTTATCTCTTGCTCCTGTCATCAATGTTGATGACTTTCCATCTAGACAGAATTCCAGATCGTATCAAATTGACTACACCACATCTTTTGAATTTAATTCAGAGCTCAAAGACCCGAAAAGATGCGGTAGCACTGCTAACTTGTCTTGCGGAAGAAAAAACATGTGGGCATGATTCAATACTGGCATTTTAGATTTTCTGTCCTGACTTGATTGTTTTATAGTGCGTGCAGAGATTTTAGCCAAGACTCTCCCCTTATTTATCGGGGAAACTTTACTTCTCTCCTGGGGACATTTGGTTTTAATCAAAAGTCTATTTGCAAATGGTTTGTCTTTATGCTCACCAATTACTCGGGCTCATATCCAGTTGAAGCCGTACTGAAGCAGGAAGCATCGGACCTGCGATTTGTGGTCTGTTTGATGACATCCAAGCACACTGGAGTTCAAGACTTTGTCCTGAAGTTCATGACCTCTAGTCTTCAGCATTATCTAGGCAAGTGTTTGTGATATTGCTGCTCGGATACTAACTCCTAAATATTAGAGACCTGGACGGAGACTTCGGCCAAGTTCCCCTCCACATTCTCGTCTTTCTTTTCCAATCTATGATAGGTTCTGAGTCTAAATTTAACAATACCACAGTAGCCATTTGCCTTTCCATTTTGCACCTTTCTTCTCTCCTCTTATGTCCCATGCTTTTTGCCTGATGTGTTGTCCTTTTCAATTCATGTCTACAAAAAGGTCTGAAAGTGATTTCCAAATTGGTAGTAGGTAGGTTCACACGAAACGGTCCACTCATACACACATACACACTTATTGGGACCACCGCAGTAATACACTCCTCCTCCTTTTCAGCCACCCTAGAAAACATCAAAAGCCCTAGATGGAATGGGGCTGCCCGACCCCCACGCTACACAGAGAATATTACAACGGAGAAAAACATCGCTATTAACCGTGGATTTGCGTAAATTTGACCGCGGAGCCGATCCACTATCCATATGTATATGTAGAGCATAGACTCTAAAACGCGGTACAGTATGCATCACCGCTTCTCCTTGACGAAGAAATGCAGCGTCAGATACGAAGCGGCCGTCAGCACGGTGAAGAAGATTCCCAGGAGCGCGGTGTTTGGCCACCAGAACGACTGCGTGCAAGATGTCAGGGATATCACGCAGCCGAAACAGCAGAGTAGCAATACAGACCTGTGCATGCAAGCCGAACGTGGACAGAATCAGTGCGGCGGGGACGTCAAGCTCGACGCCGTACTGCAAAGTCCATCAGAAGCTGTGACGCCGGCCGCGATGGGAGCAACCAACCTTGGTTTCTGTAAGATGCAGGTACCGGAGCTCGTTCACCGCCAGGGCCTCGAACGCCGCGTGGAAGAAGGAAATGGTGTGCAGCCACCGCAAGGCGACAGGCACGCTCTCCCGGTTGATGAGCAGCCCCGTGAACATAAGACTACGTCGCGGCGCACATCAGGAACGATTCAAAGCGGAGGACGGCGGGAACTCACTTGAAGAGCATGACCAAGGTGCCGGCGAGGCCAGCGACGCTCGTGCTCGCGATCGCGATGGAGAGGAAGAGGACCACCATCGAGGTCGTGAGATTGAATAACACGAGGATGAGCATGAACTTCCAGAATGAGACAACGCTGGGAACGAGTCCGACGAGGCCATAGACGATCCCGCCGAACATGATGGGCGGGACGACCCGCAGAGGAAGGATGTCGAAAAGGACCTGGTGGCGAGCGCTTAGATGGGCAACTGCAGAGCGGAGATGAGGCGTACCTTGGATGAAAAGTAGGTGAACGTCGAGTAGTATCCATTCGCCCTGCACTCTCAAGTTTAGCACGAACAAGACGCCGAGGAAAGCAAGGAACTAACCGTTCGCGAATGAACAATATCCGTTCGTTGGCGAATAAGCCCAAGCTCGACAAACACGAGAACCCAAACAAGGCGAGCGTGAAGAAGAAAAGCCCTGATTGAAGACCTCAGTA
Organism: Mycena vulgaris; assembly: GCA_029204335.1. Classification (NCBI taxonomy): domain Eukaryota; kingdom Fungi; phylum Basidiomycota; class Agaricomycetes; order Agaricales; family Mycenaceae; genus Mycena; species Mycena vulgaris. Next base: position 50,152 of record JARGYA010000098.1, read on the forward strand.
AACCGGCGCAGTCAAAGCTAGCGAAGACATACCCAGTCTGTTCTGGAAACCGGAGATGTCGTTCCTGGAAGAGAATTGAGACCTGCGGTTAGGAACGGGCAAGCATGTCTTACGTGACGTTGTGGAAGAACAGCCCACAGATCACTGGAGTACCAATTCGGTCAGTGCCCAGCAATTCTTCAAAGGGAAATTGGACTCACATGCCAAAGCAACGGACGACAGGTAATGCGCCATCAGCAGCGCCGGGTCCCGATAGAGATTCTTAAACGCCCGCCCGCTCAAAATCCTGAACTGCGTGCCATAGCTTGCGCGCTTCCTGCCGCGCAGCAACGACGTCTCCACCGCCACATCCGGCAGCTCGCCCGTCGCGCCCACGCCCCCTCGCCCCCCGCTCGCGCGCCGCAGCGCCTCCCCCTCCTCCCGGATGTGCCGCGCGACGCCGCTCTCTGCGTACGCCTCCACCAGCGCCGCGAGCTTCGGCGCCAGCGGCGCGCCCCCCTTCTTGTGCGACGAGCCCGAGAGCGACACCGCCTCGAGGAACTGCGACGTCTTGCGCTTGATGTAGTTACCCGAAGACGACGCGGTGGAGTTGGGCCGCGTGCGCAGCTCCGTCTCGTCGTTGTCCGGGCTGCTCGACCCGCGCGAGCGCACGGATAGCGGGACCGCCTGCGGTTGGCGGAGCCCGCGCTCCTCGTCGCCGAGGTTGGTAACATCCTCGGAGGGCGACGAGGGCTCGAGGGAGGGGCTGTCGTCCGTGCTGCTGCTGCGCCCATCCAATGTAGCGTGCATGGTCATATCGACTGAGCGCATGTAGTTAGCAGAGAAGAAGGCATAGCACAGACGACATACTGAGGAAGTCTGCGATATTGAAGCCGGGCGGGCAAGTCTGGCCGATGCCCGCAAAGTATGCCTGGCACTTGGAGAATTCACCCGAGTATACGAGCTTGCCCGAAGCCAAAAGCACGAGCTGGTCGAAAAGGGCGACGATGTTGCTGCGCGGCTGGTGGATCGTGAAAATGACCGTCCTGTTGTAATCCCGCGCGAGGGAGACGAGGCTTTCCACTACGTTGAAGGCGTTATAGGCGTCGAGACCTGCAAGCATACGGTTATAGTAGGCGGACGGTCTATCTGTATCTCTACTCACCGCTCGTTGGCTCGTCCAGGAACAGGATGGAGGGGCTGGTGACAAGCTCACACGCAATGGACACCCGCCGCTTCTCGCCGCCAGATATCGAACGCTGACCTGTGGGCACCCGGTAAGGAACAACGCCCAGCGAGAGGTCACGACATACCGCTTGCACCAATGCGCGAATCCTTGATCCCCAAGATCCCGAGCTCATTCATCGTCTCCAGCGTGCGGAACTTCTTCGCCTCCCAGCTCATGTCACGGGGCAGCCGCAGCAGCGCGCTGTATAACACCGTCTCGTACACCGTCAGCGTGCTCATGAGCGTGTCCTCCTGGTCGACGAAGCCCGTGACGGCCTTGAACTCCTCGTCCCGCACCTCCCGCCCATTGACGTACGTCGTCCCCGACACCTGCCCGCGCTTCGCCTTGCGTGCGAGGATGTCAAGGAACGTCGACTTGCCCGCGCCCGAGGCGCCCATGATCGCGCAGACCTGCCCGGGCTTGATCGTGCCGGAGATGTTGTCGAGCAGCACGCGCGAGCCCAGCGTGTACGTGAGCGCGGAGAAGTGCAGCGTCGCAGGAACGTGGTCGTTCATGAGGCGCGCCTGCTCGTCGTCCGGGAGGCGGATCTGCCCAAACTCGCCGCCGCTGGCGCGGCCTGCATACCAGAGGACTGTGAGAGCGCGTTAGATGGTATACGACGGAAGACCATGTGTGCAATCGCGCACCTGCGGAAGTAATGATGACGATCAATCCGGCTCCAGCGGCGCTCAGAGCGACCCACTTTGTGTTGTCGGGTTTTTCTGGGCGCTGGCGAGAAAGTCAGACAAAAAAAGTGGAAGCATGCGGCGAGCTCACGACGTAGCCTGGAACCTGGGAGTAGTGCAGGCATTCTCCTCCTTCGCAGTCGAGGGTGATATACGGGTCGCCGAAAATTTCGCTGATGAGGTCGTTCATCGCGGGCTCTTCAAACTTGCATTCGGAGTTCTTGCAACTGAACGACGCCGGGCCTTTGATCTCCTCCTTGAGAAAATCGTCGATGTCTGGCGGGCGGGGGTAACGAAGGGGCGGCGCAGGGAAGGACGCAGCCACTCACTGATGCTCCCGTCCTCGCCGCAGATGAAGCGGCCAGGGACGCAGCTGCACTTGATGCGATCGCACGCGTAGGTCGTCGTGTTCACATTGTAGCCCGGGGTGTTCGAGGATGAGCACTTGTCGAGGGCGCAGTAAAACGACTCGACTTCGGCGACCCAGAATTGAAACGAGCACGTCTCGCTGAGGCGGTCGCAGCTGAAGGTGACCTGCACGGCGCGGTCTGCGCCCACTTGGTCGATGATTTTCCTGTCTACACCGGGGATAAGCGCTTCGACACGGAACACGGCCAAACGCACTGGTAACATTGCACATCTGGTGGTTATTGAAGACCGTCTCGCCGCCTTGGTAGCACGTCATGTCCGCGGGATCAACCTCCTCGTCGTCCTCCGACGGGCTGCCCCCTACGAGCGGGAAGGCTGCGCAGGCCTGGTTCGACTTGCACACTGGAACAGTTTCAGGCGCAGATATTCGACGAGGATCCGGGGCGGCATACCATTGCAGTTGATTCCCCCCCATCCATCCTTGCATTCGCACGACCTGCCGTCCTCGCGAAGACGCCTCTGGTCGCCGTCCGCAAGCGAATCACACTCTGGATTCCGGATCAGCAGAATAAAGGCGAGTGGTACACGACATACGCGGAATCAAACAATCGATACCGCCCCATCCCGCGGGGCATTTGCATTGACCATCGTATGGGTCGCACACGCCGTACTGGCCACACGCGAATGCGGGTAGCTGGCAATTAAAGCACGGTGGGCATTTCTCTGCACATAGATAAGCTTCTGGGACTTCTCTGGAGTACTCTACCTACCTGGAGCAGCGTTTCCAGAGGGGCCCTAAGGAGACAGACGAAGAATGAGACAGGAAATATAGCTCGAGCTCGCAACGCACAGTAAGTTGGTAGCTCGATATCGGTGCTGGCCGGTTCCAAGATGAGTTCGTGGGTCTTCTAGAGGCTAAGACAGCCGGCGCGCAGAGCAGTAGAGCCAGCAGCGAGGGCTTCAGGAACCGCGCCATGAGCGCAAGCGGTACGTAGTAGATCTTAAAAAGGCAATTGTCACGTCGAGTCACAGCTACGTAGAGTCACCCGGGGTCGTGGAAGTCAGGCCGTGACGCTTCCTTGCACTATCTTGATTCTTACCACTTCCTTACTTACTACCATGCAAAAGGCTCCCAACGACGAGTTACCTTTTGTTTCTCCCACTGCCATCCCCTCTCTTCCCCTAGAAATCACGGACTATATAATCGACATCGTCGCGTCCCAGCGAGTAAAAAACCTCCGAGGCAATCTCGCTGTTTGCTCTCTAGTCTGCCGAGAATGGACGCACCGCAGCAGATCGCACTTCTTCAGCGACTGCAGGCTCCTACTCCATTATCGCAACACCCTCGCCTTCGGTGAATTGTTGCGCTCGCCTCACTGCACAATTTTACCCCATGTGCGGTTGTTGACGATGGAGAACAAGGGATATTGCATGTTCGACAGGATCCAGAAGGACCTGAAGCTTCTTGCTCAGGTCGAGAGCCTTAAGCTCACTGGCTCATCCTGGGCGGTGCACGGGGTGGCTCCGCGACGGGGGTTCATGGCCAGCTTGGCGACTGTGGTGGAACTAGATGTCAGCTGTGCAAATTTAGGCGACTTTGACCACACTTTACTAGTAATCTGCGCTTTCCCCGCTCTCCGCCGGCTCTCTCTCCCATATATTCCGATTCCTCCGCGTGTTTATGGAGAAAACGACGCATTATTCGAACCTTATCCGCCATATACACCGCCCACATGGATTCGACCTAACGAATACCTTGTGCATCCTCCGCCACTCTCATCGCTGTCTATCGCCGCCCCTGCAATCATACCCATATTGCACTGGCTCAACTGGGGGGGATCGTGCCGCCTGACACGCCTGGAACTGGAATTGCCTCCTACGATGAAGCCGCGGAATACCCCGCCTCTGGTGCAATTTTTGCATCACGCGTGCGACTCGCTCGAACACCTCAAATTGAGCTCCGCGACCGCAGATTTAGTCGGAATCGCGGAGATCTTCGACCTGAGCAAATTCGTCCATCTCCGCACACTGCACTTCAACCACCTCTTCCAACAAGGCGAGCTAGGCAGCTCCCTCGAAGACTCACTGGTATCCATCGTCCGCAGTGTTAAATCCCCCGCGCTGGAAAGTGTGTGTTTCGTCTTTGACAACCACAAACTTTTCAGCCGCGTCTCATGGGAAGCGTTGGATGAATACTTCTCCGAGTCCGAATTCCCCGAGCTCCGGCTTGTTCGGTTCACAAGGGAATGGGTGGACAGCGCGGTCGAAAACGCTTACTTTGCCTCTGACGTCAGGAAAGTCTTCCCTCGTATAGACGCTCTACACCTATTGGAGATCCCTTGCCCGATTCGCTCAAAACCAGTCGACAAGCTGGACGACGCGGAATTGGAAATTTAGTGTAGATTCAGTGCTCGTGCCTCTATAATTCCCACACTACAGTTGGATTTGTCATAATGCATAACGTCGGTGGACCCTCAAACCCTATGCATTATGAGCCATATACATTGCGAGATTTTGTCACGCTGTGTGACTCTCAGTGATAGCGTGACATAATCGTCACTTTCCAAGAAAACAGTAATTTACGGCCAAGATTCAGTTAGTTTTGACACCCCAGCTCTTCTCCAAGGTTATCTGTCTCGCATTCAGCTACTCCTCACGCTGAACATGACCGCGAAATAGCCGAAGGGTGCGAGAAAGCTGGTCGGATCAAAAGATTGACATGTTTCCTTCAGACACTGATCGCAAACAATGTTTTCCCACGGTCTCGAACATGACCGCGAGAGCGTGATCGCGTTTGCGGTGATTTGGGCTCGAGAAACAAGCACTATTAGTGTCCCACAAGGCTTCATTACCCTCTTCTCAAGTCCCAAAAATGCATAACGGACCTCGAAAGCTTATGCACTATGCATTATCACCAAAAAGCATAAAATCCCTGCCCACCAACTCGGTGGACACTAAAACACCAAAACCCTATGCATTATGAGCATTATGCATTCTGACCTAATGCACTATGACAAATCCAACTGTAGTATGATATATGTTGTATAAAGAGTTGGATGGATGTGAATTCTGGTGCTACGTCCGCTTTACTACACCGACGTAAATCGTCCCCCGCTTCTAACTCTCCTTGCAAATGGTTCCTTCATTTCAATTAGCAACTTCTAAACGGTTAGTTTCTAATTCAACGACGGGGCCTCTTTTGATCCCAGGCGATTCTCCTCGCCGAAAGATCTCCTAGGATCTCCGAAGTTTCAACGTGGATGCGTCCAGGCGACGAACGGCTGGACGCCACAGGTGGGTAATGGTGATTACTCGTTGAACCTAGTCTATACAATTTATTACACGGTGATTCTATACTTCTTCACCATTCATTTGAACAGGTGCGGGACAACCTAGAAAAATGTTCGCTCAGCAGAAGTAACCGCAAGGGAAAAAAAATGTGTACCTCTTCAATCGGCGGCAAGCGCAGCCCAGTCCACATGCCCATCAACTTGAAATCGGATTTCTCAGGCGCCCAGACGCTCATACCAAGCAGGGACCAGTACGCGATGAGCTTCTTCTGCACGACCTCATGGCTGGTCCCGGGATTTTTCTCGAGCTCGGACGTAAGGCCAGCAGGATTCAGGAGGACAACATCCATCTCGAAGGACGGAAAGATCCCACGGAGGCCTTCGAAGGCGAGCAAACCGATCCCGTACCCTGCCCACGAAAATCAGCCATGCGAGCGGATTGGGAGACAATGCAGACGCACCGCGGAAAGAAGGCTCAATTTCGATGGAGTCCAGGTACATGATGTCGCCCTCTGTGCGATTCTCAAATTAATAGACGGTGCACCGCCAAGAAAGCAGGGCGCACGAAGATATTCTTCCAGTTCAGGGTTCTTGGGCTCGCCCTCGTCGTCGAAGAGAACTGAGTACATCATCATGAGTTCGTGGGAAATCGCGTCGCAGGACTCGCTATGCGGCCAGGTTTAAAACTATCGAAGGAAATATCGGGTGACTCACAATAAGCCGTCGTGGCTGTCTCCATCCAAGCCGTTCATCATGCGCGAGCGGTTGATCAACGTGAAGTCTATTTTTCCAATCTTGCGCGGGTTTTCGGAATCAACGTCTTCCTCGAAGCAGATGTTGGCGCTGTGCCGGGTAATGTTTTGCTCTTCCTGATTATGTGGTCAAGCTGGAGGATGGGCTATGCAGTATTGACGCGACTTGCGTACATTGAGGTATCGGTCCCGGCCTAGGTAACGAGTCGAAGGGTTCAGGACCACACTGAAGTGGCCTTTGGGGAGTGGCGTCTTGTTCTTCACGATATAGGCTTTGGTAGGAGACTGCTTCATGTTTCAGCAAATGTCAATGGAAACTAGGTGAACATACCATTTGGCGCGAAAACATAGTGAGGGTAAGGGAGTGATGCTAGTGGTAGTGAAGAGTGAAACTGAAGACAAAGAGCCGGAGTTTAAATACACAATCTCCGACATCTCACGTGACCTCGTGTTCAAGTTCAATCTCGAGCCGATTTTTCAACGTGTTGGACTGCAATGCCGGTAGGTTAAACCCGAGTCATTTCAGCTAGCTAATCCTCCGGATTCTTCGGTGAATCCGTTGCAGAGGACAGCGAGGAGACTGGAAACAGCCGTACAACTCAGCGTTCCAACTTCCCGCCAAGTTCCAACTGCCGCACTGTTCCTGACTTACGTCCTGTGACATTCAGCCAGAGAAACAGAGTATAATTGAATGAAGGCTCGCACCTGAATCGTTATTGAGCATCATGTACATAAATGGACGACTTGGCGACTTAGTTGAGGCGGCTGACTGTCACGGCTCACAACTCCAGCGAAGGTGGCTGGCATCCATGTCATCCTTTCCTTTCTCTCCCATGCGTACTATCCTACTCTTCCTCGCTCTTTCGATCCCCACGCTCGTTTTAGCATCGAATACTGGCGCAGCTAGCGACCGATGCTCGTCAAACAACAACCATCTCGATCCCGCATCGAAGAACTTCATCTCGGACTGCTCTGACCAGACCTTTTGCTCCGGAACAGACGTCGCCAACTCCACTTGCATTCCCCGGCAATGCCGCCGTGACGAATTTCCGTTTGGCTTCTCCACGGGTGAGGCCCTCCCGCCGCTCTGCCCCCGTGGCAGCTTTTGTCCAGACGAAGGAAGCGGGTGTCGCCCTCTTGTTCCGGCTGGGCGCCCGTGCGAGCTGAACCGCGACGAGCAGTGCGGCCCGCCACCGGACTGGGAGGATCTGTCCAGCACCCAGAACTTCAACGGCTCGATCTGCCTGCGCTCCGTGTGCATGTCGGTATTTCATTGCCTAGTCAGACTCCAAGAAATTAAATATCTGTGTTAGGCATGCAAATGTGACTTTGGGCGAGCGGTGCATCACGGACAACACCACGTATCTCGACATTGGGCCCAGCGGGCAGCAGGTCACCAACACTGTCAGCCGGGATAATTGCCAATCACCCAAATTTTACTGCGATCCAACCCAGCCCATCTGCGAGAGGACCCAACCGATCAACTCTCCCTGCCAGGCAGACCAGCAATGCACCTCCGTATGTCTATTTCGCCGATATTCAGTCGTTCGTTGATCTCTGCCTAGATGAACTGCGCTGCGGGTACTTGTGCAAATCCACCGGAGACGCCAGTTCGGATCGCCCCGTGGCAATGCGCTCTGACTGCCACCGCAATGGTCGGCGGTTAGTCGAATTCATTCATATTTTTTGCGTCCGTCGATTGATATACAAAATTAGCCATGGCCGTCACCTGCGTGTTTCTCACTCTGTTGCATAAGCGGCACCGCTTGGATCGATCCAGGGAGCTCCGCGACTACTACTATCAGCAGATTGGGTGAGTTTTCAAGCACCCCTTGACAATGGAAACTAATTTAATTTGAACAGCCTACGTCGTTCCATTATCGCGTTACATGAAGCTGCGGCGGACCAGTATGCGAACGAGAAAGTGGTTGGATAATCTCTTGTACCAGTCACGTCCGATTTTCGTCACTAGTCATACATGCATGTGGTACCGTTAGCGTTACAACTTCATGACATCAACTACTGGTCTCCAGCCTTGCCATAAGGGGGGACAACCCGAAGTCATACCAGAAATCCCGGGAATCAAGGATCCGACCGAGAGCTTCGGTATTCCGAGGGAGGACCCGTACATTTTCTTCTAGCATCAGTTCACGGACCCACAAGGAGGGACCTTCGTCAGACGACGCGCCCCAAGCAGAGGCCAGGTCCCACCAGTCATAGACGCGCCCGTCGGTGATCATCCAGCGCTGCCCGGCGGCCTTGGCGAAGTTCGCGCGAACTGCAAGAATCACACGAGCAAGATCAAGCCCGTGGATCAAATGGAGGCTACCCTGAAGGATGACTTTGAGAAGGATGCGCTACAGATGGAAGGAGCAGCCTAACCTTGCCCTTCAGCGCCTCTTTCGTTGAAGCTACTCTCCCGAGCCAATTCCGGACTACGCGCTGGCCACCCCACAGACCAGCAAGATTCAAGACGGTCGTAGGTGCCAGCGGCACGGCTAAGAGCTCGACCTCTGCGTTTGCGCGCCCAGTGAGGATAAATGGCGACTTGCGGTCGTAGAAGGTGCTGCCTTGGGCAGCCATCGCATCCGCAGATTTCTGCATATCCTTCAGTGGAGTCCAAGCCAGCAGGAGTAGTACGCACATCCCAGATACTGGTTGTCCCAAGTTGTATGAAGGCGGGTGGATCGCCGGCATGTTCGCGGGTGGAGATGTACAGCCGCACGAGGCGCTCCGAGGCCCCAGAGACGGTGATGGGGAAGGTGATGAGCACTGTCTTCGCGTCCGGTAGAAGTTTGTATGGCTCTGGATCGTCTGAATTAGGCTGGAATTCAAACTTAATGGTCGAGCCGGAGCCGGATCGGGTGGAAGCTGCGCATGTTATTTTGGATTCCTCGCAGAGTGGAATCAAAAAGGTAGAGGTCCAGCCAGCTCCGAGTATAAGAATGTCGACAGAAGGCATCGGATGACGACAGATGTGAACTTTTCAGGAAGTTTAGCTGGTCCAAACTTTCAACCAGAAAAGACTAGCCCACGGTTTCTAACGTGAGTCGTGCTGGGAACGATGAAGGACACGTCGGAGACGAGTTGACGAAAAGGGAAGGGCGTGACCAAGTCACCCCAATCGTGACCAACGGACGACGCAGTACACCACCGCAAGGTGCGCAACCTGGGAGCAACATGGGAAGCTCCAACGTCGGATCACACCTATTTCCGGCATTGAATTTTTGAAATCGGACCAACAAATTTCGGCGTTGCAACACTTTGATGATGGCCCAACGTCGAGAGTCCCAGGGGCCAGACCTCCCATAATAATTTCAATACACGGCATGGGTGGTCAGGGTGGATCATTTACACGACAGTAATGCTTCATATTATGGTATCACAAGGTATCTAAAGGCACTAGAGCGGAAAGCCTATTACAGAAGGAGAAAAAAATATGTACACAAATTTCAGACGCGACCGTGGCCAACTTTCTTCCAGTCCCCTGCATTCCCCCTGTATGACTCGGGCGGAGCAGTAGAAGGGTAGAAGCTGGAATGTGGTGCTGTGTCTCGGAGTCACATTGTGGAGAAGTGGAACAGGAGGCTAATCCTGAGGATCGCAAGATGGAAGGGAGAAGAGAGGATGATTTGGTGTCGTCGGGGTTTGAAATTGATTGATCAACTGTGCAGCCCAATCAAACGGACTTAGAAGAAATTTGGATTCGTGATTCTGATGAACGACGAGGGCCAGATATGGATTCCGATGTCGAATCGACGTTGAAACAATTCGGTGGCTCCAGCATTCGTTATTGGACAGTCCAGCCGGGATGTCTTGCCGACGGCAGCCAAATCGGCCGACATGTGTGCCATCATCCGGTCAAGGCAAAATCGTGCCGTTTGATTCCACGTCTATCCGACCTCGGATCTACCAGATTTTTGGACCGAAAATGGCTGAGAATTATGCCGGTCAGTTTCTCTAGAATCAGCACGGGAAGTCAAACGGTGGTGTAGTCCTGTTGTTACCGCGGGGGTCCGATCAGGTTAGGCCGTTATTACAAATCATCGGAGTTTGAATTCCTGGCGCGAAGCTGAATCCACTCCAGCCGCGTTTTTCCATGGGATTTTAGTGCAGTATGACCCTATGCTGTTTTGCTTCTTCAGAATCCGAGTAGAGTTTATAAAACGAGCGGGATAAATTTATTGGACATGTCATGTGACCTCGGTGGAAAACACACAAAGTCGAGATTTGGGGCACGGAAAATCGGGTCAAAAATCCTACAGGATTTTCACGAAGGGAAAAACTATTCCACATGTATTCTGAGTGCCCAACATGAGATTAGGTTACTTGCAACCGAAATGTATCGAAATTCAAACTCCGATGATTTGTAATAACGGCCTAACCTGATCGGACCCCCGCGGTAACCAACAGACTTCAACAAGCGAGGTACGAGCTGCGTATGTTGAAGCGTCTGTCTAGGAGAGACTAGGCACGCAGCCACTTTGCAGCCACTGCGTTTTGTTGTTCCCTTTTTTTTCCAGCCGCCCATGACAAGCCTTTTCAAAGTTCTCTTCGTACGACGATGCTACTCAATGATTGGTACCGCAGACTTCTGCATACTACTTACTATTACTGAGTAGTGGTTAAACGAGAAATCAAATCAAATTAAACCGCCCCTTTCGATCAATGGTTTGGTTCAAACTTCAAACTGGGCTCAACGAGCTACATATAAATTCAAGATTCCAACATATTTCCCTATGTACGAGTCTTAACCCTGTCTAAAGTTCTGTCGCCGCAAAGATGGCGTGATAACTCTCCGCTGAGAAAAGCGTCAACCTTTAGTTAGCAGCGGTACTACGCGGTCGACATTACCTTGTTGGCGCATGTGGTGGACTCTCTCGGGCTTTCCTTGGGTCCCGTCCTCCTCGAATGTGGTCAAACCAGGGTACTGATGCAACGGGTTAGTGTGAAAATCAAGGGCGGAAAATAACAGAAACGAAACGTCGCACTCACATTGAATTTCCGCAGACGCGGTGGGAGACAATACTCAATTTCGACGCCGTTCTCGTCCTCAGTCCACGCCTCGCCGGGCTCGGGAACGTTCAGAAGGATGGCGTTCATGCTGTCCATAGCTGGATCCCAGTCGTTGAAGTTGAACGGCGTCAACAACACTCTATGCACATACGTTGAAAGTCATGTCGCAGACGGAGAACGGCACTTACGACGAGGTGGCAATGTTGGTAAGAGTCATCGCTGTCGGGATATCAGCACGATATTCAGCTGCATAGGCCATCTCACGAACGGGAATCTTCAGCTCTCGGGATATGGTGCATGCCCAAGTTAACCCAGGCGGTAAGATCCTCTTGTTCGAGGGATTCACTAAACGCATTGAGATTAATTCAAACCAGGACGTCAATAGAATAGTTACCCATCGAAGAATTTATAAAAGTCGACGGCTGGGTGGATTATGAGCGAGTCAGGTTCGGTTGTCGGCAGAAGTACTCACGAGGAGCGCCGGGCAGGTTGATGTTCCACATGGACGACGAACTGGGTTCTGAATCCTTCCTGCGAGAAACGGCCAAGTGGTGTTTCGCAAAGTTGACGTTACTGCGCGTCCGTTTGCTCTCTAAGTTCGTCTGTGAAAACCTCAACGCTGAACGAAGATGTATGCAATAAAAGACAGACCAAATGAATCGGCGAAACTCCGGGATGGATGGCGTAGCCCCGAGCTAAGCCAATGTTAGATACGCCATATACGGCGGCAGATGAACTTACGGTAGCCCCAGCGGTTCAGCTCCTCTTCATTGACGATGGCGTAAACGCCTTCGTTGTTCTTCGGGTAGTCCAAGAGCGCATCGCTCTCGTTTCTCACCATTGTCCTCACAATTTTCTGCTGGTGGACGTCCTGACCCCAGTCGTCGTCAAACCACGGCTGCTGGACAACCTCGTTCTCAAGTGTAACCGCCATCAACGAGTTCCGAGTTCCGGCGATGTCGAAGTCGAATTTATAGTTGCTAGACGCGCGCATCAGCTTGACATGAATATACTGCGGGTTCCAACTCACATAACATGGTCATGGATACTTCCCACTGCATTAACTTGAGCGAAGGTATGAATTGAGAAACAAAGCGACACTGACTATATGTATCACGAATTTTAGTCCCATACGGCGTCTCTGCGCCGTCCCACCACGCGCCTTGAAGATAACCACTAGCGGAAACTCTGACCTCGAGCGTCCCGTCAAGCTGGAAGGTATAATCAAAGAGGTAATCATAGTTTCCGACCGTGCTGATCGTGCGGACGATGAGCTCGTATCCTTTGATGGCCTGCAAAAATTCATATCGGTGCGGAGTTCAAGATAACAGAGGTAACACGGCTTACACCCATTTCGCCCTTCATATAACCGGTGTGCCGACTGAGGGGTTTGCCAGAATCTCGTTCGAAGACACAGATGGCGTCTTGGCGCAACAGAGTACCGGCAGCGGTGTGCGTGATGCCGGGAAGATATAGAGCGTCGTAAGGGCAGTCGTACCCGATTATCAAGGACCGAGTCGAAGTCCCCATTCCGAACCCACCGTCCAAGAATACGGTGCTTCCTTGGTGAGGGTCGCTACCCGCTACAAACGGAGTTAGAAAGTAACGAAAAGATCGAGAATAAAAACCTACAATAAACGGCCAAAGCTTCCTGAGGAGAGACCTCGTATAGAATGCGCTCGCCGCGGAAACGCACATCCCAGAGGCTCATACCCATGTCCCGCGCGAAGCTGAGATAGAACGACCAGCCCATCCAGCTCACCCACTGATTGTCAGTGTCAACCCGGTATCGCGGTCCGTTGAAAGAAACTTGACGTGGTCCCGCTCGTTCGTCCAAATCTCTCTTGGCACCCTTCCGCTCACGCCCGGACCAGGTCTCCTCGTCGGCGGAGGGCGTGTCTGGGTGGTTGGAACGCTTCAAAGTCCCGTTCCTGCGGGAAATCAGTACTTGCTCGGATGAGAACGAACTATATGAAAATACAGGTAGGCTTCCATGAATTCTTCAGTCGTGGTGAACATCTGGCGGTTGTAGACCATGCGAATGAGGTACCACTCCGACGGGTCCATGGAGGTAACGTCGACGTAGAAGTACATGTCGAGCGCCTTGAGGTACGAGCCAGGCGTATTCTTCTTCAGCTGAATCCACATTCTGCGGAACGAACCGTCGTACGAGAACGGAGTGCTCCCGCCGAATACGAGATCCGGCTCTAGACCGACGTCGTGCGTGAGATGCGTGCCAGACCCGCCCCGTCGTCCACGAACAACTCCGCCGAGGAGATCCTGGGTGGCGTCGTGCAGGGGATCCATAAGTTCGAAAATGAACTTCTCAACATAGGTCCCGTTCTGGGCCCAGAGTCGAGCGGTGTAGGGAACTTCTGGACTGGTGTATATATGTCTAGGAAGCGGTATAAGCGATGGAATGTTGCATGGAAATCACGAACTTGAGAGGTCGCAGTTCCAGAGAGGCGGCGCGAAGCGACAACGCGGAAATGGTGTCCGGGAGGGGTCCAAGGAGATATTGGCTTATGGTGGGAGGCGAAGCGGCACCAAGCATCAAGAGGATCTAAACGGAACGTCGTGAGCCTACGAAGAAAAAAATGAAGGACCCGGTGTTACCTTGGCGAACCTCTGCGGAGCAGATGAGTCGCTGTCGAAATATCCCAGAACATCTGCCTTCGGGGGTGGGAAGTTTTCTATGAGGGCAATCGCGCTATCACTGCGGCGGATGCGGTCAGTAAGCTCAAGGCGAGAATCATACAGCCGACTCACAGATCGGTGGCCACACTCCCAGCCGTAAGGTTGAATCCTTTGCCTTCAGAGTCCCTGTACGCCGACAGCCAATCCCGGATGGCGACGGCCTCCTGGACGTCAAAGTTCCTCCACACGTTATGGTATGGCGCGGTTGCGGGAATCGGAGCAGTATCCGCACATATCCCCGGGATCGCGTCCCCAGATGCAAGGTCATCGAGACTGCTCTTCAGTGATCTATGCGATGTGGGTGACAAGAGAAGAAACGCCGCCGCCGAGGCCAAAGCGCCGAATATCACGACGCGACGCGTGTTGAATCTTGAGCGCGGCCGCGGCCCATCGGTCTTGAACACAGAGGTAGAATCCTCTTTCGCAGGCATTGTCGAGGGATAAAAAGCAACGCGTATCGCACGCTGCCATGCTCTTGCCGTCTTATCGTGGTCGGGGTTATCAGCTGCGTTACTTATCTCTTGATAGTTCTAGATAGAGGAAGAGTAATGATTGCTGACAAACACTTCGCCGCGCGCGGCTATCTCACTCTATCCCAACGCCTCTGGCTCACTCGGGAAGCAGCATTCTCATTCGAACTATTCAAAGTATTCAGATTCCTTCGGGATCGCCTCCAGTCCTTATCGTTCAAACAGGAATTTTATTCAAGTTAATAAACCCAAGTCTCGGTCTTTCCGCGCCGGGTCAGGCACAGTCGCGCAGTAAAAACATGTGGCCAACAGATCGTAGTATTGTAAATTATCAACATAGAGCATAGTCTCGGACCATACTCTCATGACATCCCATTTGGAAACCTCATGACAGGATTCCCAAATTGGGATGTCATGAGAGTATGGTCCGAGACTACATAGAGCATAGGGCACCCGTTTGCCGTTACCATGAATGATCAAAAATCGTACTTGCTGGTTTTCCCGACGGGAAACAGCGGCCCAGGCGAGCCTCGGCGGGGGCATTTGAGGTCAAGAAACGCCGTGAGCACGAGCTGCAGGTAAAAAGGCTGTAAAAGGATAAAACGCCAAGTCAGTCGGTGTTCGTCTTTGAGCTTGTGCTGGAAGTGAATTCACCAGTTTGCGCGCACATGGTCGTACGACTGTGCAATCAATTTAAAAATACAGCTGGCGTTAACTGGAGCAGAACTGGAGTATAGAATTCTGCGACGAGCGAACGCGGTCTATAGTTCTATGATGGCTGCAGCCGTCCGATCCCTGACTGCCTTCAGGAACTTCGCGAGCTCCGTCCCCCCGGTGCCTTTCAGCGGAGCCTCCGCCGCATCCGCATTCGTCTTGTTCTCGTTCAGTGCCTTCATCGCCACAGCATGCCGCGCGGGCTGGATGATATAAGACGTCACGATCGTAATATGGTAGTCCCTGAACCGCTTCAGCGCGTCTACCGCGGCATTGTACGCGCCCAGCAAAGCGGCGTCCCGCGCAGCCGCCCCCGCGACGATCTCGCGCAGCGGGCGCGGGTTCGCCGCGAGGTGGTTGAGGAAGTTGCGGTGGTGGCGCGGCATGTACAGCTGCATGCGCGCCAGGAACGCGGACTTCTTGGTCTGCGCGGACGAGGCGCCCGTGAGCGCGGGGGCGTGCGAGAACTCGTCCACGCCGAGGAACATGTCGAGGGCGTGAATGAGGGAACTCTGGCCGGCGCTCGGACCGGAGAGCTCGGGCGGGTAGGTGAGGGGGGGGTCAACATCGGCGTCGAGCCCCTCGAACTCCCACTTGCGCTTGGCGGGGTCCGAGTCGGCGCCACGGAACCACGGACGGATGACCGTGTAAAATGTGGCGGGGTCGCAGCCGTCACGGACCGTCGCGATGAGCGCCCTGAGGTCGTCTATAACCGTGGCCAGTCTGTTTAGGAAGCTGGTGATGCGGCGCATGGCGAGGTCGTCCCCGACGAAGGCTTCATCCATGGTCGATCGCATGAGCTCGAGGGCTTCGACGCCGCGCAGCTCCATCCGTGCCGAAGTGAGGTAAAACTCCTGCTCGTCGTTTGTTCCCGTAAACAAGGTCCGACTCTGAAGATTATCGAGCGCAGGCGTGGGTTGATGGGACGGCGTCTTCAGCGTCCAGTTGTACAGGACGGTGTCTGAATACGTGAGAACCGGCGGCAACTGCAGCTGGGCGGATATTTGAAATAGGGGGATTGTGATTGGTGCGGGGACGACCACCGGGACGTCCGGAGGGAGGGAGTGGATGTAGAAGTGCATCGTCCATGCGAGCACGAGATGGGCCCTGCGCAGGTCGGTCTCTGACCTGATCAAGCCCGATATCGGGAAAACAGGGAGCTAATTGCAGAAGTAAGCTCCGAGTTGGATTACACGATTAGAAACATGTACCTCTCGGACACCATGCCTCCACAATTCCGATCGGCTCATTTCGGCTGGGGTAATTCCTGGTTTATCGCCGAGCTGTAAGCTTTCCGCAATAGCACCGTCGAGAGCAAGCTCCCAAGATTCCCAATCTACAGGGAGGCGACTGGGTGGCGCCTGTGGGGGCATGAAACCCGTTCGGTTGTCCACATCAAAATCGTGTGCCGCAAGTGTCGATGTGTCGTATACATTCTCCGAAGTTCCGAGAAGCCCAGCGAGACGAGTAAGAGCAAGGAAATGGTCGGGGGGGATGGTGTCCATGACTGAGAGAGATGGGGGGCTGTGATGTTGCGTTGTAAGACAGAGGTCTCGGCTTCTATGGCGCAATTATGAGGGAGCCCAAAAACAGGAGGTTTGTAATTGGTTTGTAATCTCTCGGATCACGATTTACGGGGCCGTCGCTCCGTTCATTTCCGAGGTGGCTGTGGAGTGGCTGTAACCGCGAAGCGTCTCAAGTGGGGCCACGAGTGGAGCCGTGGACAACAAATTGGGTCGGTTAGTGCAAGAAAAGAGGACAGCGAGGGAGAGTGGATACATTTTACTTGGCAAAAAATGTGGTACTCAAATTCCGAGCTTGCGTAGATCCGGTTCGGGCAGCCTGAGTATGTCCGAAGCTCGACAGTCATTCAAGGTCCGGCCACTGATAAATCCATTGGCGCCACAGAAATTTCATCGCCTTTGGACCCTTGCTTCCCGGGGGGGCAGAGCGGAATTATAAATATTGTGGGGACACTCCCAAGCCAACCCACTGGCAAGCCCCAACAGCATAGGATGTACGTACCACAGATGAGGTCCAATCAGAAACACCCTGATTCGAAAATCTTCCGCTCCGTGGCACAAAAACAGGATTTTTGGCGCGGTAACTTGGCGCTAACGCTGTAGGATAATATCCGGTGCTGTGCATGTAGCTCAACAAAGAAACGGACCCCACGCCGAGTTTACAGGGCGGGAAACGTGCTGATCTAGAACTGCGACCTCTATGATAACATCTAGTGCAGTGCGTGCGCGATGATAGTTCAACAAAGAAACGGACCCACCCGAGCATCGAGACAAAGGAGCCGAATCTTCAGGGCGGAAACGTGCTAATCTGTGGCTATCCGTGGGAGAAGAACAGACTTTAGCGCGCGCGCACAGAGCTGTCTGATATTAACCGGTGCGTGTGCAGTGATCGTACTACAAAGGAACAGATGTGTCCCCTCGCCCGATTAAGCAGAACAAGATCGAGGAGACAAAGTAACCGAATCTTCAGGACCCAAAACGCGCTGATCTGGATCTGAGACTGTTCAAGATTGCCTCGTGTGAACCTGAGATCATATGGCGTCTATCAAGGCAAGCCGGTGCAAAAGTCAGTGGTCCAATCCAACAGCAGTCCTTGCCACAAAAAACAGAGGGCTGTATACGCCACAGCTAGAGTATCTATCATGCACTGTAAGGCCGTGCTAGGGCGTCTACTCGAGGAATAGAAGATCAAGCCACTGGCGCTGAAATTAATTTGAGGATCGCGGAGTAGACGAGTTAACAATTGGGACTGAGGCGAAGGTGGGCCGATATACCTTTGAGGATTCTAGATTGGGTGTGCGTGGAAAACGATCTGGACAGAGGTGTAAAGGCCAATTGTTATGCCACAATTGAGGCGTCCCGATTTGGACTTGCTTACATAAATCGCCTTTTTGTCTTGCACCATCATCTCCCATCCTGTGACTCGCGTATTGTCTTTCCCCCTCGCGGGGATATGGGAAAAGGAAGGTCTATGTCTCACAACAACCTTCGGCCACTCAGAACAAAAGACCTAGATGAGGGACTCGGCTGACGTGAACTGGTTTTTTGTTCTCCACCTTGATCTATCTTGATCAAAAACCAAGAATGGACGGCCGAACAAAGACAGCAGTATATCCTATTTGCTATATAATGTATCCAACAAAAGGCCTCCAATATTGTCCCTCGTCGATCCTCTCACATCAATATACGAGTCACTTCCCCTTCCAGGACAACAATGGCCGCCTACTACACCCAGCCTGCCGCCGCCAACTATCACACTCCTCCCGCCCACTCTGTTCGCTCAAGGGGCTACCGAATCTGTGATCAGTGCGGCGCTGCCGAGTCCCCGTCAGTATCGAGATTCAGATTATGTGGTGGCTGCGTGCGTTGCTTCGCTATCTGTAACATTCCCCCCGAGCTAACATGTCTCTGCTCGTTGTCTAGATGACCACTCAATACTGCGTGAGTATTTTCTTTGACTCATCCGTCTGGAATAGTCCTGATCGTGCATGACAGTCGCCCGATTGCCAAAAAGTCCACTGGCCAGCACACAAAGCGATCTGCCAACATACCGCGAACCAAGTGTCCGCCGTGAGGCAGCCAGCGGCCGCGTATGGGGGCGAGAACGTTGCCAAAAGCCTGCGCAAGTTCACCTCTGCGCACGCAGCCCTGCTCGGGTGGGCCGGTTTCCAGGCGCTCCAGCTGAAGCGCATCCCCGCCAACATCCGCCAAAACGCGCTCCTCGTTGAGCTGTCCCCAACCGGCCACGCCGAGTCGCACCGTCGGTATGTCTCCTATTTTTTTCTTTTCTCCGATCGCGAGCTCACGGATCAATATCAATAGATTCTCGATCGCGGCGACTCACGTTGTTCCGCGAACCTACATCTGCGATCCTCTCGTCATCGCCGACATCCAGCGCCGCGAGCAGCGGTGTCGCGACAACGGCGGCATCGGCACCGCCGTCATCATTATCCAGTGCGGCGGCATCAGCCAGGTCATGCCCGTCGAGGTCGACCCCCCGTCAAAAATCTCCTGGGACTCGCGCGACGACTGGGCGCACGTCCTCCACCACTTTGTCGAGTCCGGGCGGACAGACTTCCAGCCGATATCGACCACATCGCGGGGGTGAGTCGGCCCAGATCTGCTCTCGCCAATCTTAACTGACGCGCGCTTGTTCCTAGCGTCTACTACGGATGATCACTCATCTGATTCATTTTTATCTCGGCTAGATACGCATATTCGCCGCACGTCTCGTTTCGACTTCGAAAAACGCAATCCAATCGCATCCTGGGGATCCTGTATCAACACCGCCGCATTCATTCGCACTTGTATATTTACCCCTCCCTTCGACTTCACACCAATCGCATACCCATTCACCGTCGCACTGCCCACTGCTTTGATATGTACTACATACATATTTCGATAATTGCATCTCTGTCCCATATGATGATCAGCCTCAGCGGCTCAGACTCTCATCGATCTCATCGCCGTGGAAAGTCTTGATCTCGGAGAGTATGAGTCAATCAAGATGTTTTTGCGAAAGCTGTGAGTGTCAAATAGAATTTGGGCGATGTTTGATACCTCTACGGCCACTAAGTTTTAAGAAATCGCTGCGCGCCGCCTACGTCATCACCCGATCCGGATATACCGCTCGGAGCCGCTCGGCTTGTGCCGACCTCGTTTGATGGGTGGTCGCCGAAGCGAAACCCTGGCAATGGATTCCATCCAATGCTCCCTCACATTTGCGGTCTAAATTTTGCAAGCTTGTCTCCGACTTGAATAAGTTGAACGCCGTCCATTCTGGCGTCCAGTAGACAGGGATAAGGCTTCGAGTATTTCTCTCTCTCTCTTTTTGAGTATAATAAATCCAATCGGCGCTGTCTTTACTTGTTGTCTACTCTAGTGTTTTCGGATATCGGACTGGACAAAAATATCCTATCCTGCCACCGTGGATCGGTCAAGGAGGAAAACTGGCTCAAATCATAAGGCTTTTTGCATAATTTTAAAGAGAAATCCCTTGAACTCTTAAGATTGAAGCAACATAAATTTAGAATATCTATAAAAAAATATCGCGTCGGCGCAATATTGACATATGTTTGTGCCGGCACGTGCAATGCGTTCATTGCACGTGCCGCACAGCCTCCAACCTGTCTCACTCAGCCCCGCTTTGACTTTGAGTCTGAGACCACTACTCGCGTTGAGGAACGATAAATAGATGGCATACCTCGCCACCCAACGCAGACCCGGTACTTCAGCCCCCGGAGATGGCTCGCGAACGGTCACCATAACCGATGCCTCACCGCTTGAAGACGACGGCAACAATCCCGCCGAGCCAACGCCCATCGGAGCCCTACGCCTGCGGGGTGGCCCACGGCGGACCCGCCAACGTGTGGTGTGGGACGAGGACGTGGTGGACAACGAGGGCTGCGGCAGGAAGTCGTCCAAAAGTGCGCTCTGACTCGATATTTGATCTGCTTCGTCTCATTGTCATTTAGTATGCTGCATCTACCACAAGCCCAAGAACTTCGACGAGTCGTCGGACGAAGACTCCTCGGATTCAGATTCGTCAGACTCGTCGTACGATGATGTGCGAAGTCGTGCGCGGCGGAATCACGAGCGCCAGCACCGCCCGCACCCGCACCCGCATCCTCATCCTAGTGGCTCTGCGGCGGCACAGAGAGATCCTCAGTCGGCGGCGGTCACTCAGCTCGAAGACACGGTATCGCAGCCCAACGCCTATGAGATCGTGCCGTCCGGGAAGAAAGGCAAAGGCAAGCGGAAGTCGGGTGAGCAATCTCTAAATCCCGTCGTTTTCTTTTGCTGATGGGAATGTAGGATGATATACGATGGCTCCCTCGCTCATAGGACTCGTTATTTATTCGCATCTGTACCTTCGCGCACATAATATCAATATACGCAGACTTCATCTCTGCGTCGACGTACTTCACTGTATGCTCTTAAGGATGAGTGTACTGCCTTTCAAAAATCCTTGCAATCCGCCGCTCGAGAGGCGTCCGGCGCGTGAGCTTCGACGTCAAGATAGAAATGACCACGAGTTCCGCCTTGTCTTGTCATTTGCTTCAAATGTGGTTCCGCCGGCAGTGTCTGAGGCGCAACATCTGTTCCGTGCAAAAGTGTACGTGACTTTCCAAGTATCATTCCTAGCTTCTCGCACAGGTTTTGGACAGCACAGGACTGAGGTGCAACATCTGTCCGTGCAAAAGTGTGCGTGACTTTCCAAGTATCATTCCTAGCTTCTCGCACAGGTTTTGGACAGCACAGGAGGTGGGCTGGTGGAGGTATTTATACCTGTTTTCAAATCATTTGGAGTTCGATTAGGCCATGGAGGTAAAACGCGTGGTCTAGGACCTCCGCTCTCATTCCTGGCAGCAATAACCTTCGATCAATAAACCAAAAAATGGCGAAGTACAGTATCCTTCAGTTATAAACAGAATGGCCGGTCAGTGCTGTGAGGTGTGATCTATCAGACTTCTCCTTCTGAGACGTCTCGTACAGCATTAACCCCTTTATTTAACCATTTCCTGCTCTGGGCGCCCACTTTGTTTCCTACCGAACGACCGGCCGATCCCTTCCGCCAATGGAGGATCCGTACAATCTTCCAGCATGGAACAGCGAATCCAGTTCAGCTGCACAAAGGTAAACGGACTGCAACATACGGCGGTCGGAGAATTTAACTGATTTTCAGCCCTGCCCACATGTTCCAAAATGCTAGTCGTCTCGGCATCGAAGGGTCACAATTCATGAACGTATTGGGAAACATGAATATACATCCCCCACCGTCCCCAGGTAGATATGTTTCCGCTTACAGGATTCAAAGGCGTATCATCTAATTAAGTAATTCAAGATCAAGCGACCGACAGTTCGCCGAGGATACCTTCGTTGCCTTCACTGGACGTACCGAGGGATGTATACACCGACAGCGGAAGTTACTGTAGCCAGTTACTCCGGCGAGGTCGTGGGTTTCCTTTGTACGTCCCTGGGCCCCAAAGGAATCTTCCCCCAGAGTACCGGAGGAAAGGTGTTGCCATCGGGGATGTTGGCAGGGTCACACCAGAAGGGATATTCGATTTTTTCTTCAACATTTACCTGCCCGCGGACCATCCCATCAACGCAAACGCCGTCCCCGAAGGCTTTTCCCCACTCACAACCTACATTTCGACGTATTCCACCTGGCTTTCGATTCCGGAAGCTACGTCTCGACCTCTTCTGTTCACAAACTGGAACGTGAGGCTCCTTCGAGGCAAGCATGCCCAGTGTGAATACAGTCAGGTACTTACCCGCCAATTGATCATAACAGTGGATTGGATGCCGTGTTCGAATGCAAAGCGCCAGAGGGCGCTGTTTTGGTCCTGCCACTCGGATCACACCTGAAAAAACTAGAGAGCTTGGAAGATATGCGACGATACGCAGCGGAAAATGCGGAGAGCTGGTACAAATATGTCAATGGCCCCAGGGGACGCGGGCTGTCCAATGGCTCTCTCTACCTTGTCACCGGCTGTGAAAAGTCGTATTCATGGGGTATGGCCGCGTTCCAAGGTATTCCGACCCCAACCACGTTCCAGCTCTCATTCGCTCCGACGGCGATTTCGGAGATGGGAGCCCACAACTATCGTTGGATGGCTACGGGCCCCGCTCGTACGAAAGACTCGGGATCTCTCCCTGTTAACACCGGCCCTCAAGATCAAACCCTCTTCATTCATGGGTTCTCGATTTCTCTAGGAACAGGCATATGGGGGAGGCTTTTAAAGGACATCGAGATTCGGCAGATTGTGGATTCACAATTGGGACTGTCAAACAACGACTTCGTGCCATATGGATCTCAAGGATCTTCATTCTTCAATTGGTCCTTCAATTTTTTTGGAGGAGGAGGAGCAAACGGAGGGAAACAGTGCGCACTGGAAGGCCGAGCGCCGGATCCCCCCGGTGTTGTGGTATCCGCATTTCCTCCAGCGTCAGAGGTAGGTCCTAGTCGCATGTAAACGGCGAACGTGGACTTAGACTGTCTCAGCTCTTTCACCCTTCCCAAGTAATTCATGAGCGCCTTCTTCACAAGGTACATGTCCAGAGAATTTACTCTTTCTTCTCTGGTGCTGAACTTATATTCAGTTCCCAGATGCAGATGTTATCATGAGCCACGACGATGATTGGCGTGATATTTTCCGCTATGTATGTTTCACTTGACACTTCACTTCAGGCTGGCTGACCTCCTTCAGGATAGTCATAGTGATGGCCAAAGCACCCTCGAATCGTTGCACCAAGTATGTGCACAGTTCATAGAGACACAAGTGGACGGCCGGACCACCGTCCGCCGTCACGGGGAATGGACCGCCCTTCGCCGCCACGGGGAACTACAACTTTCGGCCTCACCGTTGTCGCTGGACACTCCATTTTCCGCGCTCTACCCCCGCCCCACCATTCCGCCCGTCGTCCGCCCCAGTCTCCCGAACATCGAGCCAGTCTCTAGGAAACCCTGGACTATAGACTCGTCGGAGGAGGAAGAGGAGGATTACCTGCACGGACCCAAATTGAAACAGGGATCACCGAACCGCCCAAGTTTCCCGAGTGGAGACCACCGCAAGTCCCTCCATTTGTCTATCCCCTCCCTGAGCATTTCATACGATTCACATAATACGAAGCACCACCGCCTCTCTGACGGTGACGTTCGCGGAGTGCCGGCTTATACAAGTCATGGATCCCCACCAATCTACACAAGTCATGCTTCCCCATCATCCACAAGCCCGGCTGTTAAACGTTCACGCTCTGCCGAGGGATGGTCGGATAGCGAGCGAGACGTCGTTCTTATTTCGTCACATATCCCGGACTGACAACGTCACGAATCCGCGCTGTAATTTCCTCCGCAGAACTTATGAAAAGCACCGTAGTAGACGTAGTAGATAAATGAAGTCAATTCACGGAAACCCTGAAATAACGTCGCGCCACGCCCTAGCACAAGTCGCGCCGATTTAAGTGCGCGGTTCAAACGCGATCATCACACGTCAGGTGCATGCGTGACGCGTGACCACCTCGTCTTTCTTCCATCGCCATCCGCCGCTTCCGATGCCTGAGGTTCCCAAAACCCCAACACGACGCTCTAAACGAGGCCAACCGATAGCCGCCATCGTCAGCAAAGCTTCTGGGTCTTCAGACGACAAATGGTCCGGGGAAAAGGTCCACGAGCGGCCTATGGAACCTGAACTCGACATGTTTCCCGATAAGCTTGCGGCCTGGGAGTACAAACCCGAGGACGAGCGTGCCGATTACAAGGCCGTATTTTACGACGCGTTCGAAAGGAAGGAACGTGGAGCTTCACAGACGACGACATTCACAGTTGGCGACACGGTGGCAGTCGCGACCGAGAGCATCTATAAACGTGACAAGATTCCGAGCATCGCCGTGATTGTTGCCATGTGGGAGCTGGTTGCAGAAGATGGGACTGCGGAGGAGGACATCGAAGAAGAGGACAAGGATACTGGGCTGATGGTCCGCATCCACTGGTTTTTAAGGCCTAGTGAATTGGCCGCGATTCGTGCCAAACATGAACATCAAGAGGTACGTCGGGCATTCTCTCGCTTGACTCAAGCTCAACCGTCTACAATTGTCTAGAACGAAATCTATTACTCGCTCGCATCCAGCGATATTTTCCGGTCCAGCTCCATCACCTCCCGGTGCACCGTGTCGGATGAGGTTCCGCACTCTGTTCCCACCAAGACCACCAAATCACCGAATAAACGCTGGGTATATGCCGATGACAAACCCAAGCTCGGTACATTCTACTGCCGTGTGGCCGTCGACGCACGGCGCGGCCTCTACTACGGCTTTAACTGGCCCGCCCTTCACGAGACAGCACTCGGCGGAGAGGATGATCCTTGGGGATCTGGGGAGCAGTGGAATGTCAACCCGATCGAGAAGCGGCAGGGGACACCACCTCGGAAGAAGCGGAAGCTCGACGCTCCTAAGCAGCCCAAGCTCGATGCGCCCAAACGTGCCAAACGGCTGACCATCGACTCCAAAATGAAGGAAGATTCAGATGATCAAGAAGACACGGACTTCGCCAACCAAGAGGATAGCGAAGACGATGATGATGACGACGACCATCTACCTACAATGGGCGATAGCAGCGATTCAGCACCATCGGACGCAGACGCGGACACCGACGCCGACTTTGACGAGCCCAAAACCCCATCCAAGTCTCGGAAGCGTGCGCGTAACATGGCACACCCCACTCCACACTCAAAGGCCGCCCTTGCTCGGCGGGCTAAAGGCGCGGTGCCGGCCTCACCTCGAAAGCGCGCCAAACTCGCCGTACGGTCAAACAACGCGAGTCTGGCCTATGGCTCGATGGCACATCTGCCCCACGACCCATGGCTTCGCGCGATGCATGTCTTGCACGTAGGGAGCAGACCGGATGCTCTCCCTTGCCGCGAGGATGAATTCGACCGCGTCTTGGGCTCCGTGAGCGATATTCTGGAGGAGGGTAGCGGCGGCTGCGTTTGTGAGTCTATTTCCTTCATAAAACGCCCAGGCTTACACACACCGTGTCAGATATCTCTGGCGTCCCGGGGACGGGCAAGACGGCGACGGTCCATGCGGTCGTCAGGGAGCTCAAGCGGATGGCGGAGTGCAATGTGTGTGGCGTGGACTCTTCTCGTTTCGTCGGTCTGATCTCAAGGGCATCAGGAAACCAATCCATTCACATACGTCGAGATCAATGGCCTGCGGATACCGGAGCCCACGGCTGCCTACAGTCTACTTTGGGAGGCAGTCTCGGGACACGATGTGGCCAAGGAGGGCCATCTACGCATTGGGGCGAAGGAGAGCTTGAAGGCGCTCACGGCGCACTTTAGTGGTGGCGGAGGACGGGGCCCCGGCGGGCATGCTTGGTACGCTATTCCTATCACTACCATCGCGCGTTCAGTCCTGACTTCGTTCTTTCCGAGATAGCGTAGTCCTGATGGATGAGCTCGACCAGCTGATGACAGCCAAGCAGGACGTCGTGTACAATTTCTTCAATTGGCCCACGTTAGCTGGGAGTAGGCTCGTCGTGCTTGCGGTGGCGAACACCATGGACCTCCCCGAGCGAGCAATGACTGGCCGCGTGCGTAGTCGGCTCGGTGCGTATTTCTCTGATCCCCGTCCCTCTCGTTATTCTTATTCTCCGCCCAGGAATGACTCGGATTAACTTCCAGCCATACACGGCGCAGCAGCTACAGGCTATCGTCGAGGCGCGACTCGCAAGCGCGACGCACGGGCAGCCGGCTGATGCGCAAATCGTCATTCACAGTGATGCCATTAAGCTCACCTCGAAGAAGGTGAGCAGCATCAGCGGCGATGCGAGGCGCATCCTCGACATCTGCAGGTCCGTCCTCTTCTCCGTTTTTGTCCATGTATCGCTCACTGGTGTCTTAGGCGAGCGGTGGAGCTTGCTCAGCAGGACCGCCGGATGGCGGTGATCAAGGACGTGAACGAGGTGACGAAGCAGATGCAGAACAGCCCCACGGCGGCGTACCTGCGCGACTGCAGCTTCCACGAGCGGATGATGCTCGTCTCGCTCATCAAGTGCATAAAGCGCGAGGGCGTGGACGAGATCAAATGGGCCGAGGTCTGTCGTCCGTCTCGATCCCCGGCTCTGACACTCATAGAATGCAGGTCCTCCACCAGCACGAAACGTATGTCAAGGTTTTGGAGGACCCGAACGTCCCGGAGCTGCGCATGCCGACGCCGAATGAGCTGGCGCTCGTGCTGGATTCTTTGGTCGCTTCGCGCGCGCTGCTGGTGGAAGGGGGTGCGGCTGCGGTGCGGAAGGCCCCGGGTGAGCGAAAGGTTGTGCTGAACCTCGAGCAAGGGGAGCTGGAGCGGGCACTGGGCGATGTCGGTGGGGAGAAGTGGAGGAATATATTGACGGGTTAAAATGGTGTGAGTTACCACAACTGTTGTATTACTAGATCGACGGCTGTGAGAGAGACTTCCACAGCCACCCTTGTCTCTCTTGTGTGCCTGCCTGAGACTCAGACCGTCGTTGCTTGGTTTTGCGTCAGCTCGGCCTAATTTGGCATTTCTACTTCCTAATGCGGACACAGCCGAACAGGGGTCTCTTGGCTCTTCTTCATACTATACAGGGCCACCGCCTCGATCTCGCATCCCTCTCTCTGTCTCTTGCTTTCCGGCGCCCCACCCGAAAATACAAGAGGCAGAAACAAGGAAAATGGACACGATATTCGTGTTAACGCCCCCTCCCGAGTCGGATCCCGCCCGGTACGCCGCCTCCAGCATGGAAACTGGGCCACTCGCGTTATCGCCGTTCTGAATTCCTTGCTAGCGGAGGGGCTTATGGGCCGCTGGAGATGCAGCAGATCGAGAGCCGGCTAGAGCTGGAGGAAGCGGGCGCTGTGGCTGCGCAGAAGCTCCCTCAGGAGTGCATGCACGGCGGGGATGAGCGGCTATTCATGTGCGTCTTCAATTGCGCTGCATTTTTCGTCACTCATTCGAGGCATACAGCGTAGGAACCCAGGTGGAGAGGCCAAGGACGCCCGAAGTGTGAGTTGCCGTTATCTGCGCTATACGGTGGGATTAAGACATGGCCTCTCTTTGCCAGCACGAAAAGCCTCAACACGCGCGTCGACACACTCGAGATCAGCTTCGACGTCCTTATGAAGCGCGTTGATGGCCTGCGTCGGATGCTTGACGATATGCGAACAGAGGTGCATGGGATGGAGGGCAAGCTCGATGAGCTAGAGGAGGGGTTCGGTGGCCGCCTGCCGCTCGCTGTGTCCCCAAGATAGCCACTGCCTGGGGCTATTCAATATTACTGCAGACCTTCGTTCACTGCTCCTAATATCCCTCTGATACCATTCTCAAAGCGATAAGTGAGATCCAAAAGGTATTCCAAGAACGAAGAGTATGGTACATAGATGCTACAATCCCGAGTATCAGTTAGTCAGTTAAATTAAACGAGTTTCCCCACGAGCTTCCGCTTCGACACATCGACGAAGCCCTCGCCGTGCTTCCCCGCGCGCTGCTTCCCAATCTCCTGGTCGTGCTGCTTCTTAATCCGGCGGATGAGGAAGAACATGTAGAACGCCGTCAGAGCGCCGCAGATGCCCGCGATGGCCGACGTGACGATGATCGTCGACTTGCTCGAGATGGAGAGCGTCGCGTCCTGCGAGCCAAGGATGCTCGCGAGTGCCGAGAGCACGCCGGCGAGCGAGTTGAGGAAGCCCGGCCTGCGCGCGGGTCAGCGAGAAAGTAAAGCGAGGGCAGGGAAAGACGCACATGAAGATGCGGTTCACGAGCCAGATGTAGTTGGCCTTGCCAGCGGTACCACAGCCAGACCATGCCGGCCGCGCCGATGCCCGTGCAGACCCAGGCGACGACGTATCTGGAGCGCTCGTTAATCGGGTCCTCCGCATGAACGGAAGCGAATCACGCACAAGGAAAGGTGCTTGATGACGTTGACCGCGGCCGTGCCGATGCCACCCAGCTCATTATGCTCCTGGAGACTGGTGAACGTTCCGGGGAAGAGGACGAAGCCCGCGAGCAGGATCCACGTGAAGAAGCTCGCGAGGATGTTGTACAGCGGCTGCAGACGCAGTTAGTTGTAGCTTTATTTTATCCTCCTTGGAAGGCGACTCACCGGAATCCCGTCGACAGCGAGGAGCATGTTGACGTACTTGGTGTCCATCTGGCTGCCGGTCGGCGGGAGCGGCGGGCGCTGGGGCGCTGCTGCCTCGACTGGCTTTTCGCGGCGCATTTCGGGCTGCGGTCGAGACGGGGCGGCGGAAGGTGCGGGGGGGCGGTTCGACCCGGTGGAAGGACGAGCAGGGGTAGATGAGGGCAGGCCTCCCATTGGCTTTTCATCTCGGTGCGATTCCGGCGGGGGTTTGAGGGGACCTGTTGGAGGTGCTGTCGGGGTCTGGCGGTTCGAAGCGTTAGAGGGACGCGGTCGAGAGTCTTGCTGCAAGTTGTCGTCGGCCCGGTGATTTGGGACAGCAGCGGGAGGCGCGATGGGCGCTGTTCGGTTTGAAGCGTTAGAGGGGCGCAGTGGTCGAGGTTCCTGGCGGAAATTGTCGTCGGCCCGGTTATCTGGGTAAGTAGTCGAGGGCGCTGGTGCTGCTCTCGTCGAGGCGGTGGAGGGACGTGGTGGTCGAGATTCTTGCCGGAAATGGTCGTCGCCCCTGTGATCTGGGAAAGCGGTCAAGGGCGCTGTTGGTGCTCCTCGACTCGAGGCGGTGGAGGGACGCGGTGGTGATCCCTGCCGGAAGTTGTCGTCGGCCCGGTTATCTGGTAACGAGGGCGCTGGTTGCGCTGCTCTACTGGAGGCAGTAGAGGGACGCGGTGGTGAAGATCCCTGCCGGAAGTTGTTGTCTGCCCGGGTGTCTGGGAAAGCGGTCGAGGGCGCTGTTGGCGCTGCTCGACTGGAGGCGGTGGAGGGACGCGGTGGGGAAGCTCCCTGCCAGGAATTGTCGTCGCTCCAGGTATTGGGGGCGGCTGCTGGCGGTGCTGCTCGACTCGAAGCGTTAGAGGGACGGGGTGGGCGGGAGTCCTGCCCAAAGCTGTCATCGCTTCGGTTGTATGGGACAACAGTAGGGGTTGCAGAGACCTTGGTGCTTCTTCGGGGGTCAGACTCTGGTGGTGCAGGAGCCTCCCGCCCTGCATAGGAATTTAAAGGACGAGTGGCGGAGCTTGTGGCCACATCTGTGGCCACGTCTCGGGGGTCGCGGCGCTGGGTAGGTGTGGCCACCTCTCGGGTGCCGCGGCGCTGAGGGCCACCTTCGGGGCGGTGGACTGTTTCGTCAGCCAGCGCGACGGCCGGGATGGGATCAATCTCGGGGTTGCCCGAAACTGGAGGCGCAAAGGAGTGTGTGGGTTGGCGCTGGGGGCCAGAGGCCTGGCGGGGGTCAAGACGTTGCGTGGCCGCCTGCGGCGCACGTAGTGTGTCGTTCCGAGTCGGGTTCCGAGTAGGATTCCGAGTCGGCGATTCGTGTCGGATGGGAGCGGAAGCCTCGACGTCGGCGTCACTGTAGGAGTCCAGTGCGGCTACGGAGCGGTTTGGCGTATCTGCTGGCCCACTATCCATCGATACAAATGATTGTGTGGCGGAAGAGGTGTCGGCATAAGATAATCTATTGCCATCGCTCCTGGAATCCATGGACTGCTGGGTAGCTGGGCGCAAAGTATCACGGAAAGCAAAGACAGAGTGGCCTCGCCCCGGATCGCTTTGTCGCCGACTGGCTACCTTCTCAGGTCCCAGCTGCAGGTGTTCCGACGTAAACCCGGGATCGGAGAGCCTCCGATTCCGAGTGTTTTGTAGTGGGCCATTAGAGAGGTCTTCGGGGTCGTTCATGAGAGAAGAAGAAGAGGGGGGGAGTATTACTTGGGGGAAGATATAATGCGAAGAAGAAAGCGGTGAGACTAAGGAAGAAACGGAAAGGATTGGCCGCCAGGCTGTGTGGCGGTGTAACTGCAGTGATTGTGAGCCTAAAACGGAAACAGTGCAAGCTCTTTCTTCAACTGCCACATTGTTCTCGACTTGCATCCTTAGGTAAACACGACTTTACTTCGCAAGAAACTCCTCTGAATCGTTGAACCTGGTTGAGATGACCGAGCCAAGCTGGCAGTCGCATGCAGTGCTTACTTGTTCCGGAGCCAATCAATTACCCCGGGCCGGCGCATAGCCCTATACACCATTCATACCCGGCACCCGACCGCAATTAAACGTCGGCCCGTCTCGACCTACGCGGTCTTCACTGTAAAAACCAATATCTCACTCCACCGGAACTTTTCTGGGGTTCCCTACCTTCTTCCTTCGAGCTCTGTCAGAAAATCGTGGACAAGCGTGTAAGATCCAGCTCCGAGCACAATCTCAGCGGCTTCAAGATGATTTTCCTCCAGGATTTACATGATCCTCCGGCGGTTGCATCCCAATGGGACTGCACATTCTCACTTGGCACTCGCGGAGTCCATGTGTGTATCATCTTGAATCCTCGATGGCACCAGGCCTAGGCCAACGGACTCAAAAGATGCCGAACATTCTTCTCATTGGGATTACCCAGGTTCGTCTTTTTTTTTGCCGCACACTCAGTACGAACTGAGGCGGGGTAGCACGCAGTGTGCGCAGGTTTATATTAATGAAGCTGGTAATGATTACCTGGAGGTGTCTGTTCGACTCAGGCCCCTGTCATGAGCCTGCGAAGTGCTTTCGTTTTTTAAACAGAAATCCACTTGAAGTTCGGCGAGCCTCGATCGCGGACTAGCGTGCCAATATTGATTTGACTACGTCTCGTGGACATACATCGACCATTCCTGTGGAATACTGTCGGTCTTTGAATTCGCTTCATCGCAGGATATATGAAAGTCCGCTCCGCAGTAAATGAGGAGGTATTTATATTCCAGCCGGATTCTGAATGATTACATTCCCTGTTGACCGCCAGTATCAATCGCCTTCGATCAGTATTTCTAGGAGCTTGCCATGATGAATGGTTGACCATTCTGGAGGACCTATGGCAAGACGATTGGTGACGACATCCAGCATTTCCCAGCCCTTCGGAGTGGTGTTAAGGATGCCGAAGCCACGCGCGAAGTTCCATGCGTCTCCTGTTCGACGATCATGAAAGTGACTTAGGAGTCCTCGGATGGCGACCTCGTGGTATATTTTCGACAGTGTCCTCCCCCTTCGTGTTTGAAAGAAAGAAGGGGCCTAACACTGTGCGTTACGCCATTCTGCCGCGCGTCTCACCGTTTACCCAAGGTCTTTATTCAAGCTTCGACAATAGCATTCGACGAGGTGTTCCCCATCTTGGGACATCGCTCGGATGTACTAATTATGCGACCGAAGTGGGGGCTCGATGCATCCCGGTTATCGTACCGCCTCGGGGCCATCGGGCCATGCCATTATATCGTTTTCCTCGTCGACAGGGGCTCGGTAGGCCGATTCAATCCTCATAATTTCGTCCAGAAAGAAAGAAAAGAAAAACTTCGTAGATTTAACTCTCGGCGGGCCGCCAATTCTCTAGATCCTGTTGCTTGCCCTTCGTTTCTGGCCGTCATTCGCATTTCTGCCAGTCGATAGGAGGTCCACTAGGTCCACGGCCGTGGCTGCAATCGCGATCACCGATCCGAGTCGCCGACTAGTACCCCTGTGCTTGGAAATATTTTTGCGATGGAGTTTAGATGGATTGTAGCCCATATGCTTTCTGCGAATATTACTCGATAACGACCGTGACTATTAAAATGACGCGGCTACCTCGATAAATCACTCCTTCGGGTGCGAAAGTTGCCAGTTACGGTTTCAACGGACGGTTGAAACTGTGGCGTCAGCACGTGCGCGCGTGGGACAGGTGGCAGTGTTCACCTTGTCCCAAACCACTGATTTGCTACCTCAGTACCTGTGATCTTCTGATGTTCGTGGCTCGCGGACGTTTGATGGACGTGCCAGTAAACCCTAATCCTAATTTGAATCGATGTTGCCCCCAGATCTCTTTTGCAAATCGACCCGGCTAATCCCTCACCAAATTTAATTTCCAATGAATAGCGGACGCATTATAAGCGAAGTTGCCCCAGATGTTCCCGGCCGCACCCCCACCTCCCACCTCTGTTAATCCTGCGCCATGGGTACACTCGATCTCACCATTGGGTACGCCCTCATCTTAATGCGCGGGTGACAACCTGGACCAACACATCTCTTTAGCTGTCTCTTGTTCGCCTCATGGGCCAACATGATGTGTGCTTTCTTATGAACGACGTTATTATTTTGCTAATCAAGTGTCCGGGCAGCCTGTTCACCTTGCAGTGCGTTATTCTCTTGTTAATTTAACATACCCCGAGTTGTCTAATACCAATTCGCAGGGGCCTACAGTACGACTCTCTTATCAAACTCACACCCAGTAGATTAACCCTCATCCAGGACCTATTCGTACTTCGTCAAGTACCCTAAGGGTGCGTTTCCTGTCTTCCCAATACGTTCATTCCTCATTTCGTTTCGCTTTCGCAGACCTCTGGTTCAACAAGATATCAGTCGTGGCCTGCCTAGCTTCCGACTTCGTGACTGTCTTCATGTGCTGCTCGAGCGCCTATCTTTACATGGTGACGGTGAGTATTCTTCACATGCATACCGCATCAGATCTCTGACGCTCTCTTTCAGCATTGGGGCAGTGAGGTGAGCTTATAGATCAATTATCTTATGCGACTCGCGGGCTGATTGGTTGGATCTAGTCATACGTCGCGTCTCAGTAAGTGATAAACAGTTTGGGGCCCCATTTATTGGCCTGAGAATTAATCCACCAGACCATGGTGTATCCCTGTCTACATCATTGGCACCGGTATTACTGCCACAATCGTTCAAGTCTGGCTCACGCGCATGGTGTACAACTTGTAACGTTCCTTTCCCTCCTCTGTGGTGCCAGGCAATTCATACGTGCGACGCAGGACCAAACAATGGTTCTGGATACCATTCATCGCCGTGTTCATTCTCGTCGGTCTGGTCGGCGCGGCCGCCACTGCTGCCCATATTTTCAGCGACTCGTCATACACGGCACGAACAGCGCTTGTCACTTATGTCACGAGTGAGTTTCGCTGCCCTGCCTCAAATGCGGCATCTTACTGAATTCACGTAGTCTGGCTGTCGGGATGTGCCGCTGCCGATACACTCATCACTGGAGTCCTCGTGTGGAAGTTCCGTAGCATCAAAACGAACTTCGCTGGCACCAAAGAGTGCGTCGAGCTCGAATATCCTTGGCCGATGTCTCACATATTTTCTCTACTAGTCTGCTTCGCCGCCTATCCATTGCGTCTGTCCGCAATGGTTCGATCACCACTGCCATGACGTGAGGACAACTACATCCTCGCACTCAACATTCGACTAATATGTTTCCAGTCTCATCACGATCATTGTATTTAAGAACCAACCTGAAACGAACAGTACGTCCTGTCATCCATTTGTATATGATCGATGCTAACCAGCATTCTAGCTGCTACGATGATTGAGGCAAGCGCCCAGCTTGATATTTATTCTCATTCACATTAATTGACCCCGTGGACAGATGACCATTGGACGTATCTACACATTGTGCGTCACTCGTTCATCCCCCTCACACTGCCCACTCATCCCGCTGACAGGTCTATGCTGTCCAACTTGAACAATCGGTCCCTTCTTATGGGCGAATCGCAGGGATCGTCCCCGGTCAATGGCAGGAAGACGACCAACGCTGATGTGACTGCCACCGTCCTGCGCATCCGGCAGGATGTCGAGACACACTACCAGTCGGACGTGGACGCGATTCCGATGGGCAACACCGACTACGGCCTGCACAAAACCCGCGACATCGAGAGCGGGGACGGCAATTCGGACGTCAATTTGGTTGTCACTGTCAAGCCGGAAAAGCATTACGACAACGGGTTCTGAAAACTGCATTCCTTCACATTCTTTTGTTGGAACTGCAGCGTGTATCTAATGTAGGATATGGGACGGATGGAATGTTCATGCTACAGTCGCTAGTAATTTGATGCATCTTTTTATTGCCTTCCTGCTTTCTACAGGCAACTACTTCATTGATCAGGGAGCAACGCTGAATGTTACTGACGCCTACTCCAGAATTGATTGGTCCGCGACGAGCCTGGTCTGGGCTCCGTTTATCCACCGGTCGGCGGCCGAGCTCCGATACTATTATAGACGGCTCTGACTGTCTCCACCGCACGGGAATTAAGATCCATGTTCTCTCAACTGTATGATCGGCAGAGTTGGGCAGAGCTCCCTAGACGGCGGCCGAATCTCCTGGCGTCCCCATTTGTCGACTTCTTGCTTGCTGTGATGTACCGACAGAGTGTCACTCGCTCACCAGTGACGGCTGGTGAATCCGCTGGTGATATCATTGGTGACCAATGGTTTCTCAAGTTCTTCGTGGCTCAAACAATTTTGTCCAGATTGGTCCGTCATATATGATACGCGTTCCTTCGTTTTTCGGTGTCCGGATACGCTAAACTCCGTGCCAAGGCCTCAATCACTCCCCACTTGCCCTACGTTCTATTTTCTGAAATGTATCAATCTCCGTGCATGTGCATGTCATTTGTCACCGAAGACCTAGGGCTGAACTTGACGCCGTTTAAACGTATATAAGAGCGCGCGTTTCCTCCCGGCGCTATAACAGCAGATGGCTCTCTACAATCTGCGCAGATTATTTGCATTCATTTCCTTTTCTCTCCATGTTCTGCACACAACCTCGCTGCCGGCCTGTCAAGAGACGTCTCAATCAGAATTCGACTTCGTCGTCGTGGGTGCAGGCGCCGGCGGTGGGCCCGCTTAGCAGAGAACGGATTTTCTGGTATGGGATTTACTACAATAACCGATTCGACAGAGGTGTCACCCAAATGTTTTCAGTCCTCGTCGTTGACGCCGGCCACGACGTCGTCAACGTCAACACCACGATCCCATTCTTTTTCGGGAGGGCCGTAGATGGTGAAGTTATTTATTCTCCCTCGCCGATGCCTGCTCATGGTTGGTTGGTTCAGATCCTCAACTGGAACT
Organism: Mycena vulgaris; assembly: GCA_029204335.1. Lineage (NCBI taxonomy): Eukaryota > Fungi > Basidiomycota > Agaricomycetes > Agaricales > Mycenaceae > Mycena > Mycena vulgaris. Next base: position 85,891 of record JARGYA010000098.1, read on the forward strand.
CAACTACACCTATGAGGAATACTCCCCAGGATCAAAATTTCCACGCAATGATGCTTGGTGAGTTTATAAAGCTCCGCCCGCATATCAATACGAGAACTGGGTTTAGGTATCCCCGTGCGCGTGGAGTCGGCGGAACGACGGTAAATATCGGTCAAGAACTGTAAAAAACGTTCTGATCACTCATCGCAGATTCATAACGCTATGGTGAATAACATCGCCGATACGGAGCGTGATTTCGACAATCTGGCGAGCATGTTCAATGACCCGACCTGGTCGTACAAAAACATGCGAAACTACTTCAAACGGATCGAGCAAAACTTGGATTTCAACAAGACCAACCTTGATCATGGGTTCGATGGATGGTTAAAGACGAGCCTAAATCCGACTTTCGTTCTCGATAATCCAAAATTTGAAGGTGGTATTCGTGTGTGACAGATTTAACGACCGACCTGACCGTTGCCGATTCTAGATGCCCAATTTCTTGATATAGTCAACACATTGCAGACATCCGGACCCAGCATTGATGACACTAATAGCGCCGCCAATGTTGGCGCCGTTGGTGTCGCAAGTCCCAGCTTCACGATTGACGACCACCACAACAGATCCTCGGTGCATGATCATCTCCTTCGCATGAAGGAGTCTAGCAACGGAAAGCTTCGTTTTGCTCTAGATACGCTTGCAACCAAGGTTTTAATGTGCGACCCCGGATATGGAGGGTCGCCCGTTGCATATGGCGTTGAAATTGCGCCGGGAGCTGCATTAGCTGTGGCTAGCAACTTTGAAGGAACGCAAGACTTGAAAACAGAACTCATCACTGTCCGGCACGAAGTTATCATCAGCGCGGGTGTCTTCCAATCCCCTCAGTTGGTGCGTTATTTCTAATTTCTGTTGGCCTTGTGAATGACGGATCGTTCTTAGCTCATGGTATTTCAACTTAACTCTTTTTAAACTGAGAAACTCATATCTATCTCGTCAGCTGTCAGGCATCGGTGATAAATATGAGCTTTCTCAGCATGGTATCGAGTCGATTGTTCATTTGCCGGGTGTCGGAACCAACCTCCAAGGTTCGAAAAACATGGTTTTATTTTATTGAACTCACAAATTCGCAGATCACGACGAGGTCGCGAATATTTGGACGTTGAAACAGAACCATACGCTTTTCGACGGCTGCACTATCCTCTATACCCCTGAAGAAGACCCCTGCCTGAAGTTCTGGACCGAGTCCGGCCACGAAAATTTGTACTCTTTCGGGGTAGCCCTATCCATGATGATGTACAAGAGTGACCCCGCGCTGCCTGAGCCAGACATGATGATCTACTGGACGCCTGGATTCTTCCGCGGGTTCTTCCGCGGTTTTCCACAGGAGCTCGCAGACGTCCACAACGCAATCACTGGGATAGTCTTGATGGCGCATCCCTCATCCCGCGGTGTTGTTCGTTTGACCGGGAACCATCCACAGGACGCGCTGCACATCGAGAAACGTCACTTCGAGGCCGACGGTGGCCGACAGGATATCGTGGCTATCCGCAACGCAATCAAAGTCGCCCGGGGCATCGTTGAACATTCCAACATCACGATGCATCTTGACGCTCAGGTCTTCCCCGCCCCAGAAGTGCAGTACGATGACGAAATCGAGGACCATATATTGGAACATGTGTTTGGTGTGTTGTGCGGAAACCGGGAATAGCGAGAGACTGACAAAATACTGGACAGGCCATCATGCTTGCTGCACAAATCCGATGGGTGCCGATGATGGTGCGTTTTATAATCCCAGTAAGGTGCCCGAATTTAGCTCGTGCAGATCCGAACGCCGTCCTGGACGGCGATCTCAAGGTTCGCGGAGTTGAAAACCTCCGAGTTGTCGACCTCAGCTCGTGGCCGAAAGTTCCCGGATGGTTCGTGACCACGCCCACTTATATGGTTTGACCTATTTCCTTGCGGATAAAAAATATTTACTGACAATATTCGCACCTCCCTCAGATGTCCGAGAAAGCTGCCGACGTGATCATTGCTGCCGCACGTAAACGGGAAAATATCCTAGTGGTACAAGGATGAATAACAGCTATTTTCCGTGTAATGTTAGTCGATCCCAAGTAGAAATTAGAATTGTAGGCTAAATAATCAGAATGTCCGGGCCGAAAGCCATCTCCAAGGCGATTTGCGCGCTAGAACATGGACAAGAAGTCACCGACCACCTTAAAGTACCGTTCTGGCTCTTCGAAAAAGGGCATATGAGTGCTGGCGCGTAACTGTACCCATTTGGCCTTGGGTATATTATGGAAAAACGGTGCGACGGCGACGTCTTGCGCGACATCATGGAGGCCGTTGATGACCAGCGTTTGACACGCGATGTGGGAGAGCTCGTCGATGATGGACCAGTTCTTCAAAGTCCCAATGATTTTAAATTCCGAGGGGCGGTTCCTTAATAAAGAGTTGGCAGTTGCACGAATTATCCGGCACTTTAAACAATACTCACATAATGAGATACAGACTCGGGTCGTCCAGGAGATCTGAAAACGATTGTAGCAAGTCTGTCGGCCATGGCTTGAGCGTGCAAAGGTGGGTCTCGTTGAAATGCTGAACAGCGTCCTGATATTCCTGTGAGTCTATGGTTCCCCACCGTTCGTGCTCTGCGATGAGCGCCCGCGTTTCCCCGGGGAGTGCCGCAAGTAATGCGCTGCTCCCGACTTCTCGTAGCTCCGTGGATGCAGGGCAATTTGTAAGAACGAGGCACTGCAGCCCCGGACTCTGCCTCCTCGCAGCATAGGTAGCCGCAAACTTTCCAGCCACATTGAAATGGCCCAGCACGCCATCTAACTAGTCCATGAAGATGTCGACCGTTCAAAACGCGGGCGGTTTGTCGGGATGGGTGGACCTTCCGCAGCCGAGCTGGTCGTAAAAGATTACGGGTAGTCCCCGACTCGCGCAGAGCTCGTGATGGGGAGTGTGTAGAAGTGGGAGAGTCCAGGTCCACCGTGCAGGATGATGACTGGGCATGCACCGGATTGCAGCTCTCCGACGACCTTGTACCACGTTCGGATGGCCTCCGTCCCGACGATGTGGTCAATGTATCCCGTTTCGATCTTTGGCCCGATCGGCAAAGTAGCGTTGGCAGAATATGGCTGGTCCATGAAGATCCGTATGAATTGATGCAGTGAATTTGGACAGGGGATGTGAATTTCGGGAAGACGATCTCACTCGTACGACCTATACTATCTGAATTAGGCTTCGAAGTACGTCATGCTGAGCGGTAGTGAGTCGCGGATTGGCCTAGGATTCCCGGAAGGGTATGCCGAGAAGAAGTGCGATACGGTTGAATACTTTGAAACAGATTGCAGGAAGGTCCAACGAGACTCAACGTAGTTCCGAATGTTTTCTTTATGTTTTTCCTCTTTTCGACCTTAGGTGGATATACCTAGCGTTAAGGTGAAGTATATGTGCTCTATTTTATGTTGGGGGGGGAGGTGAACCAAATCTCAAGGCAGCGGTCCAGAGAGGGCAAGCAGTAATTAGCTCGTGTTATGACTCCTGAGTGGGTCCAGGGTCGCCATCAGCTCTTTTGACAGTCGTAGGGAGTTTTTTTCAGTTGGAACGATTGAAGAACTAGAATCAAACAGCCATTAGCAAATTTGAACAAGACGTACGTCGGACGTCGGAGTTCACTTTCGGATGCGTCGGCCGACAGACTTGTGTCAATCAGTGGCTGTGAGTAGCACGTCTCAGTTTTTTTCACCCTCCTGATTCAAAAAGTTTTAAACCAAGAGCTACGGTGGCGGATAACCTTGTCTCAACTTCGCCGCAGCTTTTACTGCTTCCCGGTAGAATTCCACACCTGCCTTACTCGGTACTGTATTTATTCCTTGCGCTCGGCGAGGTACGCTTGCCAACTCCAAGTCGTCGAGACAAGTTTTAGGTCATAAATACTGCGAAAGGGCACACCCTTTTAATCCGAGTCTTCAGCTGTATGAGTATGAAGACCAGCCGAAATGTGGGTGGTCACCTCTCTTGTTCGGCTCCAACTCCTTACTATTTCTTCTAATTCAGGAAGCGTCTGGGTTCTGATTTCTCGTGTCCTGATCTGTCTTCGAGCCCCTGGAAACCGGGAGGCGCGTGCCAGCGAAATTTTGTCCAGGTCTGCTCAAGCTTCCATGTGTTTTTATCGAGCTCAACTGCATGCACTGGATGCATTCCCTCCGCAGCGACAACGTAAATAGTTGACGGTTCTTTGAAATGGAACTTTTAAAACTAGGACTCGAACCCTCCCCCTGCCTTCCTTCGGACCGGTCTTGCGGACAGCGCACTCGTTCTCCCGCTTCCTCTTCACACAACTTCACACCTTCACAGATCACTGCCCAGATCCAATCCCGGACTTTCACCGCCTAATCGGAGCCCCAATTTACGCCTAATCGGGTGGAATCTATGCGGGCTGGCGATTCTATGCTGATGCGCTGTCTACTGGAGTTCACTTTGTGTCAAGTCAAAATATAAATTGCCAGGGATCTATCTTTTCACCCTCTCGATTGGCACATTTTCCGCGCTCTTCACATTTCTTCTCGCTTCCACCATGTTATATATACCATCAAGCTTTCAGCGTTGTCCTTTCACTCCCACCATCCGCCCACCTCCCTGAGCGCATTCTACACCGCCGATCTTAATGGACGTCCAGATGGAGCGCGAGTTTGTGCGTGCCACTATCTCGAGTCGCGTGTCCGTTTGCTCATTTCTACTGCCACAGTGCTCCGATTTCAAGTGCTGCGATGTGGAGCTATCCGACCTGCACGCGCTCTTCGACCACCTCGGGAGCTGCCACCAAAGCAGCGATCTTTGCGATCTTCCTTATTCTGTGCCATGCCCGGGTCCATCTCCGGCGTCCCAGCTACAAACCTATTCTGCGTTCTCAGAGTTCCTGCATTTCCCCATGTGGCCATCCACTCCGCCGCTACCACCGCTGCCTCACCTTCAGAAATCCAAACCTCTATTCACACGTGAACCCCTCGTTTCTCCTACTACTTCAGAACCTTCGTCGTCCAGCTCGGCATCCAATAGGAATTTAAACACACGCTCCGCCCATACCCGCGATAGTCTCTACACCCCGGTCTCGATTCCTCCTACGCTGCGACTGGACCAGCCGAAGGAGACCGCGACGTCCTGGAAAATATCGTCCCCATCCTCATTCTACGGTTATTATCCCTCACCGGCGCCTAACGTGCCCCTAACTTACGCTCCCGTTCCCCTCCGACCGCACGAACAAGCGGTAACGCCGAATGTCGAAGTTATCGACGTCGACAGCATCTCTTCCCCTTCGGCTCGCGTTATGTCTCTGCCTACCGAATCTGAACCACTACCTGTGGCGACCCCGACACCTGCTGCACCACAATACTCTGCACGATCTCCATCCCCATCGCCGCCGCCTACTTTGGAAGTCACGCCCGCCGCCGTCGAGTCAGCACGCCCTCGGCCCGCGGCCGAAGAACCACCGGCAAAACGCCACTGCCCCTCGAACGTCAGCCCCCGCGCTCCTACCTCTGCATTCCTCGCCGCCCTCAGGCGGCGCTTCTTCGTCCGACCCGGTACGCCACGCAAGGCCACTGCGCCTTCGAGCGCCGGCGGTGCTGCTCTTGACCCGCCGACCGACACTCTCGAAACAATCGACGCCGCTGCTAGTTCTTCTGTGGAGGCGGCGATGGAGGTCGAGACGGATGCTGAGGGTGATGCGCTCGAAGAAAGTGAAGTTCGAGGTGGTTGCGGCGAAACTTTGGAGATCATGCCTGAAACCGAGGTCGTGCGAACCACTAACGAGCCTGTGGAGAAGATGACCGAGGATCCGAAGCTCGATTCTCAACACTCAGTCGCTGAGGTTTTTCGCGACTCCGACAGCACTCCCGTCGCTCACGTCCCCGCCGACTTGAACCCGACCGTATATGGGGAGAAGAAGACAAAGCCTTTCGTCTGTCCGGTACGCATACCCGCCGTGCTGCGAGGGCATCGTACGTCGCTAACACTCCATCCAGGTCCCCGGATGCATAAAGGTGCGCATGCGATTTTGGTCCTCCGCGGCGAACTGACTCCCTCCAGACGTACATGACCCTAAACGGCTTCAGATACCACGAGCAGAAGGGAACGTGCATCACAGAGGACGGCACGCTCGTACAGGTCGTCACGCGCACCGTCCCCGTTGTCGCGATCGCCACGACCGTCAGCCCCGCCGCCACGACGTCGCCGGTCCCCAAGAAGACAAAGAAGACCAAGCCCCAACGCCGGTGCCCTTCGCGCCATTCCGCGCGGCTTGTATCCTCCGCAGGAAAAACGGTCGCCACCAGAAGTGTCCCTGAGCCCCGCAGATCTGTATCGAGCGCTCCCTCGTCCGACGACTCTGATTCTGACTCTGAATGACGCTCCCACATTGCTACTACTCGCTGAGATTTTCACTCGTAACGTCGTTGACTCTTCGTGAGTCATTTTCCCGCCGCCTTGCAAGCTTTTTTTTAAAAAGAAATCTCCAGGCTGAATTGAATTTCGATCTTTCGTTGTACATCGTGGCTTATGGCTCGATACTTACTCTGGCTTTGTTGAACAGCATTTGATCGCAACGGTCCGTAGCGTTGGGAGTTTTGACTCCGGCCGCGGTCGCCCAAGACGGCGTGCTTTCGCGTAATCAGACTAGCGTTACGTACTGTCTTGTCCCCAGCGCCCAATAAGAACACTTTTTACGCGCTTTGCGACCATCTATCTATCCGTCCGGCCAGGAAACCCAACGGGCGTGACGAAAGCGACCACGAACTGTTAGCTTAGCTAATTTGAACATGGATCACGTGCTCAGTTCAACCTGCACATCGTAATTCTTTCCCGACCGTGCCGCTATGAGCCAGGGTCCACGCTGAGCAGTCGACTGATAAAATGCAGAAGACCACGTTCTGGGCAGTCCTCGTGGTCCTTGAGCCTGCTCCACATCAACGGAGCAGTCATCCGCAGGCTCCGAAGCGGGGTTCTCGGGGAATTCTCCGTCAAAGGCCTGTTTATTCACCATGGAACATCAACGGAACCTCCTTGGGGGCTCAAAAAATCCGTTCTCACTACGCCGTGATCGGCGAATAGCCTTATAAACCTTGGCTGAAGACACGTATTCACAAGCACGATGTCTTCCACGTACCCCACTCGCCAGCTCGGCCGCAATGGCCCAACCGTCAGCGCCATAGGCCTCGGAGCGATGGGTAAATACCGACATGGATGCGTCTCCAGTGATCTGATCTCCACTCTTATAGGCTTGGGCGGCCATTACTATGGTGGCGCCGATGAAGATTCTGTTATGCAGATGTTAACCAGCGCCGCAAACACCGGCGTCACATTCTGGGATACGGCAGACGCCTACGGTGACAGTGAGTGATATTATTGTCTACTGAGGACCACTTGTTGATCTATGTAGGCGAAGGAACGATCGGGAAGTGGTTCAAGGCGACCGGGAGGCGATCGGAAATATTCCTGTCGACCAAGTTCGGAGGAAAAAACCTCTCTGAGAATGTGGAGAACCCATTCAAGCCGAACAGCCGGCCAAGCTACATCAAGAAACGCATTGCCTGCTCCCTTTCCTTCTTGGACCCCAACCCAGAGGGCACTGAGGAAGCAAAACGGACCAAGAGCTACATCGATCTCTATTTTCAACATAGGGTGGACCCAGAAACGCCGATTGAAGGTGAAATTTTGGGGTCTCGCTTGTCGCTCGAAACGCTTACCCACCGGTGTACCAGTGGTGCTAGAGACGCTGCGTCCTTTCATTGAGGCCGGGGATATCAAATACCTGGGGCTCAGTGATTGCGGGATTGAAATGTTGCGTCGTGCAAAGGCTGTTCCTGGTGTAGGAAAAAAGGTGATCGCGGTTCAAGTTGAGTTTAGCCCGTTCGAGCTCGAGATCGAGACGTCCGGATTTGTTGCCCAAGCTCGCGAGCTGGGTGTCGCCATCATCCCGTATTCTCCCCTCGGACGCGGTGCGTTTGGCTTGCAAGTCCCTCCTTATTACTTCTCACGGCATCTCTTAGGGATGATCTCTGGACGGTGAATAATCGAACCGTCTTTCAATTGAAGTGCGAGGACTGATCTGTTGGGCAGATACCAATCCCGCGCAGACTTCGAGAAGGAGGACATTCGGCTGTTCATGCCGCGCTTTGACGAAGCTAATTTCGCCGCGAATTTAAAGCTCGTCGACAAGTTCAAAGTGGTCGCCAAGAAATATGACGCGACACCCGCGCAAATGGCGCTCGCCTGGATTCTCACAGCGTACCCGGACTTTGTGCCAATCCCTGGCACACGGAGTGCTGCGCGCCTTAGAGAAAACGCGAAGGCCGCCATGATCAAGTTGTCGGATGAGGACCTGAAGGGAATCGAGGAGACGGTTCGCACTGCGGATGTCAAGGGGGCGAAGATTCCTTCTGCATTCGTGAGCGCCACTTCGTGCATTCCAATGGCGGAATGGAAAGGTGAGACTTAGCGGATAGCTCCCAGTGGAGATCGCCTGTATTCCCGTTTTTACGTTCCATATGGATGGTTGACCGTCAAGGAAAAAAGAAAAGTCAATCATAATTCTCGGATCTGGACACAGATCCGAGGCGGTGTGCATACGAGCTTTAAATTCGACCACTGAAATGGGCGTCATAGTACTCTTGAGCGGTCTTAATCGCGTCATGTTCAATCATGTCAGCCTGCATCTCACGAGCTGAAGATAATTATAAGTGGGTTGAGACGCCGCAAAAAGGGTAACCACTGACATCGGATGTATTCTCCGCGCTTCGCCGGCACTGCGACTTGCGCGACGGACTCCGTGTTCACGTATTCCCCTCGCTCCTTCCGGAGTGTCTGATATGCGATAAGCCTGGCCGGCACCTCTTCCCTGGTGGTTCCCAAGGGAAGCAGGGCTCCAAGCGCCCCGGCTTCCTCTATTGCCATGGCCCCCCCTTGACCCATAGTCGGAAGTGTAGCATGTGCAGCGTCTCCTAGAAGACCTGCACGTCCGCGGATCCAGGTTGGCAACAGGGGCACCGTCCTCAGCTGCCATTTGAGAAGAGGGCCCTCCACTGGTAGATCCAAGATGCGCAGAAACTTGGGGTGAAAGCCTTGAAATTTCTCCATAATCTCCTCTCGCGTGGCTATCGGTTTCCAATCTACAGCCATCTAAGTTGTTTCACGGATGTGTCTAATATACTCCACTGACCTGCCTCGTCTTGGTCTGGATCGCTATAGAACCCAGCAAAATTGATGAGAGTACCGTTTCGGCACGGATACATGAACAACATTCGCAATGGCCCTCCTCGCAATATCACATTTCTGGCCCCTGGTATGCCCTTGGTGAACCACTCAAGCTCTGGAATGTCATTCAAACTTGACGCATTCAAAAGGAAACGAAAGCAGGTCCAGCCTGTGGGAATCGCCTTTTGAGGATAACCTAAGATGTTGGTCCGTACGATGGACTTGGTCCGGTAAGAATTCGTAATCGTTGGAGTAATCAGATGCGTACACGGATTCCGTCAGCTCCGACAACAAGATCTGCATGAATGACTTCTCCGTTGCCCAAGGTTACTGTCCCAGCTTCAGGGTCGCAATCCACAACCTTGCTGTCGAGGTGAATTTGCGCAGGCGGGCCTTCGCCTTCGCCAATTGCAAGGCGCTTGAGTTCGTCGTGAACATCGCTTCTGTGGCAGAATAAATCCTGTTCAATTTCAGCAGCTGTGTTCGCTTTGCATTAAATCATGAGCCTACATGGTCTTCTTCCGACCTGGGAAGCAGCCACGGACAAGCAATTGCCGTTCCATCTTTAGCGTCGAAAATCACGGCCTGAAAAGATATTTAGGCCCTGAAGCAATCCAGTTTGAGGACACGCACCCCATCGAAGTCGCTGCATTTCAAGTTTTCCCTGGAATACCCCAAATATCGCAAGACGCGGAGGGCATTGGGTTGGAAACCGACACCGGCCCCGATTTCGGTCTTAGTTGGGGAGGCTTCGAAAATCTGGACACTCTCTCGGTCAATGGTAATTCGAAAGACCAGTGTCGCGAGGGTATCAACACACTCTGACATTGTGTCCGCTCCGTCGTAAAGATATGGCAGCCGAAAGTCCACCAATACCCGCGCCAACTATTGATACATCCAAGGGACAAGGTAGATCGTCAAGAGGCGCCATGATTGTCGATAACAATCCGCGTCCTTTTACATAAGCCCATGGTGTGAGAAGATTCGAAGCATCAGGCGTGCCGTTTATCCTCGGGTGAGCAATCAGAATGACATGAGATTGACAGGCCGGATCTGGTCCATAACGGAGCACATCCCAATCCGAAACCACCTTGATAAAGTTGATAGTCGAAGTACTGCGTAGTACGTACCCCGGAAAATTCAAGGTCGTGCAGGATGGAACGCTTCAATGTGAACAGGGGAGATCGTACGGCTGATGAGAGTATGTAAATTGAACCGCAGAAAACAATGATCAACGATACCTTCGGGCCACTTCTGCCCTTCCGGGTCCTTGTAGGAAGTTGAATCTCGATTCTTTGCTGAGACAACCGTGGAGAACTCGGCAATGGTATGCCTCATAACCGTAATCATAAAGACGCCAGTTGAATGTTGTATTGGCTAGAATTGCGTTGAAATTGCGATGTTTGGCGGTAGGTTTCTTGGCTCGGAGCAGATCAATGCACAATTGCAGCAAATAAGGGAATATATTTCCTAGGCCTTCTATTTGTTCGTCGGAGTGGTTGCGCAAGAGAAAGAAGAGTTACAGTATCGAAAAGCTCCGTCTTTCCTCTGATGGCAAGTGCGAAAAGGGGTTCGGAAGTTGCCGGAAGGATGCGGTGCACGTCAATCGGAGCCGCGGCCGAAGGCTGACATCATCTCCGACGCGGTCACCTTCTTGCCTCTCTCCCTCATCTTCTAGGGATCTCATGTTCTGCTCCCTGGCAAGGCGTGCCGCTCTACCACGCCTTTCACCAACCCGCTCTCTCACTTCGCTCATCCACGGATCTAGATGGCAACCTCGACACTCCATCGGCCACCCGCGGTCGCGTGCATTCCAGCAGATGGCACCCCAGCCGAAAAAGGACGAAACGAAGCCGGCAGACGATAAAGAGCATGTCACCGCGAAAGAACAGCGTAGGACTGACTGGCGGATCGTCAAAACGCTCGTGAAACACGTCTGGCCAAAGGGCGACTGGAAAACCCGCGGCACTGTTGTGTTCGGCTTCGGATTGCTTATATCCTCTAAGGTGTGAACGCCGCGGCTAGAAAATCCCATCAATTGAACTTCTTCCAGTTGCTGAATGTTCAAGTTCCCTTGATTTTTAAAAATATCATCGATTCTCTGAACATGGATGTGGCCGCGGCTTCCACCGCCTGGACGATCGCGGGGACCTTGGTTTTAGGGTGTAGGCTCCCAGTTCTCAGTTCTCAAATGTTTCCGCCTGATGTCGCATTCAGACGGCGCTGCGAGGATCGGTTCGGCCGTGTTTGCCGAATTGCTGAACGCTGTATTTGCCAACATCGGCCAAAGCGCGATAAGGAAGGTTGCGAAAGATACCTTCGAGCACCTCCTTAGCTTGGATTTGCGCTTCCATCTTTCAAGACAAACGGGTGGCTTGACCAGAGCCATAGACCGCGGGACCAAGTGAGGCTCTTTGTGATTGGCTCGAGCGTATTGCTTATTGGTAGAGGGATCACGTTCCTCCTGCAAGCCATTATATTCCGTATCGTGCCGACGGCGCTAGAGATTTCTCTTGTCTGCGGTATTTTGGTTTGTGTTTTTGGCCCTCGCTGAGTATCCTTCACTAAAGTCACCGCACAGACTTACAAGTTCGGGTGGGATTTCGCGGCTATAACGGCGATTACTCTAGCTGCATATACGTGGTTCACCATCCGGACAACTTCCTGGCGGTAAATAACCTTATTACCATCGACTCGCCGCTCAATGCGTTTCAGAACGCGCTTCCGCCGAGAGGCGAACCAAGCAGACAACAAGGCAGCATCCTCCGCAGTCGATTCCTTGATCAATTTCGAAGCCGTCAAGGTGCGAGTTGATCCTCACAGTGCATGACGTTCGATTTTACGTTTTCGCAGCACTTCAACAACGAACAATACGAAGTCGCGCAGTACGACAAGCATCTCAAGGAATACGAGAAGTCCTCCATCAAGATCACCACTTCTCTTGCCTTCTTGAATTCCGGGCAAACTGTCATCTTCTCGAGCGCACTGACAATGGCGATGTTCTTGGCCGCGCAAGGGGTAGTCAACGGTGGGTTTATTCCTCAAGTAAACACACAAACCTACATGCCCGCCTAGGCACCATGACCGTAGGGGACCTGGTCATGGTGAACCAGCTCATATTCCAATTGTCATTACCGTTGAATTTCCTCGGTACGATTTATCGTGAGATGCGGCAAAACCTCCTCGACATGGAGGTATTGTTCAAGATTCGCGAAGAGAACCCACCGCCCCAGGTACGCATGTCTCGGCGAATTCCTCCGCTCTGCCTTTATTTAATGCTGCCCAGGACAAACCTGGAGCGCTCCCCCTTGCACTCAGCCGCGGGTCCATCCGGTTCGAAAACGTCAACTTTGGTTACCACCCAGACCGCCCGATATTCCGAGATCTCTCGTTCACCGTCCCCGGCGGGAAGAAGGTCGCCATCGTAGGCCCTTCCGGCTGCGGCAAGTCCACCGTCCTCCGCCTGCTGTACCGGTTTTACGACCCGGGCGCGGGCAAAATTTTCATCGACGAGCAGGACATCCACGGCGTGCAGCTGGAGAGTCTCCGGCGCGCGATTGGGGTCGTGCCGCAAGACACGCCGTTATTCCACTCGGACATCATGCACAATGTCCGGTATGGACGGCTGGATGCGAACGATGCGGAGGTGCGCGCGGCGGCGGAGAAGGCGCAGGTGCACGAGACGGTAATGCGGCTGCCTGCAGGGTATGCGACCAAGGTTGGCGAGCGCGGGCTTATGATCAGCGGGGGCGAGAAGCAGCGGTTGGCGGTGGCGCGGGTGCTGCTCAAGGACCCCCCGATATTGTTTTTCGACGAGGCGGTGCGTCCTGCGTGGTCGTTTTTATTTACTTCTCCTGACATCGACAGTGTTAGACGTCTGCACTCGACGCGCATACGGAAACGGAGCTGATGCGCAACATCAACAATATCTTGACTGATCAGTCCCGCACGAGCATTTTCATCGCCCACCGCCTGCGCACAGTCGTCGAGGCCGGTATGTCGCTTGTAATGTCCTATCGCGTAAGCATATGCTAAGCCGTTCGTTCGCAGATTTGATCATCGTGTTGAGGGAGGGCGAGGTCGCTGAACAGGGGACGCACGAGGAATTGCTGCGGAAAGGCGGGTTGTATTACAGCATGTGGCAGGAGCAGGCATTGGCCGAGGACGTCTCCTCTGTCTAGAAGACATCTTGTATTTTATTTATCGCGCATTGACATACCGAACAATTGTACATTTAGGACTGTAGCAAACCACTTTCCTCACCGACGTGTCCACGGAGTAGAGGTTTTATTTATTAGCGCTTAATTATTATAGCATCCCTCCTACAAGTCCTACCAACGCCTTCGTCCCGAGCCGCACCCTCCGCTGCGCACCTTTCCAACTACTTGAATGTGTCCGCAAATTACCGAGTTCGTCGGCAAGTTGCTGCCGGAGGGCATCTGACCCGGGACTCTCCGGGACCAACATCAAAAACGACAGCTCGGTGTCAATGTGGGCCGAGCGAGAGTTGAGGTTCGTCGAGCCAAAGAGCGTCAACAGCGGCAGGCGACCTCCTGCCGCCGACAGCCATATCCCTGGGGAGATTAAAATGAGGGCGATAAAGGATATATATAAACGCACCCTTCGCGTGATATGTCCAGCCCTCTCTTTCCCATTCGTTGAGCTGGACACCGGATTCTCGGCCGGCGCGCTGTACGGCGTTCATGAACCGCTGCTCGAGTAGTGTATATCCCTCGGGAATGCGCCCCGAGACCCCGCTCGAGCCGTAGAAGCCATTCGCCTGAGGATATGAGTAGGGCAAGGGAGATGGTGAATGTGCGGCACTGACCCGAGGACTGGAGGCCAGGATACGGCACTCGAGGGTGGAGCGCAGGATCAGGTCCTGGTATTCTTTGTATAATCCGAAATAACCGCTGGTTAGATCGATACACGGGCCGGCGTCTTTGGACTGGTGGTCCTCGAGATGTGCAAAGAGCATCTTCAGCGTTCTCTCTTCGTCGCGGATGTTGAATTGGCCTGCCTGGATTAATGGGTACATAATTACTTTGTTGTGATCGGCAGGTTCGGGAGTTGTCTCTGTGGTTGAGATAAGTGCCTCTTCTGCGAGGTTAGATACGGATTCGTACGATGATAGGTGTCTTGGAGAGAGGATAGTGCCCGCTCTGCGGTGTTGTGAATGTGGTGGGGGTGTATTTCGGGTGTGGGCCATACTACAGTGTACTCGTTTTCGCGAACGGAGTATGGCCCGGTGGATGCTGCAGATGACATCGGCGACCGCAGTTCAAACGAGAAACCGGAGACGGCCTTGATGAAATCGAAACAATATTGTGATAAATGTGGTTGGCCGGTAAAGTGGATGTAGCGGTCTTGTCTGTTGGTGAAGTACGACTGGTTCAAGTTTGCGCTGGGATCAGGTGAGCAAGGTTTTAGTGTAAATTGGTATACCCACCCGCTGATCATAACCTCATTGTCGACGCCATAAATCTTTGCATGCCACGTTCCCCAGCCTTCGTTAAACCGTGGAGGCACCAACTTCGCGAGAAGCCCACGGAGACTGGGGCTTCGAAAAAAGGACACGTGGATACGGTCCGGGAACTGATTTATGAGGGGTATGAGAAGCTTCGCAGTGGAATGGGGACCAGGGCGCGTAGAGCGATTCAGGTCGAACAGCATGTATATTTCTAATTCTGGTTTCTTGTGCAGAGCTTCGGTGAGAGCAGAAACCTGGAGCGCGTATCAGAATACCAACCCAGGGAAGAAATGATTGGTTCACGCAAGTTCCGATTCGCCAGAGCCTAGATATAACGAGGAGATAAATATTCGCGTCTGGGCGCGCCGAATCATTTCCTGAAGAGGGGTTAACTAGAGAGGAGGCCACTTTGATTTCACAGACTATGAGTTTTAGATAAAACTGCGGAGGTTTGGAAAGAATTCGTATATCATTGGGAGAGACAGCAAATTTTGGTTGCTGTAATTTGGCAGCAAATCCTTGAATCATTGAATGGAGAGTCGAGCCGGATGAGGCACATCGCAAAAGAGGGACTCTGATGCGGGTTTGTGGAGGGACGCACCCCCGAACCCTCACCGAACGAGACAGCATGAAGGCGAACAAAAAGCAGATGAAGAATCTGTCAATTTGTTTGGCCTCCCTACAGTCACGTGGAGAGCCAAACAACGGCATTTTCCGACTTGCTCTGTTACCTCTCCTGTGTCCACTGTCCTGTCTTCTCCACGCGCTGAACACGCGATAATATGCCCAAATTGACTTCTTATCTCCCTTCTTTCCGGCCCAGCGAGTTGAATTGACTGGCTCCAGCTAACTTTGCACTGGGGGCCCGTCACCGTCGGCCGTTCATTCCAAACTCATTCAAAGCATACTCGACCCTTAATGTAAGGCAAAGAGGCCCTCACTGTATCGTTAATCTCGGACCGCGGAAATTGGTAAGGCAGAGGCTCTCCATCACTTCACGTGCGGAAATGTAATCCAAATCACCACCTAAAGGCCAGAAGCCGAAGTCCCTGAGGGGCACGGTTCGGGATGGATTTGGACAATCACAAGTCTTAAATGGTCTAACTCTTGCATTTGACTTCGTGGGAAGTACCACACTCGCAACACGCACCTTCGTCCCGTCCACAATTCGGTGTCGCGACCATGGCTGAAGACAACGACTCCGACGACCAGCTTGACGACTTTATCCATTCTTATTCCTATTCAGACGATGATGTCCGGGCTCATCCGTATGTGCTACTCTTGGCGCGCGCCCACCGCTCTTGACAGTCGTCCTTCTTGCACCAGGTCCTCCGGCGAGGAGGACGCCTCGTACTCTGACTCGGGGTCGGAGCCGCCTGAGGACCCGTAAGTCCCTTCCACATGCCGTAATTTACTCACCGACCCTCTACTCTACAGCTCTGCGGAAGAAGAAGATGTGGCGCTTTATGATCTATATGACAATAGCGCCCGTCCATCCCCCCACCCGCCATCTAGCCCAACGCTACAGGCTACACGCCTTGAATTGGACCCCACCCTCGATGATATCGAGGAGGAACCCAAAATTCGGCATCCGAAACGGCGGAAACGCGTGTACGTTCCGCGCACCTCCTTTACACCTTCCGCTCGTACATCGGGCGACGCAAATTCCGGTGTGTTAACAGCCTTGGCGATTGAGCGTCTCGTCCTAACACCGATACTGGAAGCACCGGCCGAGGACTCTTCAGAGAGCGGTGCAGAAACGAGCGACGATGAGGAAAGCGGAGAATAGCCTGTGGACCTGGGAGCATTTTATTAGCATGCAGGTCATCGAGTCATATTTAACTTGTGGCCTGTGTCCGACCAAAGATATGCCCTTGCTCATTGCTATCCGAGATAATCGATAATCCGGTTGCAAGCCCCTAGGTGGAGGGCGCGCCATGTGGTGGGAGGTCTGAACCAATGATGGAATCTAGGAACGTGTAAAAACTCCAAGAATTGCCAGACGGTGTGACATCTTTTGCCTTCCGTTGAGGTGCGCCGCCTTCTGTTTCGTTCCCGCGAACATTTACGCTGGCGCCCACCCATCACTCTAAATGATTCGCGGCAATTGGAGACAAGTCTGGGCTTCGTAGACATTCGTGCCATCTGACCCTGCAGGATTTTCTCCCGCGATCAATGGAGGACAATTAGATCCGGATCTACAAAATACACAGTGGCCGATATGATTGGTGTGCGAAATCGGGACTTGTGTACTGTCCCGGGTAATTTATCCGCTTATTCTGCAATCTCCATGACATCCCCTTTACTTAACCTCGCACTCGCTCAGACAGCGCCGTCGAGCGCGAAGGCCACTGCTTTCACTCGTGGTCTACCTGGTTGCTACTAGCCCCAGGACCAGGCCTTCAAAGACGGTGAAGTTCTATTGAAGGCGCAGCTCAGCGGACCATCCATACTCCCGCCCAGCAAAAATCAATCGACGCCCCGCGACCGATTGATTAAACTAGCAGACCCACCAGCAAGGCCGTTATCGACAGCCCGGAGACGGTATGTGGGCTGGTAATTACGCATCTGACTTACGGTCGCCAGCAGACGGTGCTGCGCGCAATATGCCCATGAGGGATAGAGGCTCCCTGCCGCTACGAAGGAGGACACCAGTATTTGAGAGTCGCCAGCCGATGGCGTTGCACGTAATGCACCCGTGAACGACAGAGGCTTCTTATACACACCGGTCACACCGAGCCGGCGAGTTCCCCGTCGAATGCAAAATGTCCTCGTCTAACTCTCGTCCCAGAGGGACAACATATCTTTTGGGAGTACAGCGGCGACTGCGAATAGGTGTGGCGCCGTGCTAGCTGCTTTCCCCGTTTGGTTTGGGCGGCAGCGATTAGCCAGCTCGGGCGAGGAGAAGAGGAGGAGATATCATGTTACTGGCGGCGCGGTCGGGGATCGGGGTGGATATCCACTGTGGGCCTCGTATTTCAGGCCTGGTCCCTGTACTTATTCCGAGCCGCCAGTGCCCACGCGGATTTCATGTTACGCTGCCGTATTTTTTGCTGTGTCGGTTCCTTTCGTTACGTTTCTCGTCAGATCTGTTCTGTCGCTTGGCGACTGAGATTGAGACATGATAGTTAATTTTAGTGGGTGCTGTGCGGAGATGATGACTCGTTCGTTCATAGTAGAAAATGTAGGACCTGATATTTTACCGAAATGAACTTGAAATGAAACTGGGGAAGGATTAGACTAGAGTGGTGTGAGAATTCAACGGGGTACATTAATGACATCTTCATGTTCGACTCTGCGCTTCCAACTCGCGCTTCTCCGCAGCGCGCTTGGCTTCCATGAGCGGTTTCCTCCACTTAGCCGCTGGCGCGTCCCATATCCCGAGCTCCTTCTTCACATCCTCGACGTTCTGATCCCAGCGTTGCTCCCAGTACACGGTGATTAGGCTCCTGGCGCTACCGCCGCAGCGCAGCGCCCAAGGAACATACTCTGAGAACAGGCGCTGGAGCTGTCTGCTGTTCAGCCGCAGGGGGCCGAAAAGCGCAGAGAGAGCGGCGAGCGGAAGACCGAGATTCGCGAACTCGAAATACTTTACCGCGATCTCGGAGTCGACGCTCACGGGGAGATTCACGATGCAGTGATAGAAGTCATGGCATTCGCGGTAACGCTGCATCACGTAGGCCAGCTCGGGATCGTCGATATAATGGACCTGCGCGCGGTACACATGAGCTGGCGCATCCGATGCTAAAAAAAATACCCACAGGTTCACGAGTATCCGGGGTGACTCCACACCGCTCGAGCCACGTTACATAGGCTCGACCGAGGGTGCCTTCGGGGCATTGCGCGAGTCTCGCCATGTCCACGGTCGTCGAGTTGATTCGCGGCCTGTCCTTGAGAATCTGGCGGCCTTCCGGGCTTTCTAGCATAATATCACGAAGGCGGGGCAGAGAGGGGCCCGCGGTGGTTTCTCCGAGTGCAGCGACCATATCTCCAACGCGAGCGGAGGTAAATAGATCGTCTACAGAGCATGCGTGGGGCACTCACCACCTCTACGAGGGTCGGCGAGAGACATGAATGCAGAGCCCACAGCAAGGACACTATTTTCGAACCAGTTTAGCGGGATGTGGCCCTCATAGGCGGGTACTTTGGTCCCAAGAAATCGCGTCGCATTGACATTTTTGTGAGACACAGCTCGAGCGATATTCAAGGGCGCCGAGAGCCTAAGTAGACGACCCCAAAGTACAGCAGACATTAGGGTTCCTGCGCTCGCTTTGGTTTGCTCCGTACGTTCCTGAGAGTGGTGGCAGGACCAAAGAGCAGTGGCCAGCCTCAGGCGTGACTTGCGTGACGTGACCGACGCGCTTTGCTTCTCCTCGGACCTCATCTCCCCAAGGCGCGCGCTCTCCCCGGCGCTGGAACAGGTTTCTTTCTAGGACCACAATGTCTAAATGCTCTACAAATGTTCTCCACGCAAGAAGCCAGGCACAATGGGCCTATCTGGTGGCCGCGCACCTTCGAGGCCACTGATTGATGTGGGCGAGTTACCATTTCTGGAACCGCTTGGACCAGCTCGTCAAAATACCCAAAGCGTGTGGGGGACTATATAATGTACCCTGTATTCCACTCTTGGCTCAGAGCCCCATCTCACCCTTCTTTTCTCATCCTCCTTGCCACGCGCCATGAATACGACTCTCACCTTCCACGACCTCGTCTCCTACTCACTAGGCTTCACCCCCGAGGAACCACCGGTGGTTAACATCAAGCGCAACGGTGTCTACTTTCCCGGACGCGTCGACCTCGACCTGGAGCTCGTCGACGCGAAGTTATTCACTTCCGCGGATGTCGACGATGACGATATCAGCACTTGGGAGTTCCATGCCCCGGTGGCATCTTCAACTTCGTGGGGTTCCGAAGTGGGCACATGCACCTCGCCTTACCAAACTCCGGCTCAGGACGTCGCGTACCGGTATCGCGCCGGTCTCAAGGTGGACCTCGGGGAACGCTCGTCTTCTCGCTCGAGCTCGGAGACACGTACGGCGTGTGTCTCCTCGGACGACGAGGGGGACTGCTACAGCTCAAATTTGAGCCTGGAGACGGCCTCAACGATGTCGTCACTGTCCCTTCCCCTCCCTGCTCACCAGGAAGTGAAGCCCATGTTTCGAGAGTCCCGCGCCAACGCACTTCTGGATATCGTACGTCCCTTCTACCCTATCGGTTTGATTCTTTACTGATCCCCCCTGTAGCGCGAGGAAGCTCTGGCGATTATCAGGGGGGATGGGGTGGGAGAGCAGGACCCCGTCGTATGCCACCGTCCCGACTGCCGCGACACCCTCCCCAACATGAAGGCATTGATGTACCACCTGCACGTCCACAACATGCATGACAGGTACGCCTCTTTCCTTTCCTCCCACTGGGTTTCACTTACCGGGTACCGTAGGACCTACCAATGCGAGCTCTGCCACAAGAGATTTGAGGCGCGCCGTGGTCTTATGATGCACCCTTGCCCGCGGCTTGCCACCTCGCTTCCGTCAAGCCCCATCAGAGGCACGTCTCCTCCATCTTGCTTTCGCTCTCGCTCTAACCGCATCCCCCCTCAGACACCTTCATGCGCGTCTTGACCAGAATCACTTCGCGGGAGTGAGGCCTCCCTCAAACCAAAAATATCATATCCCACAATAATTCTTCATCTCATCAGCATTGTATATTACCACATGTCTTCTCCTCACTTACGACCGTCACGACCTGCATACGTACAACCTACATACCTCATCTGCATAATAATCCGAATCACCGTTTCCTGCTTCGAAAATGCGCGTGTCCATAAATGGAAATCCCCCTTCTCTCCCACCATGGACGTCTTCCAGACTTTGCTCGAGCAGAACCCAGCTACGCGCACCATCAAGGTCGTCGATATGCACACGTCGGGGGAGGTGGGCTGCCCTTCTCCTTGCCCGGCATGCGCTGGATCTGTTTGATCGACAGCCCACACGGATAATCAGTGAATGGGTACCCAGAGCTCGAGGGGCACCACGCTTCTAGAGAAACGACGCTGTGCTCGCGAGAAACACGACGATATCCGTCAACGGCAAGCCCAACTCTCTTGATTCTCTGTCACATGCATTCACATCGCCTTCAGCTTAATGCGTGAGCCGCGTGGCCACGGGGAGATGTACGGCGCGATCCTGATAGCTGAGACGGAGCTGACGCGCTCAGGGGAGGCCGACATCGGCGTTTTGTTCTGCCATAACGGTAGGTCGACGAACAACATCCATACATGTAGCACCTCACCAGGCGAATACAAGAGGGTTATTCCACCATGTGTGGACACGCCACAATCGCGCTAGGGCGGTTTCTGATCGACACGCACGACCTCGCCATCTTCCCGCGGCGGAACACGCTCCAGCACGACGAGGAGACGGGCCTGACGACGCTGCACCTCCACGCGCCGTGCGGCGTCGTCCATCTCAGCGTGTACACCGACGACGGCCACTCCGACGCGACGCGGCCCGTGAGCTTCCTCGGCGTGCCGAGCTTCACCACGGCCCGCGACTTGGAGGTCGAGATCCCGCCCTCCGTGCAGTGGAAGCGTCTACGCGACGCGCAGCGCAGCCGCGTGAAGGTCGACATCGCGTACGGCGGCGCGTTCTACGCCCTCAGTTTCTGCGGAGGAGCTCGGGTTCCCCGATGGCCTGCACGCCCCCGCCACGTTGGTGGAATTTGACGAGGCAGCGGCGGCGCTAAAGAAGATCTTGTATCCTCGGAAAGAGCTGTTCAGGCACCCGACTGAGCGCGACCTGGAGTACCTGTACAGCGTCATGGTCGTGGAGGAGACGGTCAAGGGGGAGAAAGAAACTGGCCTTTGTTTCTTCGCCGACCAGCAGATCGATCGCTCCCCGACTGGGTCGTGCGTTATGGCTCGCGTCGCGCTCGCCTTTGACCAAGGCGGATTGAAAATAGGCGAGGGGCGTGAATATGATTCGATTGTGAGTTTACTAAATGAGGGGAATGGCTTCCGAGGGACAGCCGTCGAGAAGGTGCCCGAAGGCTTGATCGTGAAGGTTGAGGGCAGGGCATTTTATACCGGTGCCTCGAGCTTCGTCGTCGAAGAGCACGACATGATGCCGACAGGGTTTATTGTCGCCTTGCCGAGTTGATTCTTGGTACTTTGTATTTCCGCACAGAATATAAAATATATGTATTGAGCTCGAAGAGTATCAACGGTGCAAAGAAAATAAGAATCAAGGCTCCTTGTTCATAGCTTCCTCCCTGCAGTCCCTCCCACAGAAATAATCTGTGTCGCTCTGCGGCAGCGTCAAGCACATGATGCAAGGCGAGGCCAGCCCAGAGGTGACGGCCTCTCTAATTGGAATAATAAATCAGGTGGTGCAGCAAGTGAGACACGCTAAACACATACTCGCGGTGCTTCTTGGAGCAGTAATCGCTCATGGCGCCAGAAGAATCGACGTGCACCGGCTGTCCGCATCCCGGGATGAGGCAATCCAGAGGCTGCAGTGGGTCCTGGGTTGCGGTGGTCAGGCCTGCAGTGCCAGAGGACGCAGCGGCGGGCGCGTTCGATGGCGGTGGCTGGTTGGTGAGGTTGAGGAAGGGGTTGTTGCGGGGCTTTGGCTGCGAGGGCGCGGGTGCCGGCGCGGGGGCGCTCGCGGCCGGAGGGGCAGCTGGCTGCGCTGGTGCCACGGCAGCTAGGAAGCTTTGCACCTGGGGGATGTGCTGCGCTACCAGTTCTGTGGCGGATGCATGATAAAAAAGGCATATGAGCGATCGACGGTATCCCACTTACTGGCCAATTGAATGGGGTCGAGGATAGGCTTCGCGGGAGCCTGCGGGGCAGCTGCGTTGCCGCTTGGACGCGCTGGAGCCTTTGATGAGACCTGGCCCTGGGACGCCGAGGCAGTTTTCGCAGAACGATTTCCGGACGGTGGCGCCGCTGCTGCTGCCAACGCGGCGCAATTCTTGCCGCAAAAGTCGAAGTTCTGATACTTGGGCTTCTTCTGGCAATACTAAGAGTGGAATACTAATGTGAGAGAGCCGCAGAATATTTATGAAATTGACAGACATTACAGAGAGTGGCTGTCTGGGTTGCGCATGTTTTCGAACAATAGGGATGGGTGCCGTGCTTGGGTTTCTGGTGACAGTACTGACGGTCCTTAGGTTAACACCGATGGCGGGCAAGTAGACCAGCGATATCTTACGTCGCACAGTTGGGTAGTCGGGACGGTAGAGGTGAGGGAAGCCATTTGAGTTGTAAGGATTGCTTATCGCGCAGCAGAGACATGTTTAAATGGGTGCGCAGGAAGGATGGCATGCGGAACGCGTTTGCAATGGTATATTACATGCACGTGTTGGAGGCACCGAAAAACGGAACATGGGAACAGAATGGAAGCGAGATGGAGGTAGTGTGAAATCGATAGCGCTCATAATTCCCGGAGCTTGGTTCTGAGTCTTTCCAGCGCCTTTCCGAGTTCATTCCGACCTCGTCGATCCGCACCGACTCCCCAAAAGGAATCTTTGTCCGAGTCCTGCACGTTTATCAGGCGTTGAACTTTCATAAAGTAAAAATAGGCAAACCTCGACAAGCTCCGCGTCATCCGTTCCTAGCAACTCTTTCTTGAGGCTCTCGTGCTGCGTAAATTTGTGCCACAGCGCTAGGTCCATCTGGTCATAGCTAGTTAGCGAGAAAAATCTGAGGAGGAAAAATAATAACCATTTGAATATTGACGTCCTTCCAGTCAGACCGAACTTCTGGCTGGAAGCGGCGAGCTTCGGAGAAGGCAACACTGGGACGCTCAGAGCAGGTCCTAATGTGCTCCGCGAGTTTCGGACGATGGGGCTGAAACTGAATAAAAATGAGCAAGGAATACTACGTTGCAAGTGGGGACTATTGCTCACTTTGAATGATTGGAAGAGATGTTCGCTTGTCGGATACCGTTTGTGGTCGTAGACCACAGGATGAGCGGAGAAGTTGGTAAAGCCATAGTGCGGGTCGGTTTTATGATAGAAAAGAATGCGGGTACGGGTAGGCGTGCGAGGGGAGCCTCGGCGGGAAGAAATAGGGGACTTCATCGCTATATCGGCTCTGGAATCCCGCTGACGATGGTATGTACTAGAGCGCCGAGGAGCTTCGACGACATCCACCGCTGGTTTAGCTTCAATCTCCGGATAGAAGATAACTGGTCTGTCCGGCATAGATCGAGTAAGACGGATTCGTATGTCCTGATGGGAGGAATTATCCCCTGCTGGAATTTCGCCGAGGTCGAGGATATGGTTCAGCTGTGCCGTATCCCACTGGGATGGTAGGATGTCCGTCGTAACATAGACAGATCTACGTTGTTCTATGCGATAGTGCATCGGGGAGATAGCGGTGGGCGAAGTCGGGGAATGGTCGGGAGAGTCCCAAGGGGAGACCATGGTCGTGCTGGATGAAGTACGTGTTACGATGATGGGCGTTGGGGACTGCATGATGAAATATGGTCCGCTTGCGTAGCTCTTTTAATAACACAGTGAGGCGATACTATGCTGACTCGAAGCCCCACGTGTAAACCTTATGTTAGCCTGGAATGGTCCAGCAGTGACAGCCTCCGACGCGAAGCAGTTAATTCCTATCATCTCGGGTACCAAAAAATGAAGAGTTACGCGTGGTTGTGCGTAGAATCTGCGCGCAGCTGTCGAGCGCGTTGGCTGTCACACTGTGACTGTAACTCGCCTGCCTTCAACCACCACCTCCGCAGTCCCTGTTTCAGGTTGCTGCCGTGCGACATCGTTTTGACCGTACAACGTCTGTCCTCGCGATCTACATGCGTAAGGGGGAACATGTTTGAAGGAAACGGTCACACTTCCCGCGGTCGCGCAAGCTAAAAAGCACCTGCCGTGCTTACGGTGCAGTGCGTGTTTCAATCCCATCCTACCATTCTCTCATGATTTTTCATCGATACAGCATCACGGGGCCAGGTAATTGGAGGAAGAAAAAAATCACTCGTCTGGTTGCTCTGAATCCCAAGGATGCAACATACATCCAACGTACCGCTGCCAAGTCCTCCCCCTTGATCTCCATTTATTGACCATTTAATACAGTAGAAAAGCACTTTCAAGATGGCTGGCTACATCCTAAGAAGCCAAAACCCCACATTGACGCTATTTACGAGATCGTCTTAACGGAGGAGAGTCTTATTTCGTACTTGAGATACCGGTTGGATTTAATTTTTGCATCTCCCGACTTGGCTCGCGCACTTACCGAATATTCAGCGCCCTGATTGAACTTTCCCGCGTACCGAGGCACCCGAATGAGCAATTGCTCTTTCATGGCACCAATCAGAGGTGTTCACTTGGCAAGGGTGAAGGAAAACAGCGGACACGGCTATGTAATATACCGGAATGCCTGCTCTGCTCTGTGATTCGTACCTCTTTTGACGTTGAAAATTGCGGTGAGTATTGCTGTACTTGGGGTCCGAAATTGTTGTTTAATGCTTCGCGTGTCCAGGAAAGCGGCACAAATTTCGCAGGTCTTTATTCATTCAATTGTTCACCCCCGTTCCCTAATGTTACTTTATAGATTCGGAAAAGGGATTTATACTACCGGATGTTCATCTAGTCCGTTTCACCTCCCGAATAAAACACGTCTTCTAACGCGCCTGCAGAGGCCGACGATTACTTCAGGGGGCTCCCTGACTCTTCATTTCGTGCAGTCCTGGTGAACCGGGTCGTCGTAGGAAATCCCTGGAATCGACAACACAATGCTGAAGAACTGACTGAACCACCAACCGGCTACCATTCTGTCGGTGGACATCATCCCCTCCCTTCCCCTCGTCTCATTTGGTGCCGCAGGTTGTAGGACTCCCAGGTGGAGATCTCAACTACGGAGAAACTGTCGTCTACAGAAACGACGCCATCCGTCCGGCCTATCTCATTGTCTATGCCGCAGCGGAGCCTCGGCTCGAGCTTCACCGCGACAACGACCTCAAGTTTATGATCTCGACGCTATTCAAAACCCCGATAACTTCATGAGCGGCTGGATAACCGCTCATTAATTTATATACATCATATTTGTGGAACAGACGGCAATAGATCAAACAGTATACATGATAATGTAAGCAGGAACGATGGCATCGGCGGTAGGGACGAAAACGGACTCTTCATCGGGAACCTGGTCGATCAGATTCGTCAGGATGGAAACTCTCCAGAGGGAATCGACTGCCTACTTTGAAGTCCGACTCTACCGAGACGTCACACGCGATCATGACCCGGTACGGCGTGCTTGTGGCCGAGGTTGCATGGACGTCTGCGAGACTCGGATTCCTATAAGAGTAAATTCCTTCTCCAAATCTGTGCGCGTTTCCGTTAACATCGTCCACAGCCCATTTTGAATACGCACCGGCCGTTGTTAAACGTCTCTCCAAATCCAAACTCATGAAATGAAGATCTGACGATGCAACATATGCCGCACGACTTGAAGTTGCACAACGTCGCTGTCTTCGTACCCAGGTCGCAAATGCACTGAGAACTGTGAAAGACCCGAATTTCCTCCGTCGCACGCTGATTTGCACTGTAGATCCGAAATAGATGGTCAGCCGCATGCGTGCAGCAGCCAAACCGGAGCCACTTTACCGGTATACGTTGTGTCGAGCCCGGATGTCGCGGGGGACCGAAATTTGATATACTTTCTCGACTTTAGGCGGCGCGGTGTTCGGACAATCCCATTCGCTGAGAAACTGCGCGCGGACTGGATTAATCGGTGAGCAACGATGGATAGTGAGGAGCGATCTTTATTCACCAGTCTTGAAAGTCGTTCCACCGACGCTGACTTCTCTCACCCGAGGACCTGTGGACTTGCGATCGCAAGCGATGCATAGATCACCGCTGGCGCGAGGGTATTCATGACACGAATCACATCCTTCTATCTGACTCTGGCGGACAGCTTGTCTGTACGATCCGATCGCAGTTAGCTGCCGTCCAGTCTGGCGCACGATCACTCGCCTCCCATGGTCGTCCGAGCAGAAGCCGGAAAACGCCGGTTTTCCGGTGGCGCGGCATCCACGAAGTGCGCAGGCAGATGGGCTCGGACCTTGGGCCTTTTTTGCGCAGCTCCGGCTGCAATATGGGTGCTGAGAGCCTCCAGGCTCAATGAATTTCGGTTTCTGGCCGCATTGCTGAATCATTGATTGTAAGTCAAGGCTCAGCCGACGTTACGATATTCCTACCTCGCACAGGTCGCTTTGTGCGGGAGATTGAGCTTTCGGGCGAGTTCCCCAGTGCAGGAGTGAAGGCATGGTGAGAGTTCGGTGCAAGGTAGAGGTGGTGCTGAAACTGCGTGTCGCGTGCTGTCATGAACTACACGTTCCAGCCTCGTTGGTATCTCCCCATCGATTCCACCTATTTATGATACGGGCCCGTGTTCCGCTTTCAGACAGCCTTCCACCCCTTTGCCTTCATGGCGTCCCATATTCCGATGGCGCTGTCGCTGCTCCATACCTTCGCAACACAATACCCTGGTGGAAAACAGTTGTGGACACCGCCAAGCGTCGCGACTCCACCGGCTGCCGCTGCTAGCCAGAGCCCTCCGGCAGCGCCTTCTGCACCAATCAACATTCCTGTGCGTACCAGCACCGCAAGCAGTGCTGCTGCTGCCAGCGCTAGCGCTAGCCCGCCTACTTCAACCACGGTCTCGAACCTATGCGAAGTGAAAAACAAGGATTTTTGTTTTTGTTTTCGGAATTAATATGCGTTCCAGAACTGTCAACTTCGACCAAAATACTCGGACGGAAATAAAGTCCATCCGTACTGCTCGAAGAGTTGCGCAAATCTGGCCAAGCTACCATCCCAGCCCCCGAGTATGACCAACACTATTCCCAAGTCCGCGAATTGCGACGTAAATTTATGCTCTTTTGATTTATTAGCCACCTCATCTCCGCTCTAGTTTTGCGGCGTTCGTCCCAAATTCTTTGACGGGAAACGGACGCATCCTTTCTGCAGCAAGGCCTGCTCGAAGAACGCAACGGCCCAAAATCCGCTTCTTAAAACGAATGCGAAAGGTGCGATCTGTTTTTCCTTTATTGAACCATGTCGAATCCGAAATTCAACCACGATTCCCGCAGGGACATGTCACGCGCCTGGATGCCAGAAACCAGTTCACACCAACTCAAACGGCACAGTGGGGAGCTATTGCTCTCTTGCACACAAGACGTAGGTCGCTCTCTCCCGTTCCGGATCCTGATCCTGATTTGTCTATTTCGAGCAGCCTCGGAGAGACGACATGCCTTATGTGCAAACAGGCGACCAAGCTGCCGCAGTCTCACTTTTGCAGCTCCACATGTGCAGACGACGCAGAGAAGAATGGGCCGATGATTTTGGAAGTCCCAGTCGGACATGCAACATTCAAGAGCGGTTCGTGTCGCAGATATTCCTGCCCCACAACTATGCTGATATATTTCTGTAGTGGCGGATCAATTCAAGGTACTTTTCACGGTTCTCAGGGGGCCACTCCTTGACGACTATTATTCAGGCGTCCTGGAGACACACTGGAACCACATGTCCACCTGTGCGGCGGGTGTACAAGATTGTGGCGACGCAGGCATCGCTGGCGAACTACAAGGCATATCAGTACGCCAGTAAGTTATTTATCCGCCGCTTGACGTTGACCTCGTTTCTACTAGAGCGAAGGTGGAAAGTAGCGGGAATTTTGTTGCGTCGGGCAGATCGGCAGGGAACGAGAATCGCCGCTGGCACGGGACGCGGCGTGAATGCAGTCTCGGGGACAAGGGCCAGACTCAATTCTGCGGGTCGACTACGTGCCCGCTGTGTTGTATCGTCCGATCCTCGTTCGATATCAGCCTCTGGGGAACGAAGACCGGGTGGGGCAGGTGCGAGCGTGTTTCTTCTTGTCTTGCCTGTTGACTGACTTTGCGAGAAGATTTGGCAAGGGAATATACACGTCGTCCACGTCTTCGAAGTATGCAAATCATATTTGGCAGTTACTTTGCTGACATCGAGTCCAAGGTCGAACGACTACTCGCATAACGACTGCACTTCTTCGCTCAAGGCCATTCTTCTCAACAGGGTAATTGTCGGCAAAGGGTGCAAGCTCACCCACGACAGTACCTCTCTGACTGCACCACCGGCTGGCTACGATTCTGTGAGTGATCTTCTCCGAGTTTCCCAATTGCAAGGTTGCTTATCCAGATCAGGTTTTGGCGGAGAAGGGCGGGAGTTTAAATTACGACGAGCTCGTCGTCTATACCAACGATGCGATCCGGCCATCGTTTCTGGTTATGTACGAGCCTTAGTTGTTTCGTTCGCTGGTTGGACATGTAGATAGAATAATTTAAATGCATTTGGCGCCTACCCGGAGCCACAAGACGATGATCGAAGCACTACATGCGTTAGACAGGCTGACTACGGATCGGGGAAGGATACCACACGTCGCGTGCACACCGCCAGGCGAGCCACGTCATCATGGCCATCCCTGCTGTGAAAACCGCACTGCAGAAAGGAAGGTTAGACTCACTCGCGCTGCCCATGAGCTCACTCACATTTCGAACACAGAAAAGGCTGGTCAAAATTAATATGTATGATCCATACGTGAAGAAGTAAATAGCGTACCGAAGACCACCTGGATATGTATACAATATATCAAGCGCTGACATGCATCCTTGTTGAACAGTTGTGGGATAGCGCCGTTGATAACAGCTGCGCTGGCGATCCAGAAGATCCAGGTCAGGAGGATCCATATTGATTGAGTCCCAACGGAAGTGATGGGATGCCTGGACCACGTTGGATGTACGAAGAGGATGGTAAAGATGGCTGCAGTAACGCTGGTCCAGCAGGCGGTGAATCTACGGAATTACAGCAGTTATTCATGGGAAATGGAAAGGGACGAACAGAACGAGTCGCATGGCGGTTCGAGCTTCGGTATTCGGGTAGTTCTGCTGCAAACTGTACTGTAACAGCAGCCAGCTCGGAATCGCAATCTATGTTTGAAATTAGCGCCGAACTTGTTATGAATTATACTGAGGGCATCGTACCACCACCAAGCTCGTTATCACTACCAACGCGTAGGCAACTTTCGGCGTCCGAAGTTATTCAGAGAGACCAAAATAATAAGGGTTATGGACTCACTTGGAGCGTAGCGATGGGTCGTGGTTACAGGTGGAATCATCTTCTCCAGAGGGTTTCGACGCCGACGGGAATAGTCAAGGGTCCAGAAGACTCCGCCAATATATAGAAAGGCAAGCAGTGGAATCAAGCAGGACAAAATGCTGGTAAGGCCACTCGTGAGGTTTGACGCCTGGTCAGGATCAGAGGGTACTGGGGCCATTGGAGAAGGAAAGAAGTAGAGCAAAGTAAGACGGAAAGAACCTGGAGTGTGAGATGCAGAAAATGCGTTCAACACGTTGTTATGTTTAGCTCCGGCAGTCCAATGGAGCAGATGAGTCGCTGTTACGCCCGCACGAGGTAAGCATGTTGAGTCCATGGCAATCATATTCATGCGAGTACAGT
This sequence comes from Mycena vulgaris, assembly GCA_029204335.1. Lineage (NCBI taxonomy): Eukaryota > Fungi > Basidiomycota > Agaricomycetes > Agaricales > Mycenaceae > Mycena > Mycena vulgaris. The sequence goes on from JARGYA010000098.1 coordinate 116,105, forward strand.
AGTCCACTGGATACGATTTGGAAACAGTTCAAGTTCAAGTTGATGGTGTTTGGGTTCAAAAGCCATTGTGATGCGTAGAGCATAACGTTGCTGGGCCTTGGCTCGTCGGAGGAAGATGGATAGATCTAATTCTGGCCCGAGACTCAAATCTCTTGAGCACGCCAGAATAATATTTGCATCCGGGACTCGGAGGGAAGTGAACCAAGACTCAAGCGTCCTACTAGTTGCCACTGGCAGCATCACAGCCTAGGCGTGGGCGACTAAAACCTAGTAAACCTCCAGGCGCTCGGAGATAAAAGACTTGAACAGCTGTGAAGACTTGGTAGGCAAAGACAATTGGAGACTCCGAGTCGGTCAGACTCAGGATTCGACGTCACGTCGACGTCAGCCGGATGACGGGGCAACGGAAACACGGACACGTGATCGATAATAAGGTTTCGGTACCTCTTCCGAATATAGATTACGCGTCGCGGCATGTTTCTCAGAAGATTATTCTGATTTGACTCAGCAGGTTCCTTTTAACCACTTCTCCCGTATCCCCGGCCCGGGTATAAAAGCAGGCCCAGAGATCTCAGACTCTTGTCAGACTCCCACCTCCTCTCTCAGCATCTTCCATGGCGTCCATTTCCGCAGACACCAAAATCGTTCTCATCACCGGCGCCAACAAAGGCATTGGCTTCGAGACTGCAAAGCAGCTTGCGTCGCAGTACAAGGGATACCACATCCTAATGGGGAGCAGAGACGTTGAGCGCGGCGCGAAAGCGGCGGAAACCTTGCAGCAGGCCGGGTTATCTGTGGAGGCGCTGGCCATCGACGTCGCGGACGACCGGTCCATCGAGGCCGCAGCAGAGACCGTGAAGTCCAAGTTCGGCCGCCTCGACGTCCTCATCAACAACGCGGGAATCGCACTGGACAGCTTCACTGGAGAGCCCTCCAGCCGTGCGGTCTTCGAGCAGACGTTCGCCGTGAACGTCTTTGGCGCCGCCTCGACCACTGAAGCATTTATTCCGCTCCTCGAGAAATCCGCCGCCGCCCGCCTCGTCTTCGTATCCTCCGACCTGGGCTCGTTGGCGCTACGTGCGGACCCCGAGGGGAGGTACAGCGTCATAGATGCGCAATCGTACCGATGCAGCAAGGTAAGCATAGTGTCTCCCAGAAGCTTCCTGATCTAATTTGTTGTAATGCAGGCGGCGATGAACATGCTCGCCTTGGGGTATGCGCACAGATTCAGAGCAAAGGGCTGGAAGGTCAACATCCACAATCCTGGGTACACCGCGACCGATATGAACCATCATACGGGACCTGGAACAATAGAGGATGGTGCCAAGGGCGCGGTCCGTCTGGCGACTCTGGGCGACGACGGCGAGACGGCGACGTACTCGGAGAAGGAGGGGCCGTTGCCATGGTAAACTAGGAGCGTCATGTAAAGTCCAACCAAAATTCGAGATTACTTACTTTGTTCGTTCTTTGATGGCTCCCTCCGAGCGAGACGGACTGAGATTGAAGATGGTCAGTACAGTCGAATTCTTAATAACCCATACCTTGCCGTGGACCTGAGAAGTATGGATTCTTAGGGGACATGGGTTATGGAGCAAGTCAGCTTCCAGGGCCAGGACGAGGTGTACAACCAACTGATACCCTGTTCCCCCGCTATCCCGAGACACAACTAAGTGAATTTACATCATACTTTGCTTTTGTTCCTGGAGTTGGCGCGCCGAACTTGCTGCGCTGGCGTGAAAAGGGATCATCCGGGTCAGAATATACTCAGAATGACCATATCGAAGCCCTTCAGGGCTCTCTGTTCATCAATTAATTCTTGACTATCCTCGCCTTCCACCATCCGCTCCGTGCTCCCAGTTTGAAACTTTCGGGCATCTCGGCCATCTCCGCGGCGAGCTTCGAAGGGCTGAAACCTTTCTTCTGAGATAGGGAATACATGGTGGTCGAATGTGAGGTCCCCGAAATGCTCAAAATCTTGCGGAACCTTGCAAGATATCGGGCCCCAGACCCCATAATCCAGCTGATCGACTTATGGGGTTCTACATATTGGGAACATGGTGCGTGGATGGCCCAAAACTATGGCGAGAAGGATATGGGTTATTAAGAATTCGACTGTAGATGGTTTCCGAAAATTAGAATCCCACGAATTCGGATCGTCCCTAGCAAGCTGGTATCTGCTGCAATCATCGGGCATTTAACCCGGCCGACGAAGTTGTAAACCCAAGGATAAATATCAAGAATCGGGTATATGTAAGAGTCCCCACATGTTTCACGAGTCATACGCTTTCATCTCCTCTTGCGCCGCTTCATTTTCCTCTTGAATGATGGTAAGATGTCCCGCGGATCGTGGGGTGATGGATATCGGGAACGGAAGAGGTACGCTGTTGAAACCTAAAAAAAGTTATGCAGGGTCGGTTACATGCATACCAAGCCTCACCATTCGTGTACGCAAATGTGTCGACGTCGATTTCCCGGCCATCTTCGTCCCGGGCCTTGCTAAGATTAAACCCCCAGAGTATTCGCGCGATGCTGACATCAACGTGAGTACATGTCGGATGGACGATGATGTATCGGCTTACTTTATATACATGCTGTTCGACCCGAGATGCAGGCCGGGGCATACTCTCCTGCCGTAGCCGAAGCTCTAGAGAAAAACTGACTGAGTGTCCAAACATGAGACGAACAGGAGAAACCCACCGAGTGCTGCCATGGACCAGGATAATCGCGCTTCGACATGAACCTAAGATGAAAGTCAGCAGGGGAGGCAAATTCGACAGCCGTTCGTCTTGTACCTTTCGGGATCAAAGCGATGCGGGTCGGGAAAATCCGCTGGGTTAAGGTGGATGCCCCATAGATTTGCAATGATGGTGCTGCCCTTCGGAATGAACATGCCATCATACACCAAGTCTTCTGTACTGGCGTGGGGTATCCCAGCCAGAACCGCGACGGGCCGCCAGCGTAGCGTTTCGTTCACGATGGCGCGGATGAATGGGAGGGCATCGAAGTCCTCGAACGTCGGCATGCGGTCAGGGCCCACGACGGCGTCGAGCTCACTCTGCGCTCTGGGAATGAAGGACGGCCCGAAGGCGGCGCACGCCAGCATGAACGACGATATGCTGCCAGCGGTGGTTGCGACGCCCGCTCCGAACGGCGTTCCTGTTTGATTGATCAGGATGCAGGTTGAAAACGGAATGTCGAGGAGGCGGGACCCACCGCAGGTATACGCGATCTCGAGTTCGTCCATGTCGTTTTTCTCGCGTTCCTCGATCAGCTGGCGACAGAACGAATGAGGGGCGCGGCCGTTCTCCATCTTGACCTTCACCTCCCTCACCAAACGGGTGAGATACTCTATGTCTGTTGCGCGCTGCTTCAAAGCGACCGTACGCCATGGAGTGAGGAATTTGGGAAGATAGAGGAGAGCGGGGATGCTCTCGACAAGATATTTCCCGGGGATGCTGCAACCAGCGTGTTATTGAATGATATGAGGGAGAGCAAATTAGGCTGACTTGATGCTCGCCAAGAAGTCCTGTGTCTGTCGATTGAGACAAACGACTTCGTCATTATATATATCGTGGACTCTTCTACCGTAAGTGACCACGACAGCGACCGAAGTTGCGAAACGTTCGATGTGCTCGCGATATTTCGCCGGAGTTTGGGTCAGCTCCGCCATAAGCTGCTTGGATTCGAGGCTTTGAATCGGCTTGTAGCTGGCTGAAGCCTTCTGCATGAAAGAACCTGGTTTGAAAGTGAGAATCACGATTGCTCGCATACATTGGGTGCCCCACCGTGAAGAGCCTACGCCCCATGTAACGAGTTAACTTCGTCCAAAGATACATAACTTACTCACGCGACGCCATCGTCTCAATAAAGGTCCATGGCCAGCCATCAACCCGCGCATGTTGTTGCTCATGATCTCCTGGCCCTGCTTGATACTTAGCAATACTGACGTTTAGCACGAATAACGACGCACCATGATAAATCGAGGACGGGAGCTCGTGACGGGGGATTTTTTCTCCAAGATTTCCCAAGCAGCCTTCGCAGTTCCGATAACAACAGTAGGCGTCCGGCCCATTTGGAGATACACGACGGCGCCATACTGGTTGTTGAGTTCCTGGAACCATCGCCAGGGCTTTTGTCGAGGAACTTGGTTTCTGTTCCCTACCAGCCAGCTGGTTGGGGCTAATGACTAATTATTCAGTTGTGACTCCGGTGACTCCCTTTAGGAGTAAGAGGAACTTTCCTGGCCCGGGAGGGAGATCTTTAGCTTTCCTCGGCCTAAAGATAAGGAAGCCTATGAGCGTTGCGAGAGAACCGAGGAGACACAGTTGAAGCAGCGACATCGTGCAGGAATCGGGGGTAGACAGACGCTTGATGGAGTTCGTACGTCGCTTGTTATGTAAATTGGAGGCGGCCCGCAAAGCGTTGGCAGCAGGACAGGTGGTCGGAGAAGAGAGACGGCGGCTAAGCACCGTACAGCGAATTTGTGATGGCGGCCTATACTTAGTGTCGCAGACAGGCTTCAATAGATGGAGGGCCTTGGACCTCGCTTGGCGGAAAAGATCTTTCTCTCATGTTAACATGCGTCGGAACCGAGCGAATGGGAGCGTAAGTGTCGCTCCAACTCGAATAATTCGTCATCCCGAGAACTGCAGCATGTCCGTTAGTAATCTCTCGCGAAATCGCCAGGGAGGGAGCAAGAATTGAGCAAGAAGGAACAAAGAAGGAATCTCTGTTATTACGTAAATGCGGAGTTTGAATTGACCTCGGCCGAATCCGCGAAGCCTTCAAAGCCTCCTAGTCATTCAAATGCCACAAACGGGCTGTTGATTGATTTCTTCCCTAAGAGGCTGCGAAATACTTTGATTATGGGCATTTCCACGTCAGAGAAATAACGTCACATGTTGATTGCCCAAATTAAATCGTTGTCCTTTCTAACGCTTTCTGAGACCTACAGATTCTGAGGACACAGAGCTGATACACACCGATGGTAACCCAAGATATTTGAAAATCCAATGAATATCGCGTTCCACGTCAAGCTTACTTCGCATCCTGAATCAACTGCCACGCGTCACCTGCAGTGTGCACTGAGGTATTTCCGGTTCGAAAATTGCTCAGAAATACTCATCTTGCCAGCGGGCACCGCCAAAAAATCCGGCACCCCCACTCCCTGTGTCGCAGAAAGAGTGGCTTCAATATGTAGGCTCGTTCCCTTCTCATGCCGCAAATCTCAGATCACTCATTCGGTTTCTGTTGGTTATTCCATTTTCTGTCCCCTGCATCTCTGTGTGAATCACTGTGATGAGCCTTGCTCATTGCCCAGGGGCTGTCAAAGATTTGCCACATGTCACGTAATCTTGGGGGGTTGTCGAGCTGTCGAGCGGTCGAGTTGTCGAACTGTTGAGAGAGGTATTGATTGAAATAGTACAGTAAATAGATCTTTTCCCTGGTAGCTTTCTTCGGGACATCGGGTTAGATTCTATAGCATGTAACCTATGGATTATTGACTAGATTTATCCGGCAACGACAAAAATACTGTACCCCCTTGCACTGTACTCTGGTGTAAATACTTACAAGTTTGGCTGAGCAGATTTTTCTCACGTCACTGGCCATACATGCTTCGGGAATGTCTCAGTCTCTCCACAAGAACCACATCAAGCTCAATTTCTCTCCTCGTTGATGTTCCTGGAATGACAGGTGCGTTGTAACTTTTACCGCCAAGTTCGACGCATAAGCGGATGAGGATCGAGGCGGCCAGAATAAGTGTGCGTAAGGTATCCTCACCGAAAGCAAGGATAGACGGCCACCCCTGGATATACGGAAGCGAAGGAATGTGGGCCTTTCAATCATATTTAAGGCGCCATCGTCTCAGCAGATCTCTGCAAAATGACAAGTAACAATTCCTTCCAACCTCTGGACGTCTCCATAATAGTCGGTGCACAGGCATCGCTGGACAGATGGCGGTCATTTCACTGAGAAGAAATGGGTATCGTGTCCAGGTCTGCACACATTCGTCTCCATCTGCTTCCATGCTGATGATCCACTTGTTTCAGATCTTTGAAGCTGCTCTTTCTTTGCAGTCCAATGAAATGCGTGTTCTGGATCAATCTTGGATGTCTCAGGATAATCTCAAGGGTGTTACATACGCTGGCATCTGTTTCAAAATTTGGCTTGAGCTGGATCATTCTCAGCAATATTTAATTCAGATCTGAAGGCGGAGAAGGCACAACCCACCGTTGGGCGAACGAGAAGCTTGTACGTGATAACGGTCATTCGTTCATTTTCTTCTCTCATCCTTGAACCATCCCCCGATTGTCCCTTCGCCTGCATGGCCCAACAGGTAGTCCTCAGTCAAGATATTATATCCTGGAATGTGACACTGGTGTCTGCGGCCCAGATTAGCACCATGGCAGAATATTCATCGGCGCCGCCATAGTAATGGTCCTCATCTCGGTACTTAGCCATCGTAGCGCTCGCTGAGGATTGAACGATTGTTGCCAAGGTGGCGAGTTTGGTGCATCTGTAACATCGTTTTAGAACGATGGATCGTCAGCCAAGGTTTATAAGGCTACTGTATTATAGTGTTACGATTACTTCAGGCTTTCAGCCTTCAAGGAGGGTCCATAAAATGGCGAATAGAAGGCCTTCGACGGATGATTTCGTCGAAGATCCGGCTCGATGGAGACTGAAAATGACTGGTCTGGTTATACGGATGAGGTGAGCCTGAATTACGAGGTGTAGAATCTACAGACGAGACGAAGTTGAACTGATCACGTGATCTATGTTCAAATTAGCTAAGCTAATAATACTATATAGTCGCCCGTCTGGTTTCCGGGCCGAGAACGCATAAACTGGACAGTAGGTTGGGCGCAACAGAAAAAAAAAGCTTTAGGAGACCTAGTCCAAATTGGAGGAAATTCGCTGGCACGCGCCTCGGGTTCCCAGAATCTTGAATTTTAAGAAATGCTAAGGAGTTAGAGCCGAACAAGAGAGTTAGTGGTTCAACCGTAATTTCATCTTTATGCAAATACAAGCATATACAGCCAGAGATTCGATGAGCGTTGAGGTCCCCTTCAAACTTGCCTCGGCCCTCGACGACGGCGGAGCACAACTCGTGCGCAATAAAATAACAAGCAACGCCAGTAAGAAATCCTACTGCAGCCTATACATAAAACCCCAATTTTCATCACGGTTATCCGAAGGCCATCGTGGATTTGGTTTTAGAATTGTGAAGGGAGTGTGGGAGAATGGCATTGATGCGAGTGCACAGCCGCAGCCGTTTCGGCAAGTGCACAGCCACACGCTGTTTCCATCGTCTCCGACTCAGTGTCACCTGTCGTCCGCAGTTTGTGTAGTCGCAACTACCGGCAGACTGTGCAAGCGGTAACAAATCAGCTTCCAATCGACGAGAAACGGTTGACTTGGCTCAATCTGTAGGTCGCAGCCGACATCAAGCGAGTCAACTCGGCGACGACACAGCTATGGACAACGATACGGTGGCCCTGGTAAGAATTTGTCACTGTGCAGACGCTACCGCCGACGGAGGCGTTTCATTCGCAGGTTATCGATACTGGCTCGGGAACGTGCAAAGCGGGGTGCAAGTGATACGGCTGGTTGAAGAATATTCTGATTGCTGACTATAACTCCTCTAGTCGCAGGTAACTAGTGCAACCCTGAACGGATCTTGGTATATGACCTTCTTATAGGCGATGATTCACCTTATTCCGTTTTCCCGTGAGGCATTCTCTGTCTGGGATGCTCATAGCCGCCAATTGATACTGTCGATTATCAGTTCCGTTGTGGGCCGCTCTCGCTTTTGGCAGGCCGGCTTTGCAATCAGCAGCAATTTCAAAGAATGTTATGTTGGGTTAGCATGTCGCTGTCTCACGGAACTCATCGTTGAGATGGTCTCCCTGTTTCTAGCGATGAAGCACAAGCCAAGCGAGGCATTCTCGGGCTTAGATACCCCATCGAGCAGGGTCTCATCTCAAACTGGTACAACATGGAGAAGCTCTGGCACCACGTGTTCTATAACGAACTTCATGTCGCGCCTAACGAGCATCCCGTCCTCCTGGCCGACGCGCCGCTCACTCCCAACGCGGACCGCGAACAGATGACGCAAATAATGTTTGAGACGTTCGATGTCCCCTCTCTTTCTGTGCAAATGCAACCTGTGCTGGCGCTGGGCGCTTCCGGTCGGAGTACTGGCATTGTCTTGGACTCGGGAGAGGGCGTGACTCATGCGGTTCCAATCTACGAGGGATACCCACTACGGCACGGAATTGTCCGCATGGACGTTGGGGGGCGAGACTTGACCGAACACTTGATCAGAAAGCTCATGGACCGGGGGTACCCGTTTACAACCTCTCCTGAGCGCGAGATCGCCCGAGATATTAAGGAAAGGTTCGGTTATGTCGCTCGTGATTCTGACGAAAAGTCTGCACATTCGCCGGGATTGGAGCTGACGTATGAACTCCCGGATGGAACCCCAATTACTGTCGAAGATGAGTAGTCAGTGGCCATGATTAGCGGGCCGAATCATCGCTCATGGACCAGTCATTAGTTTTCGGGTTCCTGAGGTTTTGTTCAGGCCATCTCTCATCGGTAGTGAATCAGTGGGAGTGCATGAAACGACGTACGCAACCTCCACCTCCAGCCTCGTCCGTTACTGACTATTCAATACAGGTTCAACTCCATTCAGAAATGCGATACACATCTCTGGGTGTGCCTCTACAAGAGCGTCCTTCTTTCTGGGGGAAACACCATGTTTCCTGGGATGGCCGACCGCATGCAGAGTGAGTTGAGTCTGCTTGGGCCGCCCAGTGTCAAGGTTCCGTGATTATTTTAATCAGTCCGGCCCAAGCTGACGTCCATTAGGTCCAAATCTATGCGCCGCCAGACCGAAAATACTCGACGTGGATCGGCGGATCCATTCTGGCGTCACTAAGTACCTTCGAGAACGTATGCTGCTCACGACAAGAGTACGAGGAATCTGGACCCGCGATCATCCATCGAAGTAAGTCTATCCGATTTCTTTATTCGTCGGCTGAGTTATTCGTCAGAGTTCCTTTAGATATATTCCATATGTTCACTTTCTTATTGTTAATTTCATTGCTTAATGCTGCTGGAGGTTGAGGAGGGCAGCCGAAGGGAACCAGATTTGAACCTACGTGCTTATATTTGGTTTGCTGTAACCACATGATTGATCGTGATGATTTTTTAACGACAAAATACTGCCGGCCGCAAACCAAAAGCTTGAAGTTAGCGAAGGAATTCAACCCAAATTCAACCTCGGTTGGAACGGTGGCGGTGCTGGGTGATTTGGCCTTGTTGATAACTGTACAGTGTGACCATACGTCACGCCCCCAAATTTCCTCCTCCCTCAAGACTTCAAGACACCCGCCATGGCCTCCCGCCCTACCGTGAACGTTCATTCCGCCTCCGGAGGTGCGTATAGACCCCATTTACCTATACGCGGTCTTCTGACGCAATTTCTTTTAATTCTACGCCTTTTTCAGAGGCGTCGACTTCTCTCCCCCTTCCCGCGGTCTTGACGGCACCCATTAGGCTCGATGTCGTTTCGCAGGTGCACAGTGCGTGTTCCCGGCGGTATAACATACGAAGAGGGACTGATCCGATTTTTCAGAGAGCATCGCAAAGAACAAAAGGCAGGCGTACTCCGTCAGCGAAAAGGCTGGACACCAGACCAGTGCCGAGTCGTGGGGAACTGGTCGTGCTGTTGCGCGTATTCCCCGTGTCGGTGGCTCGGGTACCCACCGCGCTGGCCAGGTGCGCTATTTTTTCTACACACTTTTGAATTCAGGATTTTGACATTCGTGCAGGCCGCGTTCGGAAACATGTGCCGTGGTGGACGCATGTTCGCCCCCACCAAGACCTGGCGCAAGTGGCACGTCAAGGTGAACCAGAACCAGCGCCGCTTCGCTGTTGTTTCTGCTCTCGCTGCATCGGCGTTGCCTTCGCTGGTCCTCGCCCGTGGCCACCGCATCGAGCAGATCGAGGAAGTTCCCCTCGTCATTGCTTCCGCCGCCGAGTCTTTCACCAAGACGAAGGAGGCCGTCGCGCTCCTCAAGTCGCTGAACGCATACGCCGACGTCATCAAGGTGTCCAACTCCCGCAAGCTGCGCGCCGGCAAAGGAAAGATGCGCAACCGCAGACATCGCCAGCGCCGCGGCCCCCTCGTTGTCTACAACGAGGACAACGGCATCGTCAAGGCGTTCCGCAACTTGCCCGGCGTCGAGCTCGTCAACGTCCGCAGGCTCAACCTCCTGCAGCTCGCCCCCGGTGGCCATCTCGGCCGTTTCGTCATCTGGACCGAGGGCGCCTTTGCGCTCCTCGACGATGTGTTCGGAACCTTTGACAAGGCTTCCACGCACAAGAAGGACTACCTGTGCGTTCCTTCTATTTTTCTTCTCTTGGCGTCGATTGGCTGACCCACGCGCTCGCAGGCTGCCCACTTCCAAAATCTCCAACCCCGACGTTACCCGTCTGATCAACAGCGACGAGATCCAGTCTGTCGTCCGCGTCGCCGGCCAGAAGACCCAGAAGCGCCCCTGGACCCAGAAGAAGAACCCCCTCGTCAACAAGGCCATCCTCTTCCGCCTTAACCCGTACGCCAAGACCATCCGCCGGCAGGAGCTCCGTACGTCTGCCCGCCCTGTCTTCTCCACGTATCTTGCTCACCTTCCGCCCAGTCAAGCAGGAGCGCCTCAAGAAGAAGAACGCGAAGAAGCCCAAGCAGCCCACCGCTGCCGGCGAGGCCTTCACCGCCAGCCTCTTCGCTCCTTAAAAGCCCTGTGGGATACGACGGGGATTGGACGAGCGGGAGTTTATGCGTCTTGTTTTATGATATTTCGTACTACTTCTGCAATGACTATGCGCTTACCCATGCCATATCATAGCCGGTCGCCGGTCGCCGATCTTCATACATACGAGAAATTTGGTTACTGGTCTAGACGTATCAGCCAAAGAACTCGACGACGTTCTGCAGCTCCGGCAGCTCGTCATTAGCCCTGGCAAGCGTCTCCCGCCGCTCGTCGAGCACCTGCCGCGTGAACGAACTAACTTTATGAGCGCACGCCTTGTCTTGAGATGGATTTCGATGCTCACCTTGTGCGGGCGCATCCAGGGGCGCCGCTCACAAACAGCAGCGCCTGCGTGCCGATGATCTTGTCCACTATGGCGCGCACCCCCACGTCCTCCAGCAACTCAGGCTCCCATACACCCTCGAGGGCAGCAAACCGTGCATCCGTCAGCTCTGCGACCTCCCACCCCTCCAGCTCGCCACCCTCGACAAACGCGTCGCCAAAGATCCCCACCGCCTCCGCGTGCAGCGGTCCCACGTCGCGGAACGTCCCCGACTTCCTGGCGGACCCCGCGGGCGTGGCGCCAAAGTCTGTGCCCGGGAGCGCACTGCGGTGCACGGCGTGCGGGTAGTCGCTGGCGAACCAGACGGTGCGCACGCCGCCGGGCAAACGGGCGAGCGCGTCGACGAGCGCGTGCGCGCACTGCGGCAGCGCGGCGGGCGGCACCGATTCCATGCGCCAGTGGACCATCGCGTAAGGCCCGCGCGGTGCGAGGGCGGCCGCGAGGGCGTGCAGGCGCGGGGCGTAGTGGAGGCGCGGGCGAGTCGGCGCCGGGGAGAATATCGGGTGGCGGAGGTCCCAAGTGAGGACGAGGACGGTGGGGTCCGCATCTACGGGGCGGAGCGGGGACGCCGCGGCTTGGATTTCGGGGCGGGACAATGCATCGAGGATGGAGGCGTCGGTGGGCCGGTGGTGTGCGTGGGACGTGAGCTGGATGTGCAGCGGGGCGTGGGCGTCGAGGCGAAGGGCGTGGAATTTGGCGAAGCATGCGGGGAGATCCATGCTGCTGTCGGCGGTGCCTACGCGAATCGACACGTCCTCGTTGGAGAAGGTCGGCCAGTCCACTTGCACTCCCCACTGAGCATCTTGTTTGGTTCCAAGGAAGCTAAGCTGTGCCGTAGGCGTCTCTGCGTCGACCCAGCGTCGGAATAGGTCCAGTTTCACCGTTGCTGGTCGGCCGCCAGACCCCGCCAGCTCGTCAGTCAATCTCTCCAGGTCGTAGTACATATCGAAATCCGACTTGAAGCACGTCCCCATGCGGCTCTTCCCTACATTCGGAAGCACCAGAATGCGGTCTAATTTCTGTGCGAGTTGCAGGATTTCCATGAAGTGGATGCGGGCCTTCGATTCCTGTTCGCTGATTCGGAGAGGAAGCAGGAAGCGGCATGGCGCGGGGCCGCAAATATCTGGCAGCGGAGGAAGGAGAACCACTGGCTTTCTGGCTTCCGGGATTCGTGTGACTATGGGTGGTCGCCCAGGGCTTGAAGCAAAGTATGGGCGTTCGTCCGGGTCGGGGTATATTTCCATGTCGGCCAATCGTTGTAGGATAGCACGATCTACGAGCGGAACCTTGTGAGGTTTTGATGAAGCAGTCTCAGCGGGAGGAGACTTGGACTTCGGTTGGACCGGATTCGACGCAGGAGTATGGCCTTCTTGCGGACCGCTGCGGCCGGCGAGAGCAGGGACGACTATCGAAGTGTCGATGATACGCCCGATCCCGAGAGCGAAGACGATGGCGAGGAGGATTACAGAGAGCAGCAAGAGCTTGAAGATGACGGAAGCCTTGCGAAGGGAGACGAACTGGCGATTGGAAAGCTTCTTAGGTTTTGCACGGTCTCTGCTGGGCACTTGAAGCTCGTCAAGCTGTGGCGGTTGAGATCCGAAACTCCTGGATCTTGAGCGTAACAGCTGTACAGATTTGCGAGTGAATTTTGGGTCCATCGAACAACTGGAAGTTCGGTTCTTGATTTCGAGCTGAACACTTCTAGGAGAGGAAATCCCGCCGTCCCAATGAGGATTTTGTGAGTAGTGTTTGGCCGTGTTGACTCCTGACTCTGAGAAGTGAAATGGCGACAACACCTCGAGCTCGAAGTACATGGCGGGGCAACTCAAAGAACAAAAGAGCGAGCACAATCAGCATTGATATTGGTCCAAAAACGGGATGTAAGTGAAGCCTGCTCAAAAGATCGCCATAAGTGGCCTCTCCACCCTTCACCGACTCGGACACTCTACGTTCTTCAAATCAAGCCTTAGAGATAGTGATCTGGATGTTTCCGCCGTTGTTAGCTCCTCCACCGATGACCATGGATCCTGGGGAGGCACCGCATGCTGTGAGGAGGTTCTGGGAAGGAAATATTAGAGTGGCTCATATTTTTCTTTGGCAGGTTGCTCACGTCGAATCCACCGTTGGTAGATCCGTGTCCCTCGAGCCGACCTTTGCTGATATCAATCGTAGTTCCTGCAATGCCATTAGGGAGGTGTACGAAAAGTAAGTCAGGTACGTTTCTTACCGCCATCGACCGCCGTAGCAGTAACTTTGCAGGTTCCGCTAGAAGCCGTGGTGGATGCCGCATTCACACGCAGAAATTCGCTGGGGGAAAACTAAGATTGTGTTGAGGAATAAAAAGCAAATGATTCACATTGCACCGGCAATTCCTCCTCCAAGCTAAAAGCTCGGTCAGCGTAGTGTCAAGGGATGTACCAGAGGACCTCACCCCCAGCAGAGCCACATTGCAATCATGGGTAACGAGCTTGGTCGCAGGGGAGGTGCATTTCGCCACATTCAAAGCCGAGGCACGGGGTGCCAGGGGAAGGGCATTGACGACAGACGCCAAGAGGAAAGAAACGGAGATGACGAAGCGAGCAAAAAACATCTAATAAATGCGTGAGTAACTTGTATCTCAGAGAAACCAAGTCCGGAACCAACCTTTGGGCTGAGATTAACGATCGAGATTGAAGGAACGAAATTGAAAGAATGTATTTGAAGGCTGAAAGGCGACTTGCGCAATTGCGAGTGGAAAGGGAAAGTAATGCGTAGCTGGAGGAGCCGCGTGAGTGCACCGACCTTTATAAATTCGGCGGGATCCCGGGTGCAGTCCGTTGCTGTCCCAACAAGAAGCCTGATCATTTTGATCGTTCGGACCTTTTAAGTTTTTGGACCTCGCTGATTTTCGCAGCAACCTGTATACAGCTTCCCAAAGCTCAGAAATAGTGGCTGGATCCTGGGACCTGAGACCTGGCTCGTGTCGCGGAGGACACCTTATCAACAGAGAAGTAGTACGCAAGAATGTTGGCCAAATGTTGGCCGTCGATAATTTCAATCGCGGCCGCCGGGTCCGATGGGCGGTACCTGAATCCGATGGGGGTATCCAAAAAAAGAAAGGACGTACAAGGATTCTTGCGAACGTGGTTACCACAACTTCATATGGGCAGAGTTCCATGAGCGGGGGATTCAACGTAGTCAGGTATCTTTGAGGGCCAATCTACAGCAGCTGAACTGGCCAATATTCGAAGGTGGACGTTGAAAGAATCGGTAGAAGCCTAAGAAAGCAGGTTGCTTCCCCGTAGCCACGATGTTGCCTACGAGATGAAGAAAAACAGCGAGTCTTGGTAAAGTCGCTCACGTTGGTTTTCGCGCCATCCGCCGGTGCGAGGCGATCAAAGAAATGAATTGCGACTCTGGAAGACATTCTATACATGAAGTTGCCCATGCGTGGTCCGCCATGCACTGAAAGCGTCAATCACTGTCTGCGCCTCGTCTGAGTTCACGATTCCCGCTTCGCAAGTAATCCTGAACGTTTCCGAGTGAACATCGCCTCCCCCGTCTTGGACAATTTTTGCGATCGTCCCGCAGAGTGATTTATGGGCTTTCCACGCGCGTTTCTGGCATCCTGTTCCGCAATATGAAACAACCTTGCATCCGGAACAGCGCCTGAAAGTATGAGAGGTCTGGAGGGATTCCGGGCACGACATCGCATAACACGTTAAAGACTGCTTCCACGCAATCAGGAGGACGCGAATCATCGTGAGCGGCGGTCCGTTGAGGGCGCGATCGAGTTCGGCAAGGGCGTCGCGAATAAGAGCCTTATCGATGCCTTCGAATGATACATCGGCGTCGCAAAAGAGGGTCAAAGTTGCCTTGAACTCTTTGATCAAGACAGTGCGGCTCTCTTCGGGAGCGTGCTGCATGATTAATGGCGAGCCCAAGAGCTCGATCGCTCGGGCGCACATCCGCAGGATGCCCGTTTTTTGGTCGCTAGGCATATTGTCCAATACCCCCGGGGCAGCCCCCGCTCGCAAGAAAATATTTCTGAAGAAAGCAGCGACGAAGCGCAATCGCCAGACCAATTGGCCACTCGTTTCGATGATTTTGGGCACGGGGGATAGTGACGACAGATGGGGGACAACGTCGTCGCAAATTTCCAGGGCGGTGCGAAGGATGGTGGGAATCAAAGTGGGGGAACTTAGGATGGCCGGTGTGATTAGGGACCGGGAGATGTACGCTATCGACCCGAGCAGCTCTATTGGCCAAGGATCTACAATGGACATGTGCCGAGTCCATTGCTCCAAGGATTTGACTGTCGCCTCGGCGCCCACAGTTGGGATGATAATATCCTCAAGAGTAGCAGGCCATTCCTGTCGCCCTTGATGTTTGGCGAGCTTGACGGGATTCGTTTTTCGGAGGGTTGTGAGGAGACGGACGGAGAGTATCCTCATCAGAGAGTGGAAGGGGGTGGGGTCAGCCGAAGGCCCTCCTGCAGTCAAGGCCTGAATCTCCTCCGCGTCCGCGTGGTAAGAGCGTAAGAATTCGGTATCGATCTCGTCGTGAGGATAGTCTGCGCAGCGACACCGAGACATGCCGCGAATGAGACTCGTCATCTGGGCCTCAGTACGGCCAAAAACGATGAAATGAAAGGCAGCTGGAAGTGCGGAATCATCCTCTGTGTCGTACATACGCAGCCAGATGCCCTGCAAGCATTTTGCGCAATATTGGGGTCGCAGTGGGTTGCTGAATGCGGCATCGGAGAAGAGGATTGCTCTTGGAATTCGCATCTCGCTAAGTAGTTCCACTATAAGCTTCTCCTCTGCCGTAAAATCGTCTGGTACAACAGACATGGTATCGTATGCCTGGGGTGCTCTAGAGAAAGTCCGTGAACGCTTCGATGATGCCTAAACGGGGGGCTTCCATACGATTTGTTCCTGAACCTGGATGCGGTATGTAACAACCCAGCCTAGTCAACGTTCGAGCAAGAAGCTCGGGAACGGTGTTGGGTGGCGGTGATGAAGAAAATGATGGCCACAATGATATGTTTGTGCATGCTTGATTCATCATCCCAAAAGGGAATACACCGCCCATCGCCGGTCTAGGTAATTCGGCCAGTAGTTCCCAATCATGACAACGATGACTTTGAGAACGCTCAAAGTCGACTCCAATCAATGATATGGTCGTTTTCGATTGACTACCTACCTGCATGTTTATGTTTCAATTCATCACGCTTTGTGGGTCATAATATATTCACTGGAGGATAAAGCTTCTACATCAGTATTCTTGATGCCACGTTTCCTGGTTCGCGCAGTTTTGATGTCCCGGGATCGCTTCAGATTCGACCTGGGATAGTAATTTCTTGAATCCTGGGGTGCGGAGAAATTAGAATTGAGTTCTGGTTAAACTAGGAATGTCATTTAATTAGAACAGTGCGTCGTCAGCGTCGCAGAGTTATACCTCATGAATGGAGTAAACCTCCGGGCAATTCTGAGTTACCTTGGCGCTGTGATGTATCATGGATCGGCGCTGCACGTGCGAGTTAGGAACGTTACTCGAGTTGGATCTGCAGGACTTGCGCCGCAGTTTTGATGAATTAAACTAAACCCTAAGTAAAAACACGGCAAGTGACGCACCAATATCAGGATCCACGGAGGTTTTTTTAAGGCGGCAGGAGTGGCAGTGTTCTGTAATCCTTCACGTGATCTCTCGGCACCGCAATGCCACGGCAAGAACGGTCAGGTGCACTCCACCTCTTGCCATCAACCTCGGCCTAAGAATATCGCGGTGAACGATACGAACCTCACGGTGCTGCGGAACTGGCTGCTTAGTCCTGGATTATGGAGCAGATCACGCCTCCAGTATATTCAGGCTGCCTTCGAGCGCCTGGGTATGTGTATAACATGGAGGACAGCGGCGGAGGATTTCTCACTTCACAGTAACATTCTCCAGAGCAAATGGCTTCAAATTCCAGTGGAGTTACCAAGCCTCCTCCCAGGAAGCGTCCCCCTAAACCTCGGACTGAGCCCCTTAGGCGCGGTAAAGCGTGTTTGAACTGCAGGTACGTGGGATTTTCCCCCTCGGTTTTCGTCGCCTTGAATAATATGTTTAAAGACACCTGAAGATAGTAAGTGAAATAAAAACTATCTACGATGGATTTTTCTCATGCCTTATCCTTTCAAAGAGATGTGATGGTGCTGTATGTCGCCGTCCTTTCGTCTATCGAGCCTTGTTGAACGAATTTTAGCGGCCCGTATGCGGACCCTGTAACCGAGTTCCCAAGGACGACGAATGTGAATTCAGCGATGTAAACTCCCGGACGAAAGAGCTTCAGGCAACGATCAACCGTCTCAAAGCCCGCGTCAAGGAGTTGGAAGACACGGATGGCGTTCCACCGCCTATCACACTCACGCCGTCCGGTGCAGGGCCCTCTAATAATTCGTTTAGCTACCTTAGAACGTCTCCCTCGAGTCCGGCATCCAGCATATTATCAGGTGAGGATACTGTCCAAAGTGTTGGGCGTTTTGATTAATTTAATTGCCCCACTTAGTTTCATCGCCGGACAGAGACTCCGACCATTCCTTCCTTGGAGTCCAAGTAATTTCGATCTGCTTTCTTACTACAAGTTGTTAAATAAAATTCCAGGAACCTCCGTTTGCGATGATGCAAACGCTGTCAGTGAATTTTGTGAATGCTGGCGATACCTGCTCACTGTAAATATTACAGGCTGGACCAATTTCTCCCCCATGCATCACAATTTGGCTTCTTCATGCATATTGGTCGCTTCCGTGCATCTGCTCTTCTCCAATTGCCGATTGGTCACCCAGCGCGCCCATCACCCGCTCTTTTGTGTGCAGCGTATCTATGGGGCATCCATCTCTCTCGCTCCGAGCCGTTGATCTTGTACGAGGCAGTCTTCATTCGACGCGCGCAGCAGCACATCTCCACCGAATTATCCGATAGCGCCCACCCTGTCCACAGGATCCACACCATGCAGGCCCACGTCCTCCTTTCGACCTATTTCCTGCGCAATAAACAGTTCTTAGAGGCCGAGTTTCACACCAACGGCGCTGTGACCCTTGCACTGGGCTACCACCTACACAAGATCCGCTCCTCTCGACCCTCATCTCCTCCTCTCCTCGGTGCACCTGGCTCCGCAGAGATTTTTACAGAGCCGCCCCGCGACGACGTGGAAGAGGGCGAACGCATCCGGGGTTTCTGGACGGTCGTTTCGCACCAGAACAACCTCCTCATGACCCTTCAGACCGCCAACAGCTTCGGTATCCTCGAGTCTCCGGGTCTCCACATCGACACGCCGTGGCCGCTCGAGATGACGGAATACGAACTGGGCATGATGCCGAATGACTTGCGCGGCAGCGATACCGTGCACAACTTTGTGGTCCGCGGTGTCCCTGGGCCCGCGTCAGTGTTTGCATTGCAGGTGCAGGCATCAGTCCTCCTGCAACACACCACCAAGCTCGCAAAGACGTGGTCCCCCGGTACGACGCTCGTATCCCTCCCTTCTTGTTTTTGGCTCATTAAATTATTTTCCAGTTATGCAACCACAGGCGTCTGCAGCATACATGAACACAAGCGGATGGCTCAACGCTCGCATCCAGCAGTTCAGCGCGGAGGTCCCCCTCGTCAGTGATTACTACGGCCGCGGAGACGACGCGCGTACGCTCGCCGTCACGCACGCGCTGCTCGGCGCCGCGGTGATCCAGCTGCACAAGAACGGCGCAGACGCAAGGACGATGTGCGTCAACGCCGCGCGCGCGATCCTCGCCATGCTCGGGGACACGAACGTGCCGGATTTTATGTGCGCGGGGCCTGTCGTGGGCACGCTCCTCCTCCTCGCGTGCCAAGTGATCATCCGCGAGATCGAGCGGACGCGGTACTTCCGCGCGAGCCTCGGGGATACTTTGAATGTCGAAGTGACATGGAACAGCGAGGAGGCGGCCCTTCTGGTTGATTTGCAGAGTGGATTGACGACAATGACGATTTATTCCATAGATAGTCCCCTCGTTCGTGAGTGCTCTTTCCTCTCCGTTCAGGTAACTGTGCTGATTTTCGGTCATAGAATATCAGTTGACGAAAGTCCAGCAGAAATGCGATGCGCTTGGACTGTGATTCCCTTAGACTTGTCTCCTCAACCCTTATTATAGATTTTACTTCCTGGCGATGTTCAAATGTTCAATTCTTTTCATTCCCGACTTTAGACATGTACTGTACAATTCCTGTAATATTTACAACCATCGTGTTGAACCTTTTGTACATGCCGTAAGGAATATCGATGCCGGCACCAGCGTCAGTCAGCCGCAGCACATCTGTTCAGCATCGTCGCCTTCCTTTGCAGATATGATGACCAACGCAGATACCTTGCTTGCTAACCTTTATGGCATTTTGAGGTGCACAATTGTCAGCACATTCTGCCAGCCTGGAGCTCCTTCGGACCTCCGTCGGGGTAGAATCCTTTGGCAGGGAATCCGAAGCAACATTCTGCAGTCGATTGCCGAGTCAAATATGCACGAGAATCGGAGAACCACAAAAGACCCGGCGACGCGTCTGATGTGGAAATTTGAGCCAATGTATGGCTGTAATTGCAAGATGATTATTTTGTGCAGTGCGGCTAAAAAAATGTCCATATGGTGAAAAGACGGAGGTTCGATGGCAGATAGAGTACAAAATGTTGAAACAAAGGACCCCGCCAATATTCTGCAGCCGCCTTCCACTCCCACTCGAATCCAGTCTCAAGGGGATTTTGAGCCGCTGACGAAGTACAAACATCTGCTTTGAGACATGGCCGAGGCCGTATTCATTTTCCGGCTACATGAAAGATAAGATTGGGATAGATTGAGATCCTGTGATGCCCATTATGCGGATATTAAAGTTATTCTGGTCTAGTAGGAATCTAAATTGATTCCGTAACCTGGTTCCTGTGCTTTGATGACTTCCCTCCTTTCCGCGGCGAGCTGCGTGAGTTCAGCTACGGGGGCCCAGGGGCAATAGTGTATATTTGCCCATGTACACTTCGATACCTTCTGGAAACCGGCGTTCCTAAGCGGGACCGGCCGTGTAATTCTACCTACCTACTACCTCGCTCAGGGACAGTTTGCATGATTGGGATCTGTTGTTCCAATTTTAGGATCGACCGACAGCTTCGTCGTGTCCATGCGGATTTCAACCCGGCGTTCAAAAACCGAAGCCGCCCGAGGTCGCCGATTCGTGTACCCGTACGCGGATAAGTGAACTATTCGATCCGGCCCTATTTACCCGGTATTCATCATGCGAATCGCCTTTACATATCCGCACCTGAATATTCCCGTTTAAACCAAGCTTCAAGCGAAGGTGATAGCCCCCAGTAATAATGGTTGCAGCAGCTTTAAGCAAGATCCCCCCAAATGGATAGCAGGAGAAGCGAGAGATCGACGGCCCGGTGGAGATATCATCGGAAGGAGATTTATTGACGGTGATAATCGCCCTTCCCGCGTCCGCGCGCAGTAGGAAGCGGGGGAGGCCGCCTCCGTTCACTGCCCTCAAGATCCAGATCAAGCAATAGAGTAAATCAAGGCCCCAAATGACTCGACCAGAAACGTCCATCGTGAAAAGAGGAGGTGTATTCGTGAACGCAGAGAGAAAAAATAACATCTCCAACAGCCCAGATCTTCCAACACAGAAATTCTCCAAGTCCCCCAAGAGAAGAAAGCTACTCAAGGCATCCTCTTCCTAGGATAAATCGGCAGATCATCGACCTAGGCTGCGGGTGAAATCTTTCCGGAGATCTGCTGACCCTCCTCCTGCTTGCTGATCTGGGAAGTTAACCGGATTGAGAAAACATGAGGTGGGATTCTTTACCGACGTGTAATTCCGCGTGCTGAGAATTCCCGTACTGGGAACGTGGAAAGAGGCAGATTTGGGTAAGAGAGAGAGAGAGGAAAATGTGTTAGAGAGGCCGTAGAAACTTGAAGGAAATGTATTTAAAGCGGCACTGCCACCCCGTGACAACGGATTTGGCAGCCCGGATGTAATTCGTCCTCTCCTTCTCCCTCCTTGGTCGTGCTCGACGCTCCTCGCGATGGCGAGAGACCCCCCACTACTGGCTTCGACGACGCCCACCCTACGGTCGGCGACGACAGTAACAATAGGGCATGTGTGCGTACTATATTTCTACTTCTCTACATCGATTTAACCAGGGACCATTAGCCAGCTGCGGGATGTTATAATATGTCCAAGAGAGCGGGGTGTTGTGAATTACGTTCAGTCGCGGTCCATCGTTGAACATAACCTGTTGACGCCGGAGAAACCGCCGCGAACGCTCGCGGACCTTGCTTTCTTGCCGAACACTCTCGCGTCGCTGGCGGTACCGGGGACCGACCACACACTCCTTGCAGCAGGTGGCCAGGATGCTGAGATTCATCTCTCGCTTCTGACGGCGGAGAGCAAGAGTGCCTGGCAGTTCAACACCCATCTGGAGGGGTCAATTAATAACTCTATCCTGCTCACCTCGCTCAGTCTCACGGACTCGAACGAGAGCAGTGTAGAGCCCCGCATGGCTGTCAGCAATAACGACCGGGTCGTAATGTTCTTTGATGTCCCGATTCGCTCTCGCCCAAGCACGATCAATCAGGTCGGCGCGGTGAGATTTAATGACCCCGTCAATCACTGTGAGTTCTCCCTGCACCACCCTGAACTCACCCTGAACGCGACATTTCGCTCTAGCATCAATATCGCCAGACGGTCGCACTCTTTTATCCGTCGGGGACTCGTCCAAAGTCTTTTTACACCGCCTGACTGGCGGCGCCCACGTCACTTCTACGCCCATCGCAACCCTCACCCTCCCACCGACCTCCAACCCCTTCTCCTCCCCCGCCCTCGTTGCATCCTTCTCCACCGCCTTCTCCGCCGATGGCAGCAAGTATGCCGTCGCCGCACAAGAGGGTTCTGTAGCCGTTTGGGACGTTCGCAGCACACGCCCACTCAAGGTCTTCCACACAGACAAGACCCGCGGCTGCTCCCGCATGGGCGGTAATACCACATGGCTCTCTGAGGACCCGCAGGAGTGGAGCCAGCACAAGTCGCGCGGGCCCGGCTGGAGTGCGCGCAACGTCAAGTTCGGCGGCCGCCCCGGGCGCGAGCTCATGATGTTCACGGAGGTGTGTCCCATCCCTGTTTTCACCGCATCAACTGAACGCCCCCGCCTTAGCACACATCCCTCATTCACGTTATTGACGCGCGCACGTTTGAGACGGAGGAGATCCTGCACATGCCAGCCTTCGCTGCACCCCCGCCGCGCCCGCGCGCCATCCCTGCCCCGGCCTCACCCGGCCAGCCCGGAGCCGCAACCGCAGCCGCCACTGCGCGCATCGTGCGCACGCTCGAGGACACGTTCCGCATCACCGCCGCGGACGACGTGCTCGTGATTCCGCCCCTCGGCGACCGCGCGGTCGAGCGCGAGGTGCGCCGCGTGCTCGGGCAGCACGGCGTCTCCTCGCGCTTCCGCATCGAGGAGGTTGACGAGGAGCTGGAGATGGAGGTCGACGAGGAGCCACTCGAGTGCGTTCCCGCGCCGCCCCCATCGCGCGAGGACCCGGACCCGGACGCCGAGCGCAACCTCGCGGGCGCGTGCTTCGACCCTTCCGGCGCCTTCATCTACGTTGCCAGCGACACGGGCGTTGCCGAGTGGGGTGTCCGCGGCGCGGAGAAGCGCTGGTGGGTCGACGGCGCATGGGAGCGGTAACCGGACCCAACGCTTTTTCGGTTTCTCTTCTTGGGTGGGCCAGACTCGCACGCACGGTATTTATTTCCTCCATCTCAGTTTTTTGCATATGTATGCCTACTGTACTTGTATCTTGCTCCGGCTCACAAACCTGTCGTTGTGTACTGTTAGTTCTGTACTTTTTGGGAATGTATCAGGTTATTTGCGTGTCCTCGTGAGCGCATCGATAACGCAACCTCCCTCACCTGCTGGGGCGCACCTATTCACAGCCTACCTTCCTAACCCTCAGCAGGCGCTTGATTGCGTCCGAAACCGTACACCTCACGCGGGTGTCGGTAATTTGTAAGCGGCGCTCACGATTTGATGCGCCATCACCTCGGCAATCACTGACAAACAGCGGGGTTGCAACTCGAAAACCCGGGTCATACAGAGCGTCGCTGGCGGAGCCTAAAGCCACAAATTAAGTGTCATTACAACAAGAGGAGCCTGGGGCTTGTTGACATCGTATTTATAGTGTCGGCCCATTACACTTACTGTCGTTTGCTTAATTCCGTGAAAACGCGGCGGCGTCACGTGATCGTCGACAGACGATGCCGAAGTTCGAAAATGTTCAAATCTCTCCTATTTCCAAGGTGTCGGGGTCGAAGAAAATTCTACCAGCTTTTTAATGCTATAAACTCCTGTCGAAATCCCTTTCCCAGTACTCCAGGTGCACGGCACTATCCGGCATTGTCTGCCGACGATCACGTGAGGCCGCGAAACTTTTTCGCGTTTTCACGGAATTAAGCAAACGACAGTATAACAATCTCTACAACATCGCGAGGTACAAGTGAATATTGTTGTACCGTCTGTTTATAAGAGACTAAACAATCTCTGTCCCGACAATTAGGGCCTTCCAAATTTTTCCAGTAAAGGTCTGCCATGGTTTGGCTGGAATAGGTCAGGTGGGTCCTCGACTGCAAACGAAAATCAATTACCTCGATGACAGGTTTGTTACCCAAGATCTTTTCCACTTCCTCCATAATCTCGTCGGTAATTTTCGGGAGCACTTCCAGAGCCTTCAAATTTTCCAAGAGCTGTGCGGCCGACGACACGCCGAGAATGACGGTTGAGGTGGTGGGGTCCTTCGCAACCCACGCGAGGGCGAGCGCGGTCGATGTAGACCCGAGCCCTGAAATAGTCATTATATCTTTGCTAGTGCCAGAATGAAGGGCCAGCGTACGCTCTGCGATCTTGGTTAGCTCCTTGATCTTCCGGATTTTCTCCTTGCCCTCCGCTGCCTGTAGGTCGTCCGCAACCTCCTTCAAACTGGACTCGGTGGCAAACCGGGAGTTTGGCGGAATGCCATCATTGTACTGGGAAAAGGTTTCAACATGATTCAACACCGGCGAAGGGACATACCTTTCCGGTGAGAAGGCCGAAATAGAGCGGCGAAAATGCCGTTTTTCCGAGCCCGTATTTCTTATACAGTGGGCTGCCTATCCGTCAGATGCGGATGATATGACGAAAGATTAACGGCGTACGCATATTCCTTCTCCGGCCGCTCACGCTCGAACATGCTGGAAGGTGGAACGCTCAGTTGGAGGACGGAGACATGAGGTACGAATTTACTTGTGTTGGCATTGTTCAGCAACTGGGGCGATGAGGTTGAGTTTCGTGGCGATGTCTGACCGAGAATCGTCAGAAATGCTCTAGAGTCGGTCTCGAGATTATTACGGTGTGCCTCTTCGATTTCTTGTGCAGTCCATTCCGATGTCCCCCAATAAAATGCCTGGAAGTAATTAGATCGAGGTCGGAGTGGCCGAGACGAAAGAAACATACCCATCCTTGCTCGATCACATAGTTGAAGGCCCGTACGATTTCTTCCATCGGGACTGCAAGAGATCAAGAGTCTGTAGATGTTCACTGCAGTTATAAACGTACCAGTGGAATCGCAGCGATGGGCGAATATAACATCGACGTACGTGAGTCGCAGTCGCTCGAGGCTTTCTTTTGTTCCTTCAATAACGCTATCCATGATTTTCAGGCTACGGAGATGTGGCCAGGTTAAACACGACTAACTGTTTGCGAGATAAACCCGTATCATTAGGTCCTTCCCGAGGGCCCCAGAAAATCTTCGTTGAAATAATGAGGTCGGTTCGTCGAAGGCCAAGTTCTTGGATGACGCGTCCCCTGCGATTGAAGTCAGAGGGGTTCAAGAGAAACCCAATTTCTCACATCTCCTCCTCGGATTTGCCGTTGGCATATGTCTCGGCCGTGTCGAACATATTGATACCATTCAAAAACGCCGTTTTAATGATATCCTGGAGGTGTCTCGTTATGCAAGAACCGGCAGATCCACGAACAGCTTACTTTAACTGGATCTCCGACAACAGTACCTCCGATGGTGAGCCCTAATTGCAGAATTACATATTGGGACGAGGCTGAAAGCTGTTGGACATAGAAACCTACATCCTCCGAGTGAGAACAAAGGTACCCGCAAACCGCTGGAGCCCAATCGCCGGAAAGGCATGCCGTTGGTGGAATATTCGAGCTGGGTGCTAGGTGGTTCCATGGGGGCAGCTGAGATGGGGGAGGACTCGGACGCGCGTGCCATTGATTCCCGGCTTTCGGTCCGCACGGAGGGCAAGTAGAAAATGCACAAGATGAGAACCACACACGCGTGGAAGCTGAGGCACAGTATGCAGGAGGAGCGGCGCATATGACCCGGATGGCTGGGAGGTTGCTGCTGGCGTCGAATACCTATTGGCACTGCTCTCCAGCGGATCGGTCATCACATCAATTCCAGCTACGCTCAAAACGATAGACACAAATCGATTTGCGAGCTCGAGCGCTCAAGTTCGGGCCGAGCACCGCCTCCAATCAAACAAATTCTGATGAGAGCCACCAGCTAATTTTGTCCTTTGTCTCGACGATCGTCCTCCACAAAATAAACTTCACACCCGCGACTGCCAAATTTCGGCACAGCCGAGGTGTAATTCGAAACGTAAAGCTAGGGTTAGGGTTAACCTTATATAGTATATCTAATCTTATCTATTTCCTTATAAGGGTAACCCTAACCCTAGTATTACGTTTCGAGTTACACCTCGGCTGTGCTGAAATTTGGCAATCACCGGTGTGCTTTTCATGACGACTCTCCTTCCGACGTCAGTGGGGCTTCAACAGAATAAAATGGACTTCTCGCCGCTCTACATTCAACCACAACATGGCGTACTACAACTACAACGCGGGCCCGCCTGACACTTTTGCTCTTCTGGTATGTGGTGTCTGTTGCCAGCCATCATGGCAGCAGTCGAAAGCGCTGTGGTGGGATACATGGTGGAGTGGATGTTGGTTGGGGCCCGGGGGCGGTGCTCGGCCCGAACTTGAGCTCGCAAATCGATTTGCGTCAGTGAACATAAACAGCTAACTGAAACCTGGCAAACGAATTCAAAAGCCTGCGATTCCAGCAAAGCCTAAGCCAAAACGTACCGAGATTAAGCCCGTAGAGAATTTTAGGAGTCCAATCGCGAGGAATGTTGAAAAACAAGTAATGGTTTAACGTTTACCTTTGGTTTACCTTGGGTTTACCGAGGCTCTGATCCGGGCCTCGGAACCTCGAGCCGCATCCTAAACTCCTCGGGGCATCAATATCTCCCCCCATGCACGCAAGAAAAATTTGAGAATATTTGGGTCCATAGAGGACATACTAAGAACTCTAACCCGAGGTTCCGAAGGAAAACTACAGGAGGGAAATAAGTATATGGGCCGCGATCACAAATTCGCGTGTGATGCTTAACAATGTTGTCTCTCGATCTGTTCTGCTGCCAATGACTGTGGCGCGGGGATATTCGAAGTTCTCACTGAATTGCGGGCTTCCACTTCCTGCACCATGTCGATGTCTCAACTGTGTCTCTACGGCGCTCTTGCGACGCTCATAGCCTTCCTCATCCTTAGGCCGAGGAAAGCTAAAGATCTCCCTCCCGGACCAGGAAAGTTCTTCTTCGTCCCGAAAGGAGTCACCGGAGTCGCTAAATAATTAGTGATTAGCCCCAAGCAGCTGGCTGGTAGGCAACAGAAATCAGGTTCCTGGGCAAAAGCCCTGGCGATGGTTCCAGGAACTTAACAGCAAGTATGGACCCGTCGTGTATCTCCAGATGGGCCGGACTCCTACTGTGGTTATCGGAACCGCGCAGGCTGCCTGGGACATCTTGGAGAAGAAATCCCCTGCCACGAGCTCCCGTCCTCGATTCATCATGGTGCGACATTCGCTCTGAACCGTCCGTAGTAAATTGCTGAGTATCAAGACAGGGCCAGGAGATCATGAGCAACAACATGCGTGGGTTGATGTCCGGCCATGGCCCCTTCTGGAGACGGTGGCGTCGAGTGAGTCGTCTCTGTAATTTGGAAGGAATTAACTCGTCATACCGGGCTTAGGTTCTTCACGGTGACACACACGATGTATGCGCGCGATCCTGCTTTTCATGCTCAACCCAGGTTCCTTTATGCAGAAGGCTTCGGACAGCTACAAGCCGATTCAAAGTCTCGAATCCAAGCAGCTTATGGCGGAATTGACCCAAACTCCGGCGAAATATCGCGAGCACATCGAACGCTTTTCAACCTCGGTCGCTGTCGTGGTCACTTACGGTAGAAGAGTCCACGATATATATAAAGACGAGGTCGTTTGTCTCAATCGACAGACGCAGGACTTCTTGACGAGCATCAAGTCGGCCTAATTTACTTTCCGCTGATATCATTTAACCCGCTTGTTGCAGCATTCCCGGAAAATATCTAGTCGAGAGTATCCCCGCCCTCCTTTATCTTCCCAATTTCCTCACTCCGTGGCGCACGGTCGCTTTGAAGCAGCGCGCCATAGACATTGAGTATCTCACCCGTTTGGTGAGAGAAGTCAAAGTCAAGATGGAGAACGGCCGAGCCCCATATTCGTTCTGTCGCCAGCTGATCGAGGAACGCGAGAAAAATGACATGAACGAACTCGAGATCGCGTACACCTGCGGTGAGTCCCCCCTCCTCGATATTCCGTGTTCAACCTGATCAATCGAACAGGAACGCCGTTCGGAGCCGGTGTCGAAACCAGCGCTGGCAGCATATCGTCGTTCATGTTGGCATGCGCCGCCTTCGGGCCGTCCTTCATTCCCAGAGCGCAGAGTGAGCTCGATGCCGTCGTGGGCCCTGACCGCATGCCGACCTTCGACGACTTCGACGACCTCCCGTTCATCCGCGCCATCGTGAATGAAACCTTGCGCTGGCGGCCGGTTGCGGTTCTGGGCGGGACGCCTCACGCGAGCACAGAAGACTTGGTGTATGATGGCATGTTCATTCCGAAGGGCAGCACCATCATCGCGAATCTATGGGGCATCCACCTTAACCCAGCGGATTTTCCTGACCCGCATCGCTTTGACCCCGAAAGGTACAAGACGAATTGCCAATTTCCTTCCACTGTTAACTTTCGTCGTAGGTTCATGTCTAAGCGCGATTATCCTGGTCCATGGCAGCACTCTGTGGGTTTCTCCCGGCCGTCTCATGTTTAGACCCTCAGTGAGTCTTTCCCAGAGCTTCGGCTACGGGAGGAGAGTATGCCCCGGCTTGCATCTCGGGTCGAACAGCATTTATATCAAGTGCGCTAAATTATCGTTCATCTGACACGTACTCACCTTGATAACAGCATCGCGCGGATCCTCTGGGGATTTAATCTCAGCAAGGCCCGGGACGAAGACGGCCGGGATATCGACGTCGACACGCTCGCGTACACGGATGGTGAGGGTTGATTAGCCTGCATGCAGCTGACCCCTACCTAACTTTGTGTAGGTTTCAACAGCGTGCCCCTTCCGTTCCCGATATCCATCACACCGCGATCCGCGGGACATCTGGCCATCATCCAGCGGGAGAATGAAGCGGCGCAAGAGGAGATGAAAGCGTACGACTCGTGAAATAGGCGGGGACTGTCAAAGACATCGCATATGCCCGACTCTTGGTGAAATCTTCAACTTAGCTGGCGTAGCAGATCTCCGGTGGTAATTAACCTCATCTGCGTCTTTTAAATTTCAACATAATTCTGGAAAATTCTTCGTTGAAGGACAATGCTTTCTGTTCTTCAAATTCACAAACACGCGTCAGAGTTCATTTATCTATGGGATTATATTCACAGTCGTGCCGCTTTACTAGTACTAGGTGGTGTGAGTCTGAGTCAATGATTCATAGATTTAGAGCCGCACCCCTGAGCCTGTAGGAATAGATACGAAAGAGACAGATGAGGCTCTGCGATATCTGGTTGGTCGTTCAACCCCGGGTACTTTGCTTGAAGACCCGGATCGCGGGTTATGAAGGGGCCTGCAAAATAGACGTGTGAGGAAGGGGCAAAGCCGTAAGAATATTTGCCGGAATCACATCTCGGGTTCGCAGGGATATTTCACGGTCTGAGGGTCGCAAGCGTGTATCGCGTGTCGAGAAGGTAGATGTCGGGCTGGATTCAGTTTGAAATCGCATACATTAAGCAATGGTTACTACAACGTCGATGGGGTACTCACCGGAGGATCGCCCGCGAAAAAAGCGTAGTACGGCCTTGAAGCGAGAGGAAATAGGAGGCATTGTATGGGAGGGCAACCAGCGCCGCTGGTGAAACTGATGAAGTGGAGTGAGAGAGGACGGAAGCTAATCAGAGCAGGAAGCCTTGCTTTTCGCATCGCGGTCCTGTCAAACAAGCGAAGACTCCGGCTAGGAATTAGGTCAGTCGTACACCGAGATGGTAAGGTCATACGAGGCGATGCGGTGATTTAGAGTAGGCGCGCTGGCAAGCATAAACTTTGGTGAAAACGTAATAAGATGGCACAGGCCCATGGAAAAACCCAGCCCAATATGACCACGGGAGTTATTTCTGCTGGTTTCCAATCCAAGTTGCATTCAACTTCTCGTCAAGAGTCAAGATTCAACTCCGAAGCGGCGAACAAGTAGGGACGTGCAGAGGAAGCTCGGAGGATTTTTGTAGGATTCGGCTGTGGAGTCTAGGTTGCTTGAATATGATACCAGCGACGTGCTTCAAGTCAACTTCAAACGCAGTGCTCAGTGATATTCAAGCGAAGTTGCCAATTTCGGCGGTGGCGGTGGCGTGCGAACTTGCTGGTCTAATCAGGTGACCTTTCTCCTTGGCCAAACCACCACGCACATGCCTTACCTTAATTAACGGCGTATTGGTAGCGTACATCCCAGCGCTAACCACCGAAAAGAACACCAATGAGCTCATCCTCCCCCGTGAATCATTCATGCACCAAGCGTTTTCTGTCCTGCGGAGCATAACCGTAGAATTCAAGCGTAATCTTGGCGCAACCTAGCCGCTGCCTGAGGATTGTTACCCCACGGGCTTACCTGCCCGAACTCTCAAGCCGGTATAGCCCCGGCTCTTACCCAAAATTAACCCCACAGTCATCTGGTCCCCTCTCGCTTCAAAAGCTTCAAATTTCCATTCTTAACTTACGTGTTGGCTGGCACCTGATCCCAGGCTGGCATATATAACATTCTTGCACCTCCACTGTGCTAGATGCTACTCGCTCCGGCGCGCTACTCGATGCCACCCCAAATTCCGTCAGAGCTCGTCGAGCACATCATGGACACGCTGTCCAGTGATCGTAGAGCTCTAGGCATATGTGGACTAGTCTGCTCGGAGTGGCTTCCAAGGAGCAGGCACCTTCTATTTTCATCATCCATCGTCCCCTCATTTGGAGAAAAATCTACCCTATTCATCGAACTCTTGCAATCCCCCCTGTGCAAATTCGCCTCTTATGTGTGCGATTTGTGCATCGACGGAGACCAAAAAACAACTTCCGCCGCCGCTTCCGAGAAGGAGTTTTATATTCTCGTAACGAATCCCGCCTTTGGACGCCTTGCATGCGCAGATTCGCTGCGGCTCTCGAATATCGATTGGACGACTTTTTCTGTCGGCGAGCAGCTCGCCATCGAATCAGGTCTATCACGGTTCCATGGCCTCAAGAAACTCGAGCTCCTTTCCGTTTCCTTTCACGACTTCACAGGTGTTCTACGACTTGCGAGCTCATTCCCACTCTTGCACCACATTCGACTCCTTCACCTGCATTTTTCTAAATACCTGGAGCATAACATCACCTCCGCCAAAACTCATCGGATTCCTCCGACCTTGGAAACAATCGAAATCGATTCCGGAGATACTGTCCTCGTCTTTCTCCATTGCATTTGCGCAAACCTATCCGTCGCTCCGCTCGGCATTCACCTGCTTAAACTGCTGCACATTGAGCAGGGTCATCGTCAATCCGTCCAGGAAGCTATTCGCTCTATTGCGTCGCAAACTGAAAAGCAACCCAGTTCGTATCTAAAACAACCAGAACGTTCGATGCACTAAATCCGGAATCAGACAGCTCACCGCGACCAGACAACTGGGAATTGTCCTTGACGATCAGCTTTGCCAGCGCCGCGAAAAGAACTTACAAATCTGACATGTTGTATGTGTTGCTGAACCAACACGACCCGCGATTAACGAATTTCTCTCAGCATTTCCGAGCACTCGGTACATGTCACAGAACGAAAAGGAACACGGCTAGTTGCTATGTCCTGAAATGTTTTTTGTAGTAAGCTTCGGCCTCGTTGATGGCATCGTGCTGAAGTAAATAGGATTGCACTTCCTGAGCTGCCGAACAAGGTCAGTATTCAGGAGCAGGCGGAATTCATAGACTGCACATACATCACCCCGCTTGGACGGTTCCGCCCCCTGAGCGAGTGATTCCCTATTAACGTAGTCGCCCCGCGGTTTGCGAAGTATCTGATACGCTTCCAGTCTGCTCGGCACATCCTCTCTTCTGGTGCCGAGCGGAAGCAAGCATCCGAGTGCACCAGCCTCTTCGATGGCCATTGCTGCGCCTTGGCCTAGCGTTGGCAGATTGGCATGTGCGGAATCGCCGAGGAGGGCAGCGCGGCCGCGTATCCAGGTGGGCAGAACCGGTAGAACGCGCAACTGCCACTTGAGGATGGGGCTGTCCGCCAGCGCCAGGAAAGCTAGGAACTTGGGATGGATATCGTGGAACGTCTGGAGAAGTTCTTCCCGGGTTCCCGTCGGCGCCCAGTCTAGCAATTCACCATTTATTTTACGTTTACTCAATTGCCCACTGAAGTGCTGACCTGGATCGTCTTGGTGCGGGTCTGCATACAAGGCCACGAGGTTAACGGCGAGTCTACTTCGGCATGGGTACATGAAGAGCAGACGATATTCCCCTTCTTTCACCATCACACAACGGGCGCCAGAGACTCCTTCGGTGAACCAGTCAATGTCACCCGGCAACTTGCTAGACAGGCCCCAGTGCTCCAAGACCCGGAGCGCATGGACTTGTACCCCAATCCCGGCGCCGACCTCGGTTTCGATCTCAGACGCCTCGAAAACCTAGCGCAGGTTAGAAAAAGAGTGTTTAGGTGCTTGGTACACGCCTCGACCAAGTGGCCGTTCCTGCGGAGGGCTATCGCCGCTGCCAGCCCACCGATGCCTGCACCGACCACCGATACCTTCAGAGGTGGATATTCTTCCTTGGGCGTCATGGTATCGTGCTAGGTTCCGGACTGTATTGGCAAGCAATCCGATGATATCATGATGGTCGGAGAGCGCGGTGCTCCGATGAACTTGTGTCGGAATCTATATATACTCACCGTTTAGCAACCCGATGCTGAATTAACAAGTGAGGAAGTGGATGTGAAGCGATGAAAGGCACATTTCTAACCAAGATCCGTTTGCGAAGCCCACAGCGCACATCAAAGGAATGAGCGCATATGTATCTCCGCAAAGAGAAGTTGGGAAGAAATCCCCGGACAACACAAGCCGACAGTGCAGCAGCAAGGTCATCGCTCCCCAAGCTGGTTCTGCGAGCAGAGCGCAGAATGGGGCGAGAGGGAAACCAAAAATAGTAAAACCTCTGGGAGCGTGCTCCCGTAATAGTGGTTAGACTAAAAAGAACAGATACTACACTTGATCTAAGCCGGAAGGCCAGAGTGGTGAGGAACCAAGGACGCACTGGGGGGTATTTATATCAAGGATATGGCGCACGGACCAGAGTTATGGGAACGCACGGACCACGCATATGTTTGTGAATGCATAGCTTCGAGTCATTTTCCGCAGCCGAGCCTCACTTGATTCAGAATGAGTTCGCATTCATTTGACGGGAATTTTATCTTGTCTGAAGAAGTATCGGAAGCACGGTGCTCTTGAGCCGTAGAGACTTGAAGCAGGCCATAAGCGTGTGGGCTACAACATCGCGAGGTACGAGCGAAATTTGTTGTAGCGTTTGTTTTGTAAGAGACTACGTGTGGGCCCAATTTCAATGTTCGGGTTCTCGCCTAAGTCTTTCCCCGCGTCGTGATGGCAATCTGAACACGCAAAGCCCACGAATGGAGGAGGAGGAGGAGGAAAATTGGAGCCAGCAACCGAAAGCATTCAAGCGGGTCACGTTGTGACTGTCACTCCGGCAGCTCCAAGAGCATAACTCTCAACGTCGTCAGTATCCCACCCAAAATGCCGCCGAAGAAGCAAGTGCAGGGGAGCTCCTCCAAGGTCAAAGATGACAAGGTGACTCCGACTATCCAAGCCGACCTTGAAGGGCACTGACTGATCAAGGTCTTCAGACGTTTGGCATGAAAAACGTTCGTGGAGATGCTTTCTGGTTGTCTGAAATCACCTCATATGGCGGCATGATCCTCTCAGAAAAACAAGTCTGCGAAGGTGAAGCAGCAGGTAGCCCTAATTCAGGCGCAGGCGGCGGTAACGGGCAAGTCCCGAGAAGCCGTAGCGAAGGAGAAGGAGCAGCAGTTGCGCGCCAAAGAAAAGCTAGAGGAGGAGAAGCGCAAGAAGGAGGAAGCCCTTCTCCTCCGACCCGTGCAGACCCAGAAAGTGCCGTTTGGTGTCGATCCTAAAACGGTGCTCTGCGTGTTTTTCAAGGCGGGACACTGCGAGAAGGGGAACAAGTGCAAGTTCAGCCACGATCTCAATGTCGACCGGAAGGTGGAGAAGAAGAACTTGTACGCTGACAGTCGGGAGGAGAAGCTTGCTGGTATGTGCGATCCTTTTTCGCATTTTCAATGCCTTAATGACCTGGGCCAGACACCATGGACAAATGGGACGAAGAAAAGCTGGCGCAGGTCGTCTTATCGAAAGCTGGGAATCCTCGGACGACGACGGATGTATGCGCCGTATCATTCAAATCGCCGAATCTTAATCACTTTTTCATAGATCGTGTGCAAGCATTTCATCCAAGCCATCGAAAGTCAAAAGTGCGAGCTTCACCCCATGCCTATCGCTGTTCGCTAACCACCAGCCCCCGTCAAGGTTCGGCTGGTTCTGGGAATGCCCGAACGGCGAGCTATGCCAGTACAAGCATGCCCTGCCTCCAGGCTTCGTCCTGAAATCACAACGAAAAGCTGCTGAAGAGGCTGCCAAGGGCAAAGTTATAAGTTTAGAGGAGTTCCTCGAAGTTGAGGTACGGCGACTCGCATCCCGCGCTACCAGCTTCCTGACACGACCCAGCGACACAAACTCGGCCCGAACCTGACGCCAGTGACCCCGGAAACTTTCGCCATATGGAAGAAGACTCGGATGGACAAGAAAGAGGCGGAGCAGGAGGCTATGCGCAGGGCGAAAGAGCAGCACCATAGCGCTGGGAAGAATACGGGTATGAGCGGCAAAGATCTGGTACGTTACCTCATCATCTCCCATGCAATCCTGCTTACCTCCTTCGTCGTAGTTTGACTACAATCCAGAATGGTTCGAGGACGAGGACGATGGAGACGCCTCAGATGACTGGGACCTCGAGAAATACCGGAAGGAGAAGGAGGACGAGGATGCTACCGCGGAAGCCCAGCGTATTGCGGACCTTTCCCTCCACGAAGGACTTTCGGACGGCGGGGCGGAAGGCAGCGGCGGGGGCATAGACTAACTATGCACCCTACCACGAAATGTATTATGACGATTTTCATTCGTGATATATATAAACACGCTCAAACCACCTTCATACACCTATCGTATAACAGCTAGGAACTACGTATCTAATCCTCCTCGTCGCTCCCATAGTCTGCGAGTCCCAGCCCTTCTTTTAGTGGCGCTGGGGCAGCTCTAGGCGGAGCCGTGGCAGGAACGACGTTCCTTTTCCGGATTTCGGCGAAGTATTTCAAGCCCTCCAACGTATCCGCACTCAGCAGGCCCTTGGGAAGGGAAGGCTGCTCGTCCTGTGCCTGCGTTGGTGCAGCTTCCAGACGTCGCCGCTTTGCACCTGGCTGGCCGGACCCGTCGTCCTCGACCTCATCGCCGTCGAGAATGTACCCGTCGTCATCCAGCACATCTCCGTCCTCCAGAGCACGAACGGTGCGCATTGCGTCGACAATGCGGGGGTCGATCTTTGCCTTGATCACCTCTTGGCCCATATCGACGAGGCGTCGCTTCTCTGCGACCTTCTGCACGGGATTCGGGTCCTCCGTTGCCCAGCGGACGTTGAGGATCTCGTCGTTGTCCATAGACTGGCACGCCATCGCCTCCTTCGCAAACTGCGCGTGAAGCTCAGAGACGTATGTCACGAACGCTACACTGCGGTACTGCAGGACTTTGACGGCCCACGTCGAGGCAGAGTCGTCTAGTGAGCAGAATCGTCAGTAACTCAAACTCGGGAGAACCAAGATGAGTCGCCCACCTCGCTCAATCTGGCCCCACTCCTTAAAATGCCGCATGACAACCTCCTCTGTCTCCTGGCCGTTTCCAGTCTCTTTAATTCGACCAATGTATAACGTCCGATTTTGCCGGTTGAAGCTTCCGACACCACCCATGTCGTCGCGGTAGTCCGAGAATTTGTCGCGTGCAAAGCAGTCCTTGGAGCTGTCCGGAAGCTGGTCGTCGGGATCGGGGAGCATGTGCAGATATTCACACTCCCAGCCGTACGGACAGCAACCACGCGCAAAGTAGAGGCAGGTGTACTTGATACCGGTGACATTTGCGCGGGTAAGACCCGAGTCGCGCTTGATATTACAGCGAGTCTGAGATTTGACTTTGCTGCATGTGGGTTAGTTACTTCAGTATGCCCCGAGGATAAGCGCGTACTTGGAGTAGCTGTCTTCTCGGTCTCCGCCAGCCCATTTGTTGTACCAGATATCTAGCAGACATTTGCGTCAGCTTGTGCAAGGATACGGGTAAAATGACTTGCTGTATTCCTTCCCCGTCTGAGGCGCCTCGGTTTTCACGACATCGCCAGGTTTGACCTGCTTCCGTGCGGGCTTTAGCTTCTTTTGCTTTTTGGGCGCGACGACCGCGACAGCTTGAGTTTCTGTCTCAGTGGTTTCGGACATCGAGACGGAGAGTCACACGTCACACTGACACCGTGACTTCCTCCTTTCCTCGTCCCTCGTTCGGAGTCGTTCCACATATCTGGACCCATAAGCTCGAAATATCACCCGCGTTGTGGTCGACCGGGCTCATGTAGCTGCTGCCACGTTCATTGAATTTCAAGACGCCCACAGCGTTACGAGGAACGAGGGAGGACGATTACTAAGAGAGACGTGACTGGTATCTACTCGCTTCAAATCGAAAATGACAGTTCACATTGCTTCAGCAAGGGCAGAATTTCTTGGCTGTAAACTCACTCTAAGCGCATCCACCTAATGTGGAGCTGGCCGCCTTCCGAGCTTATTAACAGCAGCTCCGTTTACCCGACGTATAGGCGGTGGGCGTAAACTTCTTGACTAAAGCGAAAATCTTGAGCTCTCGGCCGCCCTCTACTAACTGTCTGCGGACTCCGGAGTGACGAACGCAAAACCGACTCATACTCTGCCGTAAATTATAATACGAGTTTGACTCTTCTCACGTCATTGGCCATTAGCAGTAACCTCGTGCTACGCTACGGAAGGATTTGAACTCATTGAGCAACTTTGGAATTTAAATTTACAGGAACCTCAGGTAACTTCAAAGACACCGCTCATCGTCAACTTTCGCTTGACTCCTCACGGCCTCGCGGTCAGTTGTCCTGAAACAATTGTTTTACATGTGCCGGACCGCCCCTTAGTGAGCAGAAGCTGGAATGGGTTCAATACCCCACCATTCAGGCATCGTCGTGAAATTTAATCCATACACTTTTCACAATGCCTGGGTCAATATGATTCATTCTAGATGTCCTCTTGCCTCAGAAGAACCTCACAACTTATGCTTCACACGACGGGAAGCAACTGAA
Organism: Mycena vulgaris; assembly: GCA_029204335.1. Classification (NCBI taxonomy): domain Eukaryota; kingdom Fungi; phylum Basidiomycota; class Agaricomycetes; order Agaricales; family Mycenaceae; genus Mycena; species Mycena vulgaris. The sequence goes on from JARGYA010000098.1 coordinate 153,173, forward strand.
ATGAAGGTATGTTAGTTCGGCTCATGTTGATGAACTTGGGGCGAAATTCTGAGGATCAGTTCCTCCTGTGGTGTCTGGATGCCTGATTTTTTTTGGAGTGGAAATCAAGTGGAAATCTACATATATGCACATCCCGAATTTCGGGTTCGTTTTGCCTACGCCTTCATTCCAAAACTCTGTCGCAATTTACACGAAAGCTACCTTTACCCGGACTTCATCGATGCACCCCGCCCCCAATTGCATGGTAGTCCTCAATTCAACACCCCGCCTCGGCCTTCATCCTGCAAGTCCTTTCATTTGTGTTTCTATTGTATCATTCGAGGGCTCGGCAACTTTAGCATGCATTAGGCTGATGTATGTAGGTACAGTGCCCGTACGTTCCTCATTGGGACCACCGTGGTATACATCCTCCTCCTCCTCCAGTTTTGCTTGCTCGAAGGGAAGTATTCAACATTTCGGTAGTTCATAAATAGCAATCCAACATTGGGGTGGAGAATTCAACGTCCCGGTGGAACGGTGGTGCAAATGACATCATCTGGAGTCCTGGGAGTCCGGTTGTCTCGCCGTTTGTCTTGCCTTCTCGCGGGGACACGGGGAGCTCAATTATAATATAGAGATAGGTGTCTCTCTCGACAAAAACCGCATGCAAACTCGATTTTTCTTCTCGTTGTTGTTCCTAGAATGGCATATACGTTGCAACTTCTGCCACGAAGCTCGAAGCGTAAAAGCGAATCAGGATTCCGAACCACAATCCGATCGGGTCGGAGAGAATCATTGTGTGTAAGGTATCCTGACCGGAAACCTGGATAAACGGATATACGGGGGACAAGCAATGTTGTCTCAAACGTATTTAAGGCGCCGTCGCCTCAGCAGATCTCAGCAAAATGACAACTGACAATTCCTTCCAACCTCTCAACGTCTCCATAGTCGGTGCAGGCATCGCCGGACTGACAGCGGCCATAGCACTCAGAAAAAATGGGCATCTTGTTCAGGTCATGCATTCGTCTCCATGTGCTTCCCGTGGTGCTGATCTTTGTACTTCTTCAGATCTTTGAAACATCTGAAATCAAGACTGAGATCGGCGCTGCTCTTTCTGTGCAGTCCAATGCGATGCGTGTTCTGAATCACCTCGGGGTTGATGCGGGTCGAGCCGCATTTAGGGCATCTGTACTTTGGCTTGGCACTGGGAACTGAGGACGAGGGAGTGGGAGCAGCAGGAGCACCGAGGGGGACGAGAGAAGGGGAGATGCCAGAAGCGGATGTCGGCGGAGAAGCAGGAAACCGATAAAAGAACCGCTTCCCATTCGGGTGCATGAATTCATTACCGCACTACATGGCGAGTTTCAGTGAAGGCGGGCAGCAGGGGAAAGGCGAAAACACACCCGTACAAAAGACGACCCCGGGACGTCACCACCGACCGCTACCTGTACTTTGAGCTGATTACCGCAAGCGGGACATGCGTAAGTTTTAGCCGGCGCCATGAGAAGAAGGGCGAGGGTGCCAAGATATCACGGTGCGAGGTGGAGGAGGAAGGAGGACGCGCTGGCTGTATTTGGTCAGCCATCCACTTTCGGACGGAGAATCCCAATGCGGCCTGGCCCAACAGATTTCGAGCTCCGCCGAGGGACGGCCGATGTGCCGCCGGTATTGATGGCGGTATGCCTGCCGGTATTTCCAACTCCCAAACTTCCTGAGCTTGAGAATGGGAGCGCTTACCAATCCACTTAGTGAATTCTAAGTTGAAGATCTCAATGTCTCAACAATGCACACTTTCGAACCATGTGGTTGAAACTGTCACGTGACCAAGCTCGGTTGGATTTACTATTTCAATTGGTTTCGTATGTTCGCGAGCTTGTTGGATCCTATAATACTGGGCAACCAAGTACTAGTATTATTTATCGTTCTGAACAATATGGCCGGCGTCATGCGGCGCAAATGTCTCCCCCGCCGGGAAAACCGTGGCTAAAATCCAGTATACCAATGAAGCGGAGAAAAACTGCAGTACACTCAGTAGCTGGGAGGATCAAGAAATGAGAGCCCTACGCCGCATAGCCACCCCACATCGAGAATATGTTGCATGCCGTTCACCTCGGATACGGGTAAAATGACTTGGTGTATTCCTTCCCCGTCTGAGGCGCCTCGGTTTTCACGACATCGCCAGGTTTGACCTGCTTCCATGTGGGCTTTAGCTTCTTTTGCTTTTTGGGCGCGACGACCGCCACAGCTTGAGTTTCTATCTCAGTGGTTTCGGACATCGCGGAGGCGGAGAGTCACACGTCACAGTGATACCGTGACTTCCGAGTCCCATCTCGTTCTTTTCCTCGGCCCTCGTTCGGAGTCGTTCCACATATCTGGACCCATGAGCTCGAAATATCACCCGTGTTGTGGTCGACCAGGCTCATGTTGCTGTGCCACGTTCATTGAAGTTCAAGGCGCCGACAGCGTCACGAGGAACGAGCGACTCGGAGGACGATTGCAAAAAGAGACTGGTATCTACTCGCTTCAAATCGAAAATGACAGCTCACATTTACTTCAGCAAGGGCAGTTCTTGGCCGTAAACTCACTCTAAGCGCATCCACCTAATGGGGAGCTGGCCGCCTTCCGAGCTTATTAACGGCTCCGTATACCCGACGTATAGGCAGTGGGCGTAAACTTCTTGACTAAAACGAAAATCTTGAGGTCTCGGCCTCTAAACTGTCTGCGGACTCCGGAGCGACGAACGCCAAAAGTAATGCACCGACTCACACTCTGCCGTAAATACGAGTTTGGCTGCAGACCTTTCTCACGTCACTCGCCATAGGTATCTCAGTCTCTTAACAAGAACCGCATGCAAGCTCGATTTCTCTTCGCTTTGTTGTTCCTCAAATGACATATGCGTTGCACCTTCTACCTCGAAGCTCGACGCGTAACTGAATGAGGATTGCGAAGCACAATCCGATCGGGTCGGAGAGAATCATTGTGCGTAAGGTATCCTGACCGAAAGCCAGGATAAACGGATATCCGGGGGACAAGCAATGTGGGCCTGTCTCAATCTTATTTAAGGCGCCGTCGCCTCAGCAGATCTCAGCGAAATGACAACTGACAATTCCTTCCAACCTCTCAACGTCTCCATAGTCGGTGCAGGCATCGCCGGACTGACAGCGGCCATCGCACTGAGAAGAAATGGGCACCTTGTTCAGGTCTGCATACCTTCGTTTCCATGTGCTTCCATGGTGCTGATCTATGTACTTCTTCAGATCTTCGAAACGTCTGAAATCAAGACTGAGATTGGCGCTGCTCTTTCTGTGCAGTCCAATGCAATGCGTGTTCTGGAACACCTCGGGGTACATCGGGATAATCTCAAGGGTGTTACATTTGCTGGGGTAGGTTTCAACATTTGACTTGATCTGGATCATTCTGAACTATCGTAGAATATGCTCTTCAGCTCTGAAGGCGGAGAAGGCACAACTAACCGTTGGTTGGTCCCATTTGCGAACGAGAAGCCTGTACGCGGTATCGATCATGCGTTCAATTTCCTCTCTCATATTGAATAGGGCGTGATGTGCCATCGGAGTGACCTCCATGACGAACTTAAGCGTCTGGCGCTAGGCGATGGCGAAGGTACTCCCGTTAAACTTCACCTTGGATCTAAAGTCTTGGCTTGTGATTCCGACGAGGCCACGATAACCATGGAGAGTGGCAAGATTGTCCATGCTGATCTCGTACTCGGTGCCGATGGAATCAATGTAAGCAGCCAATCCTTGTATCTTGTTTTGACTAACAGGCCTTCCAGTCGGTCATACGTACTGAAATTTTGGGCTTTGTCGAGAAGGCGTCCCCTTCGGGCTACTCGTGCTTCCGAACCGTATTTGAGCCGTCCGACCTGCGTGAAATACCCGAGCTTGATTGGCTTTCTACGGGGATCTCTGGCACGCGATTCATCCCCATGAAAGACGGGCCATTTCGGATGCTTTTGATCTACCTCTGCCGAGGTGGAAGTCTCGTCAATTTCGTGGGGTTCCACACAGATTCGCCTGACGCAAGTGAGCTAAAATACTTTTTTTCTTCCAAGTCGGAGAGATTAACAAATACAGTCTGGACGCCCTCTGCATCTCGGGAGGATATCATGCACGAATTTCGGGATTTCCATCCCAAGTTCTTGCGCGTCTTGGATCTCCCGACCCATAGCCCTATTCATAAATGGCAATTGCGGGCGTTGCCTCTTCTACCCACCTGGATCCGTGGACGCGCGGCTCTACTCGGAGATTCTGCACATGGCACATTGCCGCTCCTAGGTCAAGGTGCGGGGGTCGCAATCGAGGAGGCTGGAGCCCTCGGGTGTTTGTTACCTCCCGGAACTAGAAGGGAAGACATTCCGGCCAGGCTAGAAGCGTATCAGGATCTTAGAAAGCGCCGAGGGGAGTTCGTGCAAACTGAGTCTGTTGAACAGGTGGCCCGAATTATGGATGGTAGCGTGTTTGTCACATGTAAGTTACTGGCAGTTCGAATGAACGGCTCGCACTTACGTTTCATTCACAGCTAAAGAAATCCAGACGTACCTCTTTGACTATGACACAATCAAGGCTGCCCAAGAGTGCTACGAGGAGCGTTTCGGTCATGACTCGCGGTTGAAGTAACTTCAATCCTGGTAGACAAATATGTGAATAAAATGTATAGCGTGCGACAAGACATAGGATTTGAATGATGCGAAGAAGGTACATGTTCAAAAACTGTTGGAGTGCGTTTGGTCGATTCGCGCGCGAGCGCTTGCCTTAACTCCTGCGCCCTCGTCAAGGGAGCACTCCATCCGCAGGGATCTCTGCAACACAAAACTCAGAACACAGGAGGGTCCTCAATACCCACAAAAATCTCCCCGCCCTCTATTTCCACCCGGTGAAAATCGAAGTCGATGTCGGGGGTGTGTCGGAGACCTGCACGGTGATATCAGTCCGATGGAAGTAGCCGACGCCCCCGCAAGTCATCTCCCGTGAAAGATCATTGGTGTCGGGCATCTCCGCCGGCGCGGACCCGCGTAGCTCGGACGCAGGAGGCTCAAACCACCCCCGGATACCTCCTTTGGGCCTTTGGCGCGCGAGGGTCGAGTCTCAGAAGGGTGGCCGCCCGTTGACATGCTTCGCACGGCAACCAGGAAGCTTCGTCCGCACGGGGAGGCGTTCAAGGCCCAGGCCAACGGGAAGATGGTCACCGTCCCGCAGCAATGTCACCCAGCACCGAGGTGCGGTCACCACGACTGAAGGCGATGGCATCTTCCCCCCACCGGAGCTCTCCCATGCGCGTAACCTAGGCCACTTTTCGTGCGACGTGGAGGGTACTGGGCCGGGCCCTCTGAGCTGGTCCTTGTCGAGAGTGAATGTTCAATGTTCAACTTGAGAGACAGTGAGTAAATATGAGGAAGAGAGGGATTGAGACTCGACCAATGCGCGGCGATAGAGCATAAAATGAAGAGAGAGGCACTATCGAATAATGGCGAACATGCACAAGGATAGAGGTCGCAATTCACTTCTGGCCTGGAGATAGGGGCAGCTAGTTCATTCCGCCATCGCCTTGAGTTCTTGATCCCCGTGAACTTACCAAAGGTCAGCTTGAGAATGGGAGCGCTTACCAATCCACTTAGTCAATTTTAAGTCGAAGATCTCAACGTCTCAACGATGCACACTTTCGAATCTATGCCTTTGCTCGTCGGAGGGAATGAGAGGAAGAGGAGCGAGAGTGATTGCGGACAAATGAATAGATTTGGTCGCCATAGCTCTCTCGCACGGACCCCGGGACGGGGAGGCCGAGCTCAAGCCGGCACAGGCGAATATACGTAGTACATGAGACAAGCCAATACTGGAACAAAAAATAAACAGGGCAAGCGATGCGTAAGGGTGGGGTAAAAAAACAAACGCGAAGTCGAAGACTATCGCGCTGTATGTGAGATGGGAGAGGATGAGAGCACGATGGAAAAGTCCGACCTATCGCGCTGTATGTGAGATGGGAGAGGATGAGAGCACAAGGAAAGGAGGGCATCCTGCTGCGTATATATACTAAAAAATGTCAAAGCGGCGGTCCACCGAAAGTCAAAGCGGACGCGCGCCGAAAGCGCGCGTCAAAGCGGAGTCACGTTCTCGCTTTGCATAGACCTCGCCCAAATGGGATTTGACCGATTCACCTTGTGGTTGAAACCGTCACGTGGCCAAGCTCGGTTGGATTTACTATTTCAATTGGTTTTGCATGTTCGCGAGCTTGTTGGATCCTGTAATACTGTGCAAAAAAGGTACTAGTGTTATTTCTCATTCTGAACAATATGGCCGGCGTCGTGCGGCGCAAATGTCTCCCCCGCCGGGACAACGGTGGCCAAAATCCAGTATACCAATGAAGCGGAGAAAAACTGGAGTACAGTCAGTAGTTGACAGAATCAAGACATGAGACCCCTACGCCGTACAGCCAGCCGACATCGAATATATGTTGCATACCCTTCACCTCGAGTTTGGGATTTAAGCTTCCAACCAATCCAGGAACGTTTGGGACGCATCCGAATAGAAAGGCTACCAGCGCGCGCCAATTCTGCCGACAGTCAGCTGAGAGATAATAGCAGAGAGAAAGTACGTACAATCCCATTCCAATAACGGTACCGCCCGCGCGGATTATACAAGTCATCAACATCTATGTTGCATCTATGGATGATCCAATACTTGTTGTTGGAAATCAACCGACGATTCCATACGCATGAAAAACACATACATCGACGACCATTCTGAACGACAGTGAATCTATGAGAAAACAAGCATGTTCAGCACAAATTCAACGCACATTGCAGCGAAGGGTCCTAAGAAGATCTGATATAGCAGCGTTAAGTGTGGCAGTTATCCGGCAGAGCTGACCCACTGAATAGGCAGACATGAAGGAAAGGAACCCTGGGGCGTTCGAAAGGATTTTCCACGGACAAATGACCCAGCCTCCGACAATGGCACAAATAACCTGGCCGCGTCGGATATTGATATACCTCGGCATCAAAACTGTCATGTCGTTTGCGGCACTCAAGGAGTTTGCAGAAATATTGGTGCCTAGAACTGAAAATGATGTGATTAAACTGGGCTGAGAATCTCTGTCTGTTCCACTGACCGGCGAGTGTGAAACCAAACGCAGCAAAAAAACTAGCCGGCCGCGAATCCCAATGGTCAATAACTTTCAATGGGTCCCAGACCACTGTTCCGTATAGCACCTCGCTTGCAGAGGCTACAGCAATCCCACAAAATCCAACCAGCGTAATGGATGCCGGGATGATGAATATTTGGATGTACTGGCTAACCGCGGCATCGGACTTGTTAGCTTAAAGTGACGGTAATATATGATCGAGCTCACGCTTTCTCATTGATGGCATACCGAGTGAAGTCCGGTATATTAACGGAGAGGGTGGCCCAAGCACCGAGTGCACTGTTCAATGAGCTAAACCATGGCCAAATCGAGGAGCTTCCGGCCAACAGGTTTGGTTTGGGCGCGAGGCTTGTGCGTGGCGGGGCTCTTACCATCGCCCACGTCAGAATGGCTAGAAACGTAACGGGAACTAGGACAGCCTTTGCCATGAATAAATATCGGATACGCCGCGGGGATAAAAAGAGAAACGGGAGCTGAATTATCCAGAAGAGCAGATAGCAGGTCATCCCAGCCGTCGTAATGCCGGCCGATGGGGAAAGGTGGTTTGGCATACGAGATAACGATGGCCAGAGGGCCTTGAGCATCTGATACGTGCATTCAGAGCCCACGTAGGTCTGCAGATTTAGATATTGCTATGTTGTGAATTTCATCTGCTTACTTGTATTCCAAACCAAAACATCGACATTATTATTCTGCTGAGGACGCAGAAATAGCTGAACCAAAATCCGAAGGACGCCCTGGCGATCACCTGTTGGAATCAATTGCCTTGAATCTCCAAGCGAGGACACAATTACTCGCCGGAAACGCTAAATGAAGCCGCGCTCCCATCGTCCCGTTCAAAAGAATAACGGCGGCGATAATTATTTGGCCAACTGCAATTGCGGCCAATGCTTGTCGCCTGGGAAAAGATTAGCGGAACCTCCATTGAAGTCATCGCATATTTACCAATTGAGCCCAACAGCGAGCATGGAACTTGCAACTTCCCACATAGATGGATTCATTGCGTCGGAAATCCAATAGGCGATATAATTCTGGACGGAAAAAGAGGGTTAAAATACCGGCGAAATACTATCCGAGGCCGCCCACCCATGTCGTCCATGTCCGCAGGTGAATTGGGACGGGATCCATGTCTTCGTTGCTCCACCTTGGCGAACCTGTCGGCGACTGCCTGGGCTCCAGTGCCCATGTCGATATGCGCCATTTGCTCGGGGATCCCATCGGTGTGGTGGTCGAAAAGTGGTCCGAGCCGAAGATGCATCCATTAGTCGTGGCGCGGCCCTACGACGGAGTCCATAGTGCAATATTCCAACTGCCATGGCCAGGTTGACAGGTAACAGGGAAGTTTGCGCTTCTCATGCGTAAAATTCAAGGAAAAATTCAGGAAAACTAAACATGAAGGAATAGCCAGATACCGGGACGTCGAGCGGGCCGGCGGGCCCGCCTGAGAGGCCCGCATCGCATCAAGGCGCGTAGTGGCACACGCCATCGGCCGGTCTTGGCACGAGGCATCACGGATGCCGCCCCATCAATACCGGCATGCCGGCAATCTCGGCATCCCATCAAATCACCAGGCCTGGTGATTCCCCCCGCTCGACGCCGCCGCCGACGTCGCCCACCGGCCCTCAAGAAAGCCGCTCAAGAAAGCCGCCGACGCCGCCTACTTCTGCGGCGCTCGACAGCGCCTCTCGCAGCCCGCGCCCGACACCACCACGCTCAACGTCATCAACGTCATCAACGCCTGGACTCAACGGCGCCGACGCCGACGCCCTCGTGCTCTGGGCGATGCCACGCCGCCGCCTGCGCCTCGCCGCCGCCGCCGCCGCTCACCGCTGCCGCTCGCCGCCACCCACGCCGCCGCCGCCTCCAACGCCGCTAAAGCCGCCCATGGCTCCGGCAGCGGCGGCGACGACGGGCGGCATCGAAGCAGTAGCACCGCCTCTAGGGCGGAACGCTCAGCAGGTTTCGGTAGATGCCGAATCTGATGCAATCACGGCATTGCTGATGCACCATCAACAGCCTTCGGGGATGCATCAACGTCGAGGCCGGTGGTTGGAACGTGTTTGGCAGCTGCCAGGAAGCGGCGGGACGGATACTCGGACGCAAAGGCTCCTATTAGTTGTGTATTATCGAGTTGTGGAGTTTATACAAGGCTAATCGTCGAGTAATCAAGATTACTCCGATTTCCTTTTACAACCTCCCCTCACGCTCTTACTTCCAAGGTTGTAAATCCTCTATGGTTGTAAAAGAGTACGCTCCTCTCCACCCCATGGGTCTAAGCGAGAGTCGAAGCAGTGAGCACTCCAATTTCCTCGCACCATCTAGCCGACTGTTCACACTCTTACCTCTAAGGTTGTAAAAGAGTCGCTCCTCTCTACCCCATGAGTCTAAGCGAGAGTCGCAGCGATGAGCGGTCCAGGAGTCCTTGCAATTTCCCGCAACCTCCTGACTCGTGGCTCAAGCACGTTTTCATGGAAGTCGCCGGAAATCCGATATCTCAGATATATAACCTGGCATGCGGTGATGCGCCTCTTCGGCTTATCTCACTGCCTTGCCAGGTGCGCCGTTGTTAGGTTTTTGGTCTTTAGGATTTATCTCACTGCCTTGCCAGTTAGCATAGCTCGTTTTTGCGTTACCCGTCCAACATTCAGTAGTTACATACACGCACACACGTTCCATGCTTCATGTACTCCCTCCCTAGGTAGCCATCCATAGTACACGGCAATCAACACTGGCCGCTCCTCCCCTTAGGAGAGCGACTGATTTTGGCTAACTCCTTTTTCTCCCTTCTATATTCGAAGCGGTGCTCGAGACGATTGGCATACGGTGGCGCAAGTTTGCGGGCGAGGAAGGTGGGCTGCTTCTCTTGATGGGCCATCAGTTGGAATATTGCACTTACCCGCTCCCTACGACGGTCGAGTACATAACGATTAGAGCGCAGGTTGTGTCAGTACAGGCCGAAGAGCCTGATGACTCCAGATTTACCCGGGACTCGGAAATTGAGGGATTTGTGGACGGATGAGCAACCTTGCACACGACTTGTAGTTATGATCTTCTGGTGAGAGGTTAAATGGAATATTTCCTAATCGGTCAATTGCGGGTTGTTGACCCGTCTTTTGGCAGTTGATCTTATCCTCCACATCGATGTGATCTGAGATCTACCCCATCGATCGCGCTATCATGTTCCCAGTGTCGCTTTCCGTGTAATTTCTCCTGCAATTGCAGGTCAGACCACTGGATTCCAGGACTGGTGAGCCAAGGATCATGGATTCAGCCTCGACGATTCTCAAACACACAGCCCAGGTTGAACAGCATGCATCCCGAGGATGGAGCATCACAGATTACCAGCATCGCAAGCGATGGGACGAGGGATCTTCTATACCCTGTCGAATCACGCATCCCAATCGACATCCTGGAGCTAATCTTCGAGGCGGGGGCGCAGGGTGCCCAACGCCAGATTTCGAATTTCTCAAAACCGATCGAAATCGTGGTTTCTCACGTGAATCGACGGTGGCGGGGGGTAGCAGTCAATCTAGCTGTTCTGTGGTCGTTTATCAGAGCTTCGCCCTTCGAAGCGCTGGATAAACTTGACAGATACTTCGAGCGATCCAAGGGCCACGCCCTCAGCGTCTGCCTGTTCGCCTACAAGACATATTGGCGGCCCGACATGGTGGCGAAGATGCAGCTCCATCTGCATCGTTTTCGCAGGTTTCACCTCATTACGGATTTTATCCACTCGCCACCGACGGTTAGCTCGCACTTCAAGCGCTTCGACATGCCTGCGCTTGAATGTTTCTTGTACACTCCTCTGGATTTTGGAGAATTCCAGAGTCCTTCTGGGACGTCCCCGCTGCTTCCTTTTACTCGGGGCGCACCCATTTTGGCGTCGGTTCGACTCAATGGTCCTATGCTTGGTCTAATCCGGCCGCCTTTCTCCGGGATCTCTCAACTGTGTCTCGCAGAGGAACGCTTCCCCATTCCTTTCCGTTCAATATGCGAGACTCTCCAATCTTGCGTCTCCCTCGTTAAATTCTCATTTTCTGGACACATTCAACGCCCCCATCGTCGACTTGCGACCCCCTTCGACGTTATGCCATTTACACTGCCAGAGCTTCGTTATTTGATGCTCTCCAACGGAGGCAACTCGGACGTCATTTTGTCGGCGATCACAGCGCCCAAACTATGCGTATTACGTCTGAACAATTTTGATGAGGGCGACCTGGCCTACTTTCTCCAGTTATCCCAGGTTTCGAAATTCCCCGTTCTGGAGTCATTGGCCTTCCTCGACAACACGTTTTCCATCGGCGAATACCACGACATAGCTCGCATATTCCCCGCGATTCGCTCCTTTGCCTGCCTAAATTCTTCGTACACGGACGAAGTACTCGATTTTCTGGTGCCCCTTCCGACCTCGAGAAGTGTCACGCACATGCCATGGCCCAACCTTGGCACCCTGATGTTTAGTCAGGCTCAATTCCAGGAAAAACATCAGGCGATGTTGTGCAACTTGGTGTCGGCCAGGATCGCACTACGGGCGCCGATACTAAATTTATTCCTTGGGTATGCGAATCGGCTTTTGCTAGACACCGACCGTCTTATTTGGCTCCGGGAGCGGCTGCATGTGGACGAGAGCCGCGAGATGCCGGAGGATGAACAGATGCGGCTTTTGGCAGAGTTTGCAGGCGATGCCAATAGTTGCTAATGATGCGGGTTGAGTTTCGTTCAACATCCTTCGGTTTTTTTGTTTAAACAATCCCTCATCTCCTATGCGTATCTTACTGTAGATATCTGGTTTTATGCTGTTCCGTCACATGTAGACCGTGGTCATCCTTTTGGTGATCCTCTTACTTAACGCAAAAAATAATTCGCTTTGACCGACTCCAAATTCCCATTAATTTTTTCAAGGTACATCGCGTTTGAAAATCTTTCGTTTCTAACTCACATCCTTATATTTCCTCATTTTATCCGTTCAATTTCGAGGTTGTTTCGAGAACCCTCCAGTCCCGGCTGACTCATCAACAATGGTAAACACTGACTACACCGTCACGACGCGCGTCTATCAGCGTCCATCTCGCCTTTCTCAAACCCATGCTGCCACTGTTCGGAGACGAGAAACGACGCCAAATAAATCTCGGAGGCTCCTCATCTGTATCTACTCTATCGTCGATAACAGATCAAGCGAAAGCTCGGCGGGCAGAAAGAACAGAACAGAAACGCAAGAATGATAATGCAACCCGCATCCAGGCGTGGTGGCGTGGTGTATCTGCCATTCGCGCTGCAAAGGAAGAAATGCGCAGGGTGTTTGAAACGGACATCGAGGGCATAACCGGGCTGCGCTGCGTCGTGCTCATCGGTATGGACCAGAAGGTGCTGGGGAAATGGGCGCAGACGGTTGTTGGCAAAGGCGAAGGTTAGTAGAATTGAGCAGAATTCCTCGAAATTGACCAAGAAAGTGCAGGATCGCTGTTCTCTTCCGCACTTGGGCCATACCAGTCAAATTGGGTCGTGCTCATCCGCCAGACCTGCCTTCTGCTACTCCGTTCAGTCGCTGCGTCGCCTCAGTGAGTCCGGGCGTCTTCTAGTGCGCCACTTGTCATTGACGCCTTTGTCAGATCGCCAAATGCAGTAGCGTATTTGAAGATTATCAATATGCTAGTCTCTTCAGATGTGGTGATTCGAAACCTCGGCCCACAGGGTCGCGACGTTGCCGCGGAAATCCTGCTGTATGTGTTAAGACACGATTTTTACCCATTGCTATCGCATGCCATTCGGTCCATAGTATGTCACTGGCTCTTTCGTTACAAACACGGACTAACGGCGAATCAGCCAATGACAGAATCGAAATCATCGGCGTCGATGCCTCTCTTGGTTCCATTGGCAACCGTGGCCTTCTCCACGTTCCCGCCAGCAACCGCTGCGTACTCGGAGTCATTGACTGCATTGACGTCGAGCATTCTCACAATCCCACTCTTGCCCAACCGCTTGCCATTGCCAAGCTTGACCCAGTTATCATCCCACCTCCCCCTCACATCCTTCGCCAAACTGGCGCCTTCCGCCGATAGCCCTACGATCAGCGACACGATCCATCTGGTCGCAAATCTCATGGCGTTCACACCACCACGTTATGCTGCACTTCCTGCCGCTGCACTAACGGTGTACCTGAAACTCCTCACCAATCTCTTCGACTCGCTCCCCGCCAATGCCTTTGACGAGACTCAAAGGTCTTCCACTGCGGCAGTCACACCGTCGGCGAACCTCGATTCTGACTCGGATGAAGAATCCCGACCAGTCGTATCTGTTGTTTCCTCATTCACGACTCCCCTACCGCCTCCTCTGCCCCCCATTGACGCCCGAACACTCAAACGCCTTGTGACCCTTGTGACGCCGGCTCACCTCACCACGTTGCTCACGGTCACTCAGAAGCACCCGGAAACAACACGGAGTGCCCTGTTCAGTATGCTCCTCGCTCTAGAGGGTGTATGGCCCGCGAAGAAGAGCATGATCTTAAGTGCGATCGTGGTCGGCGGAGGTGGGACGAGTGTGATAAAGGAACTATGGCGGGGGTCTGTACGGAGAGCCAGTGCCACTACCATCCTTCGTGAATTTGGCCGTGAGCATCTTATCTCCATCTCGCGATTATGTCTAATCCGTCCAAATAGGTTCGTCGATTGAGGTTGAGGCCGACAGGTCGATACCCCCGTTGCTGTTTCTTGCCGACATTTACACCCATGCCCTTCTCACCATGGGGGACGACGAGTTCTTCGGAACGTCGACTCATGTGGGCGGCTCTCCATCGGCACCACGAAATCCCATGACCTTAGACGACCTGACAGTCTTCAGTCGCTTACTGTTGGACGTCGCGTTTGGACTCTATCAGGGCCCGCAGGATGCGGACGGTGGTGATATGAACATGTCCGGGACTACGGGCCCCAAGGGAGTCAGGTATACATGGGAGGAAGTGAGGGAGAAGGTCACCAAATGTGCAGTAGCGATCCATGCGAGAGAGTGCGTCCTCGCCAAATCTACTTGTACCAGATCTAAAATGTATCTCCTTTTTCAGCTCGAGGAGGCCGTTCACGCCACCAGACCATTGGCTAGTATCGACTCGGATCGATCTAGCGTCCTTTGTAGAGGCTGCGCTGTGAGCTTTCTTCCTTCGCCTCAAAGGCTTGCGTACTCATATGACACCAGATTTGAAGAACAACAGATAGCAACAACCAATGCGCGCGCAGTTACCACCCGACAGATTGCTCGGCTGGCACCCCGTCTAGGGATTCTGCACAATATTCCTTTCTCCATCCCCTTCTCCACCCGAGTGCAGGTGTTCCGCAGCTTTATTTACAGCGACGTTATTGCCCGCCAGCGTAATACCGAGGACATGTACAATATGGGTGGCCGACTCCACATCACGGTGCGCCGGGAAAGCATCGCTCAAGATGGTTTCGATCGCCTTCGGGACGCCGACCTCAAGGGGAGGATTGGGATCACGTTCATCGACAAGTTCGGAGAGGAGGAGTACGTTTTTATTACCTGTCTGTCTGACCACTCAATTCTGACGGCTATCTTTAGAGCGGGCATCGACGGCGGCGGCGTCTTCAAGGAGTTTTTCACGTCCTTATGCAAGGAGGTCTTCGACACGGACCGGGGCCTGTGGTTGGCGAACAAGAAGAACGAGCTGTACCCCAATCCTCATGCCTATGCGATTGAATGTGCGTCCTGATCCGTTTTCTCACCGATCGTCTTTAACCGCCTCCTTAGCACATAACTTGAACTGGTATCGCTTCATCGGACGGATCATTGGCAAGGCCATGTACGAAGGCATCCTAGTTGACATCCCCTTCGCCGGATTCTTCCTCGCAAAGGTGAGGACGGCGCCTTTTCACCGTCGTGCTGGGCTTACAAGGGATCACAGTGGCTTGGCAAACAAAGCTTCCTCGACGACCTTGCGTCACTCGACCCCGAGCTGTATAACGGCCTGATCTTCCTGAAGCACTATGCTGGAAACCCCGAGGACTTGTCTCTGAACTTTACCGTTGCAATCGAAGGTGCGCAAGTTATCCATTAGATCTGCTCCGTTCTGATACTTGACGACAGACTTTGGTATCACCAAGACGGTGGACCTCATCTCCAACGGGAGCAACATCGCAGTGACTAAAGAGAACAGGCTCCAGTATATCTATCTGGTCTCGCACTATCGTCTAAGCCGGCAAATCAAGATGCAGAGCGAAGCGTTCTTCGAGGGCTTGTCGGAGATTATCGACCACAAATGGCTCAAGTATGTTTCGTTCCATGCGCACCCATGCTTGTCGTTCATGTGTTTGCAGGATGTTCAATCAGCAGGAGCTGCAAATCCTCATCGGTGGCACCGATTCTCCTGTAGATTTGGATGACCTGCAGGGCAATACTCAATATGGCGGAACCTTCACTTCTAATCACCCGACTATCATTGCGTTCTGGAGAGTGAGTCCAGGTTCCCGTTGTGTAAGGCAGATTGGCTTACGCCTTGACAGGTCGTCCACTCGTTCGACCAAGAGCAGCGGAGGGCGTTGCTTCGTTTTGTCACCAGCTGCAGTCGACCCCCGCTCCTGTAAACCTACTTTACTTCCTCTTCCCCTTTGCGTTGCTGAATTCTTCTCCTATCAGAGGATTCAAGGAATTGAATCCGAACTTCGCAATACGCGATGCCGGGGCTGACCAGCTCCGGCTGCCTACATCAAGCACCTGTGTGAACCTCTTGAAGGTGTGTGGTGCTCTCCTTGCCCGTAGATGCGCTGCTTAACATCCCTCAGCTTCCCCGGTATCAGGATGAAAAGGTTCTGAAAGCGAAGCTTCTACAGGCGATCACAGCTAATGCTGGTTTCGACCTATCTTGATTCTTCGCATTGCATATTGTACACACCATTTCCCAGCAGCTTTACTGCGAATGTATCCATAGAGAGCTACAGGGCGGCGTCGGTTTTTGGAGGCGTTTGCTATGTATGACCGATCCGGCCAATATTCTAACTTAATTCAAACTTCGCAACTTGATGGTCACCGATGATGGCTGGTTATCACCGATGACCGGGATATTTCCAATACATTTTTCGGTCCCAAAGTCTCTCACGTGCCCAACACGCACCGGTCAAAGCGACAAATATCACTTGGAATTTACGGTACAGAGTGACATATTTCAACTATGCTGGATCTATTGGACACACAATTAATTTCCCAGAGTCGTCCACTAAAGCCACACAGACGGAGAGCGGCCAAACAGCGTGCCGAAGTGTGCCGAAACGAGCTTGCCTTATTGAGCGTACAATTCGGACCAAATATTGTGATGGCAGTAAAAGCAGTGCAGGCGCATCAGCGCATCACCGATAGTGAGTGTCACTGGTGATAAATCGCTCACCAATGAGGATCACTAGTGATCACCAGCCATCACTAGTGGTCACTGGTGATCATCTTAAATCATTGGTGATCATTGGTGATCATCGGTGATTTCTCGAGTTTTTCGTGGCTCAAATTGGGCTCAAATAATTTTGTCCGGATCGGCCCGTCATAGTTTGCACGTGGCACTGTAGCCATCATTCCGGTTTGTGCCGATCTTGGCCCTAGCCCGACTTCGCCCGATAATGCAACCAGCATGAGCACGACCAGCATTTTTTGCTGTTGAACATACGTCGAGTCCACGACACCAGCCTCTGTACTTGTGCTTGCGACTCAGCACGCCTCCAAAATACTACCAAATTTCGAAAGAAACGGCGACAAAATATGTGAAAGTATTTTAAAGAAGACCCTGGGCTGCTTTATTCGTTATAGTACTGAGGTCGTTCGAAACGATCTCTGTAGGAATAGCGGAAATTTCAAGAGCGGTCAACCTTTCATCGATGCTGGCGACCTCCGTGACTTGCGATGCCTTCCCATATAATGGCCTCGCCTCAGTCCATAGAGAGACGGCCTGTGCGTTATCGCCCTGTCGCCTGGCGAACTCACCCAGCCGAACCATGCAATCTGCCCTGCTGCGATGAACGTCCATTGCTGTAAAACCGTCTAGCGCGACAGCGAAGAGGCTCGCGGCTGTTTCTTCGTCTCCTTGAACGGAAAAGACATCCCCCAGACAACGCAAGGCCGTATGGATCGCCACCAGATTTTGCGATTTTCTTCCAAACCCAAAAAGAACCACCGCGTATGTGAAGGTTGAGGGTACATCGTTCAGGCCATATCTGGGGTCACTGAGCTTGTCCAGGCACATTATCGCCATATCACTCCTGGAGCGATACGAGGAGAAGCAGCGTTCGTAAATCTGACGGGGCTCTGCGGTGAGACCTTTGCGCAACTGGAGGTCGGCAACGATGAGGTCGCAGAAGGTAATCCCTCCGAGAGAGTGTAGGGAAGTGAACATCGCTCGGGCTGCATCCAGACTTTCGTAAACCTTCTCCTCCTCGGCGCCAATCGCAGAGTCGACGAACGCGAGATTCAACTGCGCATACGCATATTCTAACGGTGATTGATCTTTCGATGTCTTTTCGAGAATCTTCAGGTGGAAGGACCGCGATTGCTGAAACTCGGACTTGGCAAAGTGGATATCCCCTTCGGCATTCATTAGGGAGATATCCAGGGATCCACCTCGCATTCCGCAAAGCGTCAAGAGTTCTCTCGCTCTGGCGCATACCTCCACACTGCGTTTAAAATCCCCCAGCGCGGTGAGACAATAGACCTCTATTTTGATTGAGTGCGCTTCAGCCATTAAATGACCGTTGGGCTTTGTTGATTGCTGGGCCTGTTGCGCGTACTTTTGGCCAAGTCTATAATCCCCTCGCGTGAATTCAACCTCAGCCAGATGCAGCAATGCCTTCGTCTGCCCATTGGCGTCCCCGATTTTGATCGACAGTGTCAAGGCGCGATTGAAGTACGTGAGAGCCGTGCCGATCTCATCGGCTTGGATGAGATAATACGACCCTAAGACGTTGTATAATTGCACTAAAAGCGTTTCAGCTTAGTATCGCCGTCCGACTGCGGCTCACGCACCCTCCCCAATGGGATCATTGGCTAGTTTAAACTCCTCCATCGCCTTGACCCCGAGTCCGTGTGGATCGGGGATCTCCTGATATTCGTACGATTCTAAAAGAGTGCTGATGTATTCACCCTTGAGTTGGTGGTCCCCGCAGCGTTCAGTTAAATCTGAGAGATGCGACATGAGGCTTGTTACACCTCTGCCGATCGCTCGTGAAAACGAGTCGAGAGTTAAGATACTAAAAGAAACACGAATCCCATACATATCAGCTGGGAATGTCTTTCAAGGAGCGTGAACCCTTGCCTTCGTATCGTTCCCGGGAGGTCGTCATCGTTGACCCGCAAGCCCCAGTCGAGTACACTGTTGAAGTTTCCTATGTTCGCCGAAATTCGAGGCACACACTCGGGCGCAGATATCTGGCGATAGGATTTCCAAAGCATGAGCACATCGTACAGATATGTTCGCACTGGTCGTACAAGGGACGTCGAAGGAGGGTGCATATTTCGAACGTATTCCCGGATAGGAACCAAGACTTTGAGACGATCGTCGCGATCGAGATAGGCGAGGGACGTGCGTATCAGCGCCGCCCGAGCCTTCTGGAGATCTTGGATCGGAAGGACACTCTGTACCAGCTCGGAGTTGGAAAGCCCGTCAGGTAGCAGCGACATAACGCTGAGCAAATCCTGTGCACCCTGAACGGAAAGCATACGAGGACTAGAGAGCGACAGCATGATGGACATGTCCAGATTTGACCGTTTGTCGTGGCCCTCCGAAAGTAGGGTGGTGTTTTCATTCTTCCAACGAAGAAGTACTGATTTAGTGTCTTCAAACGAAACGACATTTGCGATCAGGTTAACCGCCAGCGGCAAGTGATTCGTCAAACGGAGAAGTTCCCGGACATCGGCATCGTCGTGGCCATCGTCTGCGATGTCCAAGAAGGTTTGCCGGGCAGCGTCGTATGTCAGCGGCGTTAACACCGGTAAGAATGGCCGAGTCCAGCGCACTTTTGCGGGCCGTTCTATACCGCGCATAGTGACCTGCCCAGAAAGATGAGCGTAAACATGGGAAGGGAAAATCAAACTGGCTAACCAAAAGAGCCAAATGAGGAACGTCGGTCAATAGGGCCAAAAATTCCTCGACATCCCGACGGGAATTGATGGGCTCCCAAGGTGTTTCCAAGTTGTCTAAGACCAACAATGCGGGCAGGCCAGCAGAGAGATGCCGAACAATTAATTTGGCGATATTTCGAGACGGTTCGAGCTCGAGATGAGATGCAATCACAGTCAAGAGGTCAATGAGAGTCGTTGCAGCGTCACAATGAACAAAATAGCGGCGGGGGTACTTTTCGGCGATTTCCTGTTGATGTATTAAGGCTGTTGCGAGGCTGGTTTTGCCTATTCCAGCGGCTCCGAGAACCGCGACGCGAGCTGTTTCACGGAGAAATGTAGCAACCATGTCTTTCAACTCGGATTCGCGCCCATGAAATATCTTGGGGGTCGGAGGTAACAATGATGATAGAGAACTCGAGCTACACCGAAATGTTTAGCATCAGCACTGGTCCAGGGAAATCGAACAATACCTGTCCCAGTAAGTTGAATCTCCTTTTATCTAGATGTAAACTATTAGATTTACCAAAGTCATCAGACGGGGCATACCGATGAAAATTTGTTATCGCCAATGGTGGACGTCGCGCGAGCGGCCACCAGCTCAAGAAGTGACTCGCGCCGAGCATTCTCTGCGATCTGCAGATCGGCCAGCGCCGCCGCGCTGGTGACTCCATATTGAATCTGATGCAAGAGAGAGATTAGCCTGTACTTCAAAGTTCAACCATGGAATGCACACAGAAAATATGGCAAGAGCGTGTTTGAGCTCTGCCTTGCACTCATCGAGCTGCTGTGTATTTTCTGCTTGCCGAAAGAAGCGCTTGAGCTTCCCCATCTTCAGCTGTTCTTCGATGAATGAGAGGATTTTCTGGAGGGTTCTGTGTCCTGGGGAGTTTGCGGGGGCATTGGACGCAGAGACAGCAGACGAACCGTGCGAAATTCCCAATGTTATTTAAGATCGATGGTGGGAGAGTATTCCCTGTCTGTGAATTGACACAAACGTCCACAACTGCCCAGATGAGCGCCTCGATTCGTTCCACCAGCCTTATACATTCTTCCCTATTCATTTTGACGGACTTGTTCGCAGGTCAGGAAGCAGGAAGGAGTGCATGGGGACAATACGCACTTGGACACCGCTCAAGATCGCAAAACTGATTGCGGATATGGATTGAAGAAAAGGCACCTGGGATGAGTCGGCAACGGATCGGAGAGCACCGCACGCAAGGGTGGCATTTTGGAGAATGGCATCCGTCCTGGATTTAGGCTGCAGGTTCACTGTTGGTCGCATGGTCGGTCGGTCACGGTCGTCCAGGAACACCAGAGAAATTCTCCATTTGGCCAGATTGGGTCTTTGTTACCCGACGCATGGCTCCGAATGAGAGAGAAAGTCCATAGGCAAGATTTGACCGAGATGGAGCTAATGCGATTAGATTGGTGCATGCGGCGTTTTTATGTCAATTTTAAACCTTCAAATTAGTACAACGTACACTTTGTGCCAGTGGTTCGCGGAAAGCCGGGTTGCACGGATCATGTTCCGGATCATTCCGAAATGTAGTCGGGCGATGGGGCGTGGGTTGACTCTCCCTGCCCGGATTTGTGTAGTCGGACTTGAAACTTGTAGGCTCCTCCCTCCGATTCAAGACAGACAAGCTCTTAATAGACTCTGCTATAACTTCTGGGACCGGCTCTTCTTGGCTCTTCAAGTTGGGTTTTGGAGAATATTTTCGACGTCGGGAATCGAATCTGGATCCGTATTCAGCCATATTGAACCCTACATTACCGCCTAACTCTCAGTCCCCCGCCTAGATCGGCTTCTCGAACCGGACCCTTTCCTCCAAAGTTTAAACCCCAGCTGTCTTAGCGCGCCGGAACGTTACCTACCTGGACTGGTCTCCTATTTTCAAGACGATTTTACAGGCCAAGCGGTCTTGGCTCGGCTCTGCTAACGCAGATGGCATGTAAAATGTCCTCCACCGTCAGGAACGGAGCCGCATGTGTGAACATCAAACTATTACTCGGTGTTTGGGTATCTCGGCGGTGAACGTTGTAAAGCACACCTCAGCGAGAGCGCTGAGTCAAGATGACAACACGGGCGACTTCGAAACTATCCCAAGATGCTGAAAGAACTTACGATGTTGGCGACGCGACCGATCGTGTTCTCGAGCGCACCGTGTGTGGACCGCTGGATCATACGCGTCATCACGATGTTTTATCTTCTCTCTTTTCTCGTGAGATTGGCTTTCTCGATGTATCATGCGCTCATGAGCGTCTCTGTTCAGGACCGCACGAATATTGGGAATACCCGGTTAGCTGGCCTACAGAAGGACTTGAACATGACCAATAGGGAATATACAATCGCGCTGCCCTTGATATACGTCGCATACGTTGCTTCTGTGAGCTTAGCCTGCAGACAATCGTCATTAATTTAACTTCACCTGAAGCACATTGGACCGAACCTATTTTTGCCGACAATTATGATTTCTGTGGGGACTAGTCGCGGCCCTACAAGGTGAGATTATATAAGTGTCCTAAGAAGTGTCCTCGGTTATCTAAAATTATTCAGGCGTTGTCACCAGTTATCTTGGACTGCTCGTCTGCCGTTTCTTCATAGGTTTATTGGAAGGTGGATCCCAACTGTGTTTCGGGTTGTTTCCCCATAGTTTAGGCGCCTTTAGGTGGTGTTCCAGGGATCGTTCTCTATCTCTCTTTTTTCTATCAACGCCTACGACTCCAAACCCGGTAAAATAGATGAAAGGTCCCATATCTGGATCGCTTATATTTTTGCGGCATTCTTCTCTGCTGCTTCCCTTTCCGGGGCATTTTCGGGCATCTTGGCCTACGGAATCCTACGTCTCCATGGGAAGCGAGGGCATTCGAGCTCAGCGTGGCCATGCGCGGTTCCTGAGTCAGCAAGAGAAGGATTATGTTGCTGAAAAGTTGCGAGAAGACGGAGTGATCAGCAAGGACGCGAAGTTTGACGCGTTCACTTGGTCGGAGGTCACCGGGAGAGCTTTTACTTCCCCGCAAGTGGCTCTGGTGGGCATCATCTACTTCCTTAACGGTTGGTGATTATTATTACTGCCCTGATGCGGGTACTGACCACGTACAAAGAGGTTGCGCTCTATGGACTAGCCTAGTAAGGGAGCGAATGTGATTCACATGATTAAATCTGACATGGTGGCCCAGTTTTACGCCTTCGATTGTTCAGAGTCTGGGATACACCGCCGCTGCAACGCAGTTGATGACTGTGCCCCCATTCCCCGTCTCTACACTCGGTACATACTCAAGCACTCCTGCGCGTGGAAACTTGACCCGTTGGTAGTGACATTGGCAGCAGCCCTGATCTCAGACTTTTACAAGTGCCGCGGAACCGTTATAATTGGGGATCAGCATCATATGTATTTGGATTCGGGGTAGGTTGACAATCAAGATCCGAGTCTTCTCAAAATCACATCCGCCATTAGGTTCGTCCAACCACCACGTTCAATACGGATCGTTGTTCTTGTTCATCCCCAGAACATATTTAATCCAGCCCGCATTGGCTGCGTAAAATTCCAACAACTCTGCTCCTTACATTCGGCGCGCGACCACCATTGCTTTTGGGTTCTCATCATGACCAACTCCGGCGGTATACTCGCGACATGGCTTTTTGGCGATTTATCCCCGGCACCGGGATCTGTTAAGGCCACTCAAACCTGATATTTTCAGCGCTCATGAGCGCATTTTCCGCCATCAATATATGGTATCTCTCCGTGCAAAATCAGAGGAAAGCCTTGGCGAGGAGCGCGAACTCTGGTGGCGAGCATGAGAAACTGGGTGATAGGAACCCGTGGTTTGTATATAGCTTCCAGTTTTCCTCACGTTTCTGTACCACCAATTCGAATTACGCAGTTTTTTTCCCGCCGCGGCGGCCCCGCGACGCGTCGACGCGTCGAGCGAATGTGAACACGTGGTGAGAAATTGTGCACACGGGACTCTACCTTTTTTTTTGAATCTGCATTTTTATACCGCAAACAAGTAAACTAACTGCTAAGACGCGATGGCCCGGAGTGCGCAACCAATAAATATGTAGGTCTGACTGGTTCTGAGGAAGCATGGCTGGAGTAGCGTAGCTTCGGAACGGGGTAGGTAGGTGGTCCGGCCCGCGGGGCCGGGTCGAATTTTGGGGGCATCGTGCACGTGATTCCACTTGTGATCGACCCAGTTTGCTTCCCTGCTGCAGTGGGCACTCAAGCTATTCAGCCTCAGGACTAGTGTGGCTTGGAACCCTCAGGATGTCGCGCATTCCTCAACCTTCTCGTAGCACCCCGCGAAAGACACCAGCCTCTCCCGCGATACCACCAGCTTCGAGGGTCAGGACCAAATCCACGGTCCCACGAGCTACGACGCCCTCCAAGCCTGCCCGGAAACCCTATTCCGATACAGATTCTTTCTTAGATAAACCCAAATTCACCCAGGAAGAGCCCTTGTCGAAACCTCTTTCTATTAAAGAGGCAATCGCTCTAAAGCGAGCCGAAGCTAAGAAATCTCAGACGAGCGCTGCTCCTCCTAGTCCACTCGACGATTTCTCTGGCCTTGAGGATGCAATACCGAATGCACCTCCACCGGAGGAAGATGACCCACTCGGTCGTCCGTCCCTGAGGGACACCATTGAACGAGCGAAGAGTACCGGTATGTCATATCTAAAAATGTCTGTGTCCTGCTGATCTCAACAGGTCTCGACAGGCTCAATAAATCTTTCGACTCGCTCTTTGCAGTGTATACCTTCCGCCCTCTTTGACATTCATCTTGGCATCACACCCGAGCCTTTGAAGTCCGTCCCCCAAGAGCCACCACTACCTCCAGCACCAGACACGGGGCGACTGAAGCGCCCCGGTCCTGCCTGGTTTGAGATTCAAGACTTGGAAGTCTTGAAAGCTTGGGGGAACGACATAGAAGAAATACAGCCGGAGATTTCCCTCTTTGGATCCCTCAAATCGGTAGATGTACGTGATCGCTTTTAGGCTTAACATCCCGACTTGACCGTGCTGCAGCTTCATAGAAACAAGATCGTGTCTCTGCCCGACCAATTCGCGGATCTCGCAGTCCTCACGACGCTCGATCTGTCCCACAACGCCCTAACATCTCTTCCTATCAATCTGTTCTCCCTCCCCGCCCTGTCCAATCTCAATGTCGCCGACAACGCCCTGAAATCCCTTCCGTTTGCGGCGCCTTTTTCCTCCGCGAAGTCGCGAGCGGCTGGGACCGCTGCTCGGGGCTTATTTGCACAAGAGATCGTGCGGGCCACTACTCCCCTCCCCAAACTCGCCATCTTCAACGCGTCCAACAACAAGTTAGTCGCGGGTGCCATCGATCTGGGCATTCCCGAATCAATTGTTACCCTCGACCTCTCCGGCAATCCTCTGGAAGCCGATGGATATGAGGCATGTGGTAAACTCTTCACGGCCCTCGCGACGCTCCAGAAGCTCAAATTCCTCCGGTGCGAGAGGGCCGAGGTCTCTGACCGCGTGCTGGAGGGCGTCTCGCTCTCCTCGGGTGCATTCCCCAGCATATCTGTTTTGGATTTTGGCTCAACGAAAATCACGGAGCGTGGGGCCACTTATACCCTCAAGGGACTGGCTAAGGAACTCACTTTCGATGTCACAAACGAGGATCCACCGAGTGGCACCGCCCGCGTCATCGTCGGGAAGCGGATCGTTCGGGAGGCATGGGAACTCGAGGCCGAGCGACGATCGAAATCGCGGGCGGGCAAGGCGGCGGACGTCGGGATGGAATGGGAAAATACTTTCCCCGCCTCTAAGGCGGTGCAGGGGAAATCTAGAGTTCAGGCCCCCGCTGCGAGGGCACCAATTGTGAAGGAGGCTTGGGAGATTGAGGCAGAGCAAGGGCTGCTGACGGAGGGAGGGAAACGACGAGCACGAGCCGCGGCTGCTGCCGCCTCAGCTGCCGAAGGCTCTGGATTGGGCATAGGGGCACCTCCACGCCAGCCGTCTCCTTTCAAGACGTCATCTTTAGCGGACCCGCAGTATTACAATTCCCGATCGGAATCACTCACTCTCCCCGCTTCGAAGCCTCCCCCTAAAGCGTCGGGCCACTCTCGCGCGTTCTCCCTGGCGGCGACATCTCTTGTGAAGTTTCCCCCGGCTAGAGCGAGCGATGTCACGCTGCCCACCGCCACCATGCCCCTTGCACTCATCGCCGTGCAGCCATTCTCCCAAACTCTCAAAATCCTCACGCTTACCAATCGTCGCATGGACCCCTCGTTTACGCTGCCTCCGCTACCTGTTGTCGATCCTCTCCTGCCGTGCTTGGAGGAGCTCAGTCTGGAAGGATGCAACTTGGGCGACGCCATCTCCGTCTTCACCGCCTCTGCCCAAGATACGATTCTCGTCACCCCCTCTCAGACCCGGCCCATCCTCCCCCTCCTCGCGGAGCTGTTCCCCAGTCTGCGGAACCTCAATATGGCGTACAATACGCTCACCAGCGCCGCACTGACCACTGACGTTCTGTCGGGCTTCATTCTCTCCTCTGCTACCGCCGACTCGGTGCACCGCAAAGGCCTCAAACAGCTGGATTTGCGCGGCAACCGCATAACCGAACTTGAGGGCTTCCGGGGCGTCGCTCTTCTCTTCAACGGGAATCGAGAGGTCCCTGGCTGGGGTCTGGAGGAGCTGGATCTGCGAGACAACGAGATAGCCAGGCTTCCCGCAGAACTGGGGCTCCTGCCGCTGGATGTCTTCCTGGTAGATGGGAACGTGTATGCCTCCTTCCTTTCTCATGCCTCGCCCAACTAACTTTCTTGAAAGATTCCGGGTTCCCGCTCGGCGTGTATGGGAGAAGGAGGGTACGAAGGGCCTGCAGAGCTGGCTGAGGGCGCGGATCGAGTGACGCGTGGCTCCTGAGAATCTTTTGGATAGCGGACCTTCCGTCCTCATACTTATCAGTCGTTCTAATCATCGCTACTTAGAATGCCCGTCCTGCGACGCTCCCGTTCGTTTGCATAGGCGGGCCACCCGCACTAATGAACGCCGTTACCGGACTTGCCATATATTCCAGTTCTGATCTCGCTACTAGAACAATCGACGTCTAAAAAGGAAATAATCCCATTCCGCGCACCGCGCTCCATAATATCTCAGTTGCACGATCGATAAATCGTGAGATTCGACTGTCTTCCTGATTCGCACTGCGCGCTGCTGAACACGTCGATCAGATTATAACCCAGCTACGCACTTGAATGCATTGGGTGGGTAACATCGATAAGTTTAGCTTTTGGAATTCCACTGCCAAGGTCCTAAGCATGCCAGCGAGCGCGTGAGCATCACCTGAGGTGAGTAGACCGTGTCGACTGACAATTGTAAATTAATTATAGTTGTCTCCGCCTGGTGATGACACAGATTGAGCGTCCACAAGTAATCCGAGAGCATTCAATGAGCATCCCGCTCCGCCCGCGGCGACGCGCGCGCTATCTCACATATCGCCGTGTACCTAGAAACCGGCGTTCGGGGCTTCGGGTACGGTATCCGACGGGCGTAAAGTAGCTTCGGCGACAGACTGTATGTGGCCACACGTACAACAGTGCGAGCGAGATCCGCTCCATTACTCCAGTACCCAAAATTGAAGCATCCACGCCGATGCCCGAGGAGGCGGAGTTGAGATGTCATACGCGGAGGGACTTTCGATGGAGCTCTTCAGTCTAGGTTGGCTGGGGAGATGCCCGGGCTTTAACATGTATTTCCAAGCTGCACTTGCGGGCACCCGCCCACTGGCTCATAGCGAACGTGGGTTGGGAGCGCCCTGATCTTGAAATTGTCTTCATCGACCCAATGCCTGGGCCGATATAACCTGTACCTATAGACTGAATGGGCCAGAAATTTCGATCCGCCAGACGACCTCGCATATCTTCACTGGCGGGACCCGACGACTGTTGGACGCAACTATTGGATTCCATCTTCGATTTGAAATTTCCTGAGCTTCCGGAAGCGCCGACATGTGTCGAGTGTCATGATGCACGAAATGCTTGGAAAGATGGGCTTGTGAAGCTGGCCACGCCGGACGAAGGCCTGGACGAAACGCTCGGCAAGAATGGGGCCTAATGGGGCATGCAACAATTAAATCGCCTAGTATTTTGCCTTGTGGGTGGTACGTTCGCATCAGTCCACAACCTCTTTCAATCGGGCTAATTACAGCCGACGTCTACTCTCCTCAGAATGGAAGCCTTTGTACATATGCGACTTAAGCGAGCTAGTCGCAAATGGTTCTACACGACACACGCTCACCCCATGGCGACCCCAGGCTCGGGGCGCTTATTATCCCGAACAGTCCCGAACTACGTCTTTTCAGGGTGAAATTTGAACAGATGTGTGTGTAGGCCACCAAATCAGCTTCCTTAATTTATTCCTGATGATAATACTGTCCGTTCTCGGTAACTTGAAGGATGCTCTCCACAAGAAACCCACTACCAATGGATTTATCCTACCTATTATTGCACGTTTCATGGCCCCATGCAATTTCGGCGGGGGCCGACGTTGCATCATACCGCATCCCGACGTTGTTGTTCGCGTATTGTCGGGCAGCTGGATAGCAACCACTCCTCCGGAAACCCCCGCCTTCTGTTATCTCGGCCGATTCAATCCTTGTTCCAAACTTGATGATAGTATTATGGGATCACAATCGTAATTCTCTTGTTCTCTCGCTAATACCTTGTAAAATTAGACTTCGAGGATCGGCAAATTTTCGGTCGCTTCCGCATCAACATGATCGATCGTCGCTAGTCGAACTTCTTTCGTCGAGTTACGAGAGAGTTGGATTTCGCATGTGTTATTGCCGACACCTCGAGGCGCTCCTCGAGGCTCGCAAATCGCAAAACGGGAATCGACGGCTGCGCAAAGTTCATCGGTGGGCGCGGTGAGCCGGGAGGCGGGCATCGTGCAGGACTTGGGGGGTAAAATGTCGCTATCTTGTTGCGTGTTTCACTGAAGTTCCACAGCGTAGAAATAGTACATACGCGCCCACAAGTGTATATAATTATAAAATCCACTACCGAGCCGACGGATAAGGGAATACAAAAGAAACACCCATTTAAAGGTGACCCCGGTACATCCATTTCTTTATTCGCTCCAGTCCTACCCTTTCCATAGCATGGCACTTTCCCCCTTCTCTTCATTGCTTTCCGATGGTGCCATGAACATCGACGATTATTTTGATTTCGACGCTGCCTCTTGCGACTCCTCGTAAGCATCGCAACCCCCACTGCCTTGTATCCATTTAATCTGACATTTTCATTAGCAGCCCCACGACGGGTTGGGAATTTCTATATGCGCAGACCGCCAGCAAATCTCCAGCGTCCATCATGATGGACTTGGATGACTCTATGCTGGAGGGACTAGTACTCGGACGCGACATCCAACATGATAATGCATATCAAATCGAAGTCGACGTTGCTGGTATATGTGCGGCATACCACGATGCGAGTCTTGGCCTCCCTCCTACTAGTACGCAGTATGCGTTCTTCGAGAACCCCGAGGTGAGTTTCTTCGTTAATAACATCTGCGGAACTAACCTTTCCCCAGGCATGTGACTCTTCGGATTCAGAATCGTGCTGGTCGGCGCCCGGCAGCCCGTCCTCTTTCCTTTCGACCCTGTCGCCATCCCCCTCGCCTATCAGTTGCGGGGCCGATAACGCCGAAGACGATGTCGGATCCTTCTCCGATATAGACGGCCATGTTGGTTTTATCGATACCTCCTTCCAAACCACTTCCTACACGGCCGTTTCTAATGAACTTTCAAGTTCGGTATTCCCAGCTGAGCCTACTCCGACGACCACTTTATTCTTCGATCCCGCCGAATCCACATCTCCATTTGCGACATATCTTCATGCTCCTTGCCCTATGCCGCCAAGAAATGACACCATCATGTGCTTGGAAAGCATTGTGAAGTCGCCTCCAGAGCTCGAGCTGGAGTTCGACTACGAAGAGTGGACAGCCTCATCCTGCTCGGACCTCTCCCCTTCCTTCTCCAACCGTCCTCAAATCATCCATCTGGACTTCGATGAACGTGCGCCCTCTAGATCTCCTTCATGCAGTTCCGAGGGCCCAGCCCGTCGCGGGAAGAAAAGGAAGACCCGGGAGAGAGTTCCATGCGGCTACGATGACTGCCTCGAGTCATTCACTCGGCATGCAGACCGAATACGGCACGCGAAGCTTCGGCACAGACCTCCAACCCTCGCGGAAATGTTCAGAGACACGAGCAAGGAGCGTAACTGGTGTATGGGCTGTCTCACGATACTGTCGCGATCGGACTCACGGCGGCGGCACGAGTACACTTGCCCGCACTTTGCAGAATATGTGGAGAACGGCCACGTACGGAACCCGATGTTCCTTCCGCTCCCCGAGATATACAGCGAGACCAACCCGAAGTGCCGTTTGTGGTGCCAGAAGTGCTTCGGAACGTTCTCCCACCCAGGCGAGCGGCACACGCATGAAGGGGGATGTACCGGGCCCCCGTAGAGTTCAAACTCTTCACTCGACAACGGCTAGTGCAACTTGGGTCTCTCATACTTCTTCGACTCGTGGCTGGTTCCACTTCCCCTCGTAAGTTGAGTATCTATTCGCGCTCCCTTTGTATAATGTTTGCCTGGCCGACATGTAGCGCCATCTGTTGTTCCATTTGTTGTTTCACTCAAAACTGTATCCCCTCGTACTTATTCCATCCCGAGTGTTTATCCGCATCTTGTAATCCTAGCCGTATATAATTAACAGCACTGTTGCGCTCCACGACCGGTAGCAAAATCCCCAGTCCGGTGAATCAAAAGGCGTAACATGTGTCAATTCGCCGGCAGGGTCGCGCGGGGCACAGTCTCCCGCACTTACAAGTGGGTGACTCGAAACGTCGGGGCCGGGGGTAGTGTTTCCTTCCAAACTTCTAATAGTGATTGCTTCTAACTTACGTCACATGATCGTGTTGGGATCGATATCAAAGAATTTAAACATTATTTCATCACCTAAGAATTTAGAGCGTTGATGCTCAAACGGTTTCCTTTGCACAACACAGATTTAACATTCGAAGTGATCACCCTGAGATGTCGCCATTAATCAGGTAACCAGTGCAGTTCCGGAGATGTGGAGTTTCAACCAGAAAAAGGTCAAGATTGAGGGCGAAATTTATATTTGAACCCAAACCGTGAAGGACTCGCTGCGCACATAAATCTGGCCTCCAAAGTATAAGATCGATGTAGCTATAATCCAATACTTTTTTTTTGTTTTTTTTTTGTTTGTCAATCGAAGCGCATCAGAGCGCGCCCACAAAGCATGATACAGAATGCGCAAGATATAGCCGAGGAGCACCTGACTCGGGCCGCGACTGGCGGCACTCCTTGCTGCTGTGGAATCATCTACTAAAGGGGCATGTTGACTGACACGCACAGGTAGCACAGGGATGACTCATTTCAAGGGAAAAGCGCATGGCGCAAGTTCGCCGCGACGGCGGCGGCGAGCGGAGGCGAGCTATTGCTTCCAGGATATATATCGTCCGTCGCACAAGGCTATAGGATAGAGATAACGGACCTTGCAATGATTATTATGATGAGGAATCGGAGAGGATTGGTAGCGCATGAAATACCGTCGGAGCATCATGCAAAGACCAGTTCGCCGCTCCGTTCAAAGTCCCATGGAATGTGGGGGCGATACGGGGCTGCATAGCCCTCTCGGTTACGGGACAGCGCGGACAGCGCATTGTGGCGGCGGAGCGGTGCCTCGTGTCCATATTAGGCGCCTGTGTTAGCGCTCAGGCCCCAAGCCCCAATAGAGCAACAGATCGGGGGCCGCGGAGACATACATGGACTCTTTGCCCCGGGTGAATGGATTCCGCCGCCGTGGCCAGGGTGAGCGGGCCAACGAGAGCACAGACCCGGGGTAGTGCGAATAGGCGTGGATGTGTATCAGAACGCCATATTTGACGTGGAGGCACTGCTCAAGGGCATTGCTTTGGTCATTCCTTTGGAATGATTCGAAGGGGTTCGGGAGCACATACATGGACTAGAGTTGGGAACCGACGGGAACGAAACAGCAGCCTAAAGACAAAAAGTCGCACACACGGGTGTCTCCGAATTGAAATCAAGGAGCACAGGACGAAGAGCGGCATAACGAGCCCCACTGCGTAGGAGAGGCCCCGATAGCGGGACTCGCTCGAGAGCGGACACCCGCGACACCGTCCAAATATATGGGAGGCAGTTCTGCGATAGCCGAGACTGATCCACGCGGCGGGTGCGAGGAGGATGAACAGGGCTGAAAGCGCGGGTAAAGATGTGCGTGAGAGGTGCGTGAAAGTCAGCCTGAGACTAGAGTCGGAGTATTCCTGTCGGGTGGCCGAGCGCAATCTAGCAGGTTTCGCGGGTGCCAGCCGGGGTAGAAGCAAAGTGAATTCTAGGCATGGTCCGAGGAGGATACACGGGCATCTCTGCAGTGGGGGCCGCGAGATAAGGTCAAGTTGAGGTGGAAGGGAGCCCCGGGCCCTTTTGAGACTTACGAAATAACACGTGGTGACTATTAGCTAACGGAGGTACTGGTTCTCCCGCTACCACCGACATGGACAGTCGCTGCCCCATTCATTCAGAGGATTCAGGCAAATCGGACGTCTCGGACGGTGGCATTGGGGCCGCGGTCCTTTCCAGCCTCACTTACGAACGTGATAAACTTGCATGAAACACAGGGTATCCACGGCGGTGACATGGACTTCAACGACGGGAAGAGAATTCTCTACCATCAAACGTCATGGTCAAATCTCCTTCAAATAGTGTTTGCCCAAATCCGAACAAATTAAATAACAACGCGTCCTACACGTGTTGCCCGGACGGTACAAAAAACGCGTCGCGGGAGTCTGTCTGACTCGGGACTTAATCCATGACCACCCCCTCAGACTACGGAATGGACGGTACCGATGACTCTTTCGTTCGCGACGGCATTTTTATCATTCCGGCCACTCCCCCCACCGACGAGCGCCAATCGCAATTGCTGTGAGCACCCTTCTGTCATAGCAGGTCGCCGCGGCTGAGATTTTGTGCAGTTACAATGTCGCGGGTGGATGGCGAAGTCCTAGGTCGGATTTCGGAAGTCCTGGCGAGAGTGTTTACTCGCCCGTGCTCTCGGAATCCTCTTGTGCGTGGCTTTTTTGTTATCTTGTTCTGTCGGCTAATTCACTGTGTTGTAAGATGGTTTAAATTCTCCTGGGTACGCATCGTTCTCTCACTGCTATACCCCACCCCCCGACCACTCGCCGCTCACGCCACTATATCCCATGTGGACTTCCATGAATCTTGACGACACACTCAGTTCAGAAACATCGGATTTCGATTCGACCTACATCCAGTACCCCCCATCTAACGGCAGCATGGGAAGCGTTCCTCTCTCGCCTGTTCTCTGCGATCTCCCCCTGCCTGGCTCTGGCTCCCCGAAGCTTCAGATCCACTCGTTCCAGGACAACTTCGACGCATCCTCCGTTCTCTCCCTCCGCGAATCTGACTTCAGCCAGGAATCTTTGTTGTTCGGTCCGACCCCACCCCACCCCCTTCCGGATCTCCACCGCGGCGCAGATCCCTCGGCTTTTGCGTCTCGGAGATCGTCCACCTCTCGTACACGGCCTGATTTGCGAGTGCTTACGACACCGGGAAGTGGCCTGCTGATGGTGCCGCCGCGCCGGCATAGCTTCAACGAACCTCGTCAGGGAGGATTCTTCTTCGCGCCGGAGAGCGGCGCCTCCACCCCCAACACCCCCTCGTCCGCTATGCCGTCCAGTCCTGGCACTTCCGACGAAACGGCCCTGGAGCTTGTTGTCGCCCATCCACACATAGGATCTCCGGCTAACATCCAAGCTGCGAACCGTCGTAGGAAGAAGGCTGCGAGATACTACTGCCCGCACCCGCATTGCAATTCGTCATTCACCGCTAATCATAATTTAAAGTGTTCGTCCAGTCGTATAAACTAAAAATATGCTATCGCTAATGAACCTGCAGATCATTTAAACTCCCATGCCGGAATCAGGCCCTTTCCCTGTGCATGTGGGTTCTCCTTCACGACTCCGTCAGTCCAGAAGCGGCACGCCCAGAAATGTCGGATTTTCCTTGCGGCAGCCTCAGGTTCCAGTTCTTGATTCAATGGTGCTCCTCTCATTCTTATCAATGCATAATGGTTACTTTATAGCTTCAAGTTATTTTTGTGATAGTCTTATTGCGCTTGTACGATCCTCCCTGACGATTTGGTTATCCTATGACTTTATTATTTCCTAATCTCGGTGTATGGGCCTGGTAGTTGAAATCTGATATGTAGCTATCTGTTGCACCTGTATTTTGAATTGTAATCCAATCTCCTCATTTTGTACTCTTGAAAACTCCCAGCGAAGTATTCGTAAATCCTCGGATTCGTCCTTCGCTCCACATGTGTGGCGGTGCGGTATCGCGTGACTCAATGGGCGCTAACGCGTCCTACTGTTCGATGTTCTGAATCCCCCGGTCCGCGCGTTTATCAGGCTTCCAGTGGAATTATTCTCTCAGCATTTGGACATTCGTCCGGAAAACATCGCCCCCATCCTCGGATCCAGTGCGGACTCTTGGATTGTGCCTGATAATAACGTTACCACCAAAGGCGACAGCTGGCGACACCATGACCTGGGACAGTTCAAGGATGGAGGGAAAGGCGCCCTGTGATCCACATCTCTTCCACTTACCACTCCCACCAAACCCGACCAGAATCCGCGTTGGCCTGGGCCGATTATCGTCGGTCGAATCGGGTCGCATGCTGGCTGTCGTCTCCCCATTCAGTTCTGCGCCCGCCCCAGGAAGCTTGCTCCCAGGACGTCCATCAGGCAGTGCACTGGAGGCGGTGGTTCCGTTCCACATAGATTATCCTCGGGGCTTGTACGTTCTCCTTGAACGTTTCCATCCGCGGTCTCCCGCGCGTCACCGAGCGGCGACCCATCTGACCCTCCTGCATACGGGATGTCCACCCTGAGGGCACACACTGCTCGTGCAACCCTGAGACACCGCCATCTACCACCGCCCCCCGTGCTGTTACCCTTCTCCCGTTTTTATATGCGCCAGCTATCCGGGCATCGTTCGGCAGTCGGCTCGCCGTAACGCCTCCTACCCAACAAATAAACAAATAAACCCCTATCTACTCACCAGTGGCGCCGGAGAATACGGTACTTTGTGTTGGAGCTTTCTCCGTAATTTTGAAGTTAACCTAACCGGCAGATATGCCTCAAATTACCCGGGATGACCCTGCTACATGCGATGAACGTAACTGCTTGTTAACAGCTTTCGGCCGGGACTTTCCGTGCTGTTGTGGCCGCTGTAGAGGGCTTTTGTGTATGTATGTCGCACTCCTTCCTTCATTTCCCTCCCTTTCCTTTCCTCCATTCCAATCTGACTCTTCAACCATAGCCTCAAACTCCAGCGACCACAAATATGGACGGCTATTCCCTCTCGCCCTACTCGCCACCGGACCCCGCAGAAGGGATGACTCGAACCTCGGGCAATGCGCAGAGCTCCGACGAGGCGTTTACGATTAACGTAGATGACTCTGACTGTAATGATACAACCTCGTCAGTGCAGTCTTTCTACTCTTTCGCAGGGAACTTACTCTGTGGTTCAGCTATGGCGAACAGCACCTCGACGTGCGAGGACAGAATGACCATGACCCTCACAACTCCCCATACGGCATAGGCATCCGTGCTAATAGCTGCGGGTCTGAGCGTCGTATCTCTGCTAATTTATTCCGTCGCCGAGTTCAATCGGACAGCGCGTCATTCCCAGCGATGGCCCCACCTGGATACCATGGCAGCGCTGACGCGTCTGCGGTCGAGGACGATTTTTCCTCTGCGTCAGACCTCCCCCCATTTTCGACCCCTCATACCGAGCAAGCGTCTAGCCACTGGCCTCCCGGAGGGCACCCACACCATTCCTACCATACCCCTCCGTCGGCGATCCCACATACCCAACAAACATATATCCAGGGGCCTCCCGGGGATCACCCGCATCCCTTCTCCCAGTCGTCCATTCATCATACCCAGCAAACAGATACCCAGTGGCCTGCTCGGGATCGTCTGTATCCCTTCTCCCCCACCCCGTCGTCGCCACAACCCGATACCCAATGGACGTCAGGGAGGCACCCGTCTCATATCCAAACCACCTTGTCGCTCCCGCCCGCCCACTCGTCGCACCTTTCACCCGGATGGAGATCAGAGGCTGGATCCGACACCTCTTCTAACAGGTCATTGTCCTTATCCCCATCTCCGAGTTTCGCCAGGACGCCCCCCTTTTCACCGGAGGCCGCCAGTTTCATACCGGTGGCGTACCGCGACGGGTCCCCCAATCCTTACCCGTATAATGAATCGAAATCTCGTGATGGTGGTGGATATGCCTCTGGTGGATGGCCACCTTACGGGCATGAGGGACACCATCCTGTAGACTCGTCGGTCAGCGACGTTGATAACCTGACGCCCTCCTTGGAGCTGGCGAATCTTTCTCTCGGTCAAGCCGAGATATTGACCGGAAACTCGTCTCACAGCCTCCTCCAGCCAGAATACGCGCCCCAGGCCTCTGCTTTGCAAACAGATACTTTGCACCACCGGCCTTCCTTCCTTTCCTCTGGGACCCATACCTCGTCCTCTTCGTCGTCACCATCGCCGAATTACCATCTTCCCACCTCGCTCGCACAACTTCGTTTTGACGTCGAACACGACTTTGAGGCCGATCGCTTTCGTGGCGAATACTTAGTGTCCTCTTCTACTGCCATTTCGCGGGGCGGCGACACGGGTCAGCTACAGGTCCATCCATATCCGTTACCCGACTGGGCAGATGGCAATCTGACGAGCTGGCTGCCGCAGGGCGGCCTCATCAATCAGAGTGACGGTGGCGACAATCCGTTCTCCACTCGTGGTCACATAGATTCACAGGACGACCAATCTAGCCAGGCAGCTTCCGTCCACCTTTCGTCGGAATTTCGTGCAGCCGTTGGGACCGATGCCACCCGTCGTGCCGCCACTCGTCGACGCAAAGATCCGAACAAGCGTGGGCCATTCGTTTGTAAAATTTGTGGAAATGATTTCACGGCGAAGCATAACCTCAAGAGTGCGTCGCTATCCTGCTCGACTATGTCGTACTAATTGGGGGATAGACCATACAAACTCTCATAACTCAGTCAAGGAACATCCATGTCCCAAGTGTCACCAGTTCTTTGGCACATCTCATGTCCGCGACCGACATAAGCTCAAGTGCGTAGGGCCCGAGATTGGAAGAAAGTAATGTGCATTTACGCTAGTGAGAGTCTTTTGAACTAACTTCTTATGCTACTTGCTAGCACACAGCTTGATCAAGGGCGGTACACGGGGCTTCGTCGTCGCAAGCGTGGCATTGTTCTCTCCATATAAGCACCTGATCGGCGTCTGTTCAAACGGATACTGTCTCGTTGCTGTGCTGCAATTCGTTCACGGCTAATCAAGTAAAAATATGCTATCGCTAATGAGCCTGCAGATCATTTAAACTCCCATACCGGAATCAGGCCCTTTCCCTGTGCATGTGGGTTCACTCCTTCAGTCCAGAAGCGGTGGTTACTTTATAGTCTCAAGTTATTGTTGTGGCAGTCATATTGCGCTTGTACGATCCTCCCTAACGATTTGGTTATCCTATGACTTTATTATTTCCTAATCTTGGTGTATGGGCCTGATAGTTGAAATCTGATAGTTGTAATCTATTGCACCTGTATTTTGAATTGTAATCCAATCTCCTCATTTTGTGCTCTTGAAAAACTCCCAGCGAAGTAATCGTAAATTCTCGGCCTCGGCCTTCCGCTCGGCCTGTGTGGCGGTGCGGTATCGCGTGACACAGTGCGCGCTACGCGTCCTATCGCGTCCTACGTTCTGAATCCCCCGGTCCGCGCGTTTATCAGGCTTCCAGTGGAATTATTTTCTCAGCATCTGTACATTCGTCCAGAAAACATCGCCTTCATCCTCGGATCCAGTGCAGACTCTTGGATTGTGCCTGATAATAACGTTACCATCGAAATCAAGGCGACACCTGGCGACACCATGACCTGGGACAGCTCAAGGGTGGAGGGAAAGGCGCCCTGTGATCCACATCTCTTCCCCCTACCACTCTCACCAAACCCGACCAGAATCCGCGTCGGCCTGGGCCGATTATCGTCGGTCGAATCGGGTCGCATGCTGGCTGTCGTCTCCATTCAGTTCTGCGCCCCCGGCCCCCAGGAAGCTTTCTCCCAGGACGTTCATCAGGCAGTGCACCAGGAGGCGGTGGTTTCATTCCGCATAGATTATCCTCGGGGCTTGTACGTTTTCCGTGAACGTTCCATCCCCGGTCTCCAGCGTGTCGCTGAGCGCCGACTCATCTGACCCTCCTGCATGCGAGATGCCCATCCTGAGGGCACATACTCTCCTTGCAACCCTGAAACACCGCCATCCACCACCGCCCCCCGTGCTGTTAAATCACTCTTCTCCCGTTTTTATATGCGCCAGCTATCCGGGTATCGTTCGGCAGTCTCCCCGCCGAAAAGCATGACTATTCAGCAAACGGACAACCAGCCCCTCTCTAATCCCCACTTGGCGCCTGAAAATATGATACTCTGCGCGCTGGAGCCCAATGATTTCATTTCCCCGTTGCTGGGGTCAGGCCGAGTGATGCGCCCCTTCAGTTGTGTTCGTCGGGGGCCCACGCCCGAGGGGCGATGTTCGTCGACAGCATTACTCAGCGGCACCGTGCTGTAGAGGGCCTTTGTATACCTTTCCTCTTCTGTAAGTCTCTCACTCCATCTCTTTCTCTTTCTCTCTCCCTAGTTTATTTGACTCAGGTGTACAGTAGTGCCACGGATATGGAACAAGACCCCTTCGATCCTCGTCTCACTCACTCGTCCGCCGCCTCAACCGAGACCACCAGTCATCCGCCCGAGGAGTCGTGGGGCTCAGGCTATGGCCCGTACAGCTCAGACGATCCGAACATAGTCATTAGCTTCGAGGGCCCCGGCGCTACGTATCCGTATCAAGGCCAATTCCACAATCTATCATCCGACCATCCTACCACCAGCTCGGTCCACAATATCGTTCACGCCGAGTTAGTCCATCCCTCGTCGCCCCAAATAAATCTGACTTTTCCAAGCTCTGTTGACCATGAATATTCGACGACGACTCCGATTCTGGAGCTGCCCTCCGAAGACACAACCAATCGTCAAACCGCGCACATGCACCCCTTCGATATTGCCCCTCAGGGCCACAATCTCCACCACCCACGAGCACAGAGTTTTGATCGCGCCATCCCTACCGTCACTTCCCTTTCTCATCGGGCCCGCACACAGTCGGACAACACAGCGTCGCGACCTCACTTCCCCCCGACGTGTCTCCACGGTTCCGCGATTGTAGATGACGGCCCTTCCGTGGACAGTCTTATTCATACGGCGTCGATTCTTTCCACCATGATAACAGACATACTTCACTTCGGTTGACAACGTCGGGCCACTCCCAGTATTCGCACTTGTCATCCCCCTCTCCCAGATTCGATCCAACCCTTCTCAGCCCGTACGACAGGACGGCTGGACATTGCGCGCCCTCTTTCCGCTCGGATTCCTCTTCCAATCGATCGTCCATGTCGCCGATTCCCCAGCTCGACTGGGATCAGATCTCCGTTGGGTCTGACCTCGACGAATGGAGTCCCAGCGGGAGCCTTTACGGAACTCTATCGCACACCGACTCGTCCGACGATACCCAGCGCCCAGTGAGTCCAATGGCCCGAAATCTTTGCCGGATCGTTCAAGACCTTCGACTTGGAGCTGCCCAGATAGACAACAACAATCTGACGCATGCTGTATCCTCATATCAAGAGGACATGGCGACTGACCACGTACGTGATGACCATAGTCCGCCAGCAGTCCACGCCAGTAGTTCAGCAGGGAGCAATTTCAGTGGCGATGGGATAGCACGTTGGGTCGAGGTTAGTGAGGGCCCGGCTTCGCCAGGTTTTCGCCAGGTTGTAGCAACAGATGCAGGACGTCGCGCTTCCAATGCTCGTCGCAAGAAAAAGGCGCTTTTCGTTTGCCATATCTGTGAAGCTGCTTTGACAGCGAAACACAATCTGCAGCGCGAGTCCCCATATCCTACTCGGTTTGTGTTCTCGTCCTGACGCGGCGTCTCATAGATCATCTTAACGCGCACAAGGGGATCAAGCCCCACCTATGCGACAACTGCAACGAACGATTTGGCACACCGCATGTTATGAAGCGGCATCGCCAAACGTGCATTAAACGGAGTGGATATTCGCCCTTGGTCGGTCGAATGAAGGTGCGTGCTAGATCTGGCGTCGCGCCTTTGAGTTGACTTCTCTTTATTAGCGCGACGTTTGACTCGGATTCAGCTGCCGATTCGAGCGCCTATTCTGGACCATATCCTCGGTCTGACAAGGCAGTGTTGTTTATTTTTACCTGTCGCTTTTACGCTGCCGTCGCTTTCTGCTGCTGTCGATACCCGTACTCGTTTGTATACCCATTCGCTTTGGATTTGCTATCATTGACTGTTTACTATCTTGTGTTTATCAATATTTTTTGGCGCCGTTTGGGAGTGAATGGATACAACGGGCAACGGATGTCGCCTCCCGTTTCCTGGCACCGGGTGCACGACGTGTAGTGCCCCCGCTGACATTAAGAAGGTCAGTTGGTAAAAATCGGGGGGTTTCATACAGCTTTGCAGCAGAAAGGGGTGGAATGCGGCCACCTGATGGGGATTTACACAGCCTACTTTCTCAATCCGGCAACCCGCCTTCTCGAATACACAGCCAGACTGTAACTTCCAGATTGCCGGGGTCCGCCGTGAGGCAGTCCCCTGCTCATAAAAAGGTGTGCAAATTGGCGTATCAAACAGCTGCGCTTCACCCCCTCCTTTCCCTCCCCACACAATCATAATGACCGAAGACTACACTCCGTCCATCCACATTGAACCCCCACCTGACTCTGTGGAGCAGGATCTCTTGTTAGTGCCGCGCGATAGCATTGAGTTAGTTCTTATCGTCTGCTAGTGCTTCGCTGGGGGCGTTCGACAACTTCGACAACTACGGTCCGACATCTCAAAGTGGTAAAGCTGCTGTGAACTGGATTGTCAACCGTGGACTAACTGCTGTCCAGGCATGAACGACTGCTACCCACCCGTTCCGGCACTTTTCATACAGGGATCGGAGTCACCCAGTGTTTCAAAGTTTTCGACTTCGGATGGCCTGTATCTTCATACCGACTACAGATACAACCCCTCCGGATCCAATTCAGGCCGAAGCTCCCCCATCGACGCCTATAGCCCGGCATCGAGCTTCTCCGGCGACAGTAAGTGGTATTCAACAGAATCCGTACGCGTTATTAACATTGTCTTTTGCCCAGTTTTCCCCGACGACTTGTCCTCTGACGATTTCGCCCCGCATTGGTCCCAACACTCCCAACAGTTCTCCGGTCACTCTTCGCCGGCTCTGTCGCCCTCTTTGTCGCCGCTCACATCAGCTTTTGACGGATTCGCGCTCGACGAGAGGTACCCAGCTGGGGACCAGAGTGTGCTGTCCAGTGGCCCCGCCATCCAACGGCTCCGCAGCTCGAGTCATTCGGTTCAGAGCGTCTCTCCTGCGGACGTGTGGGCCAACGGCGTTGGTCGGGGCCGCTCTTCATCCTTCAGCGGCCCAACCAACAACGATAATCAGTTTTATCGTAACGACCTTGTAGTTCCGCAACAGAATTTCACTCAGTACGAATACTCCGACAGCACGGAGGTCCAGATTTCTGTGGCCAACGCCGATCCGTTTCCTAACTCCCTGGGCACTGCGATGTCATGGGGGCCGGCGCAGACCGACATGCATCGAAATGCGAACGCGCCCAACGACAACAACAACACCATGTCCACCCCCGGCAATTTGGTAGCTGGATGGAGGTATCCCGGTAGCGACGAACGACCTTCGGCCGATTCGCACTCAGACCGGCCGCCACCCAGCCCCTCGCACCTGGCTGTTC
Organism: Mycena vulgaris; assembly: GCA_029204335.1. NCBI lineage: Eukaryota > Fungi > Basidiomycota > Agaricomycetes > Agaricales > Mycenaceae > Mycena > Mycena vulgaris. The sequence continues at coordinate 194,434 of JARGYA010000098.1, forward strand.
CCGTCGTTGGTCTCCAGCGCAGAGGTGCCTGTGCTTCGCGGCGCAGCCGCAGCCACTCCGACCTCTCCGCCTTTATGCCCGATGAGGACACTGGTCGTGGCCGTGGTCAGCACCGGACGGCCCTGAGCATCCCGAACTCGCGCAGCGTCAGCAACGGCTCTCGAGCCGCCTCCCCTCACGGCGCCATCCACTTCAACGTGCAAACCCCCGCCATGTACTCGCCCAGCGCGCCGTCATCGCCTGCATTCGAGGACGCCGAGCCGGGCGACGACCATTGCGTGTCCATAGGGCGGCGGCGCACTTTTACCGCGATCCGCGGTCCGGATGAAAAGCTCCTCCGCCCTGCATCGACCCTCACCCGAGCCTCAAGCGCGCCCACGAAAGGAAGGCGCTCCAAGCCCATCCCCACTCCGGGCATGGGCTTGGGTGTGTTCAAAGCCGAGCAAACGGACTCATCGTTCCTTTCCTCGCAAGGCAGCGACCCCGCGCAGGCCCCTTCGCAGCAGGAGTTCCGCATCTCGCAGCCGTCGCCTGGCCCCTCTTTCAAGCGCGAAGTCGCATCGAAGAAGATCAGGCTGGCCAGCGACGCGAGGCGGATCAATGTCGCGGCGTTCACATGTCCACTGCCGGGTTGTCCCTCGACCTTTACTGCGAGGCACAATCTCATCAGTACGTTCCCTTTTGCCCTCCCGCGTGCCATCCAAACTAACTGTGCCTGCAGACCACATCAACTCGCACAACAAGCACCGACCCCACCGTTGCATGTGCGGTATGTCCTTCACGACCCAAGGCGTCCTCAACCGCCACAAGAAACGATGCCGCAAAGAGCTGTAGCATATATAGTGCGTGCCTCCCTTCCCGCTTCTCTTTTCGCTTGCTTACATTCCGCCCCCAGATTAACCACGATACGAACACTAATCCTAATCGGCCCCCATATACCATACACCAGTCACTCACTCACCCCATACCCCGGCCTACGCGCTTCTCCCATCCTACTGTATCATTAGTATCCCACCTCTGTCACGCCATACATCTTCGAATTCTGTGTTTCCCTAGGGTTTCTTTCTGGTTCCCGATAACCGTTTGTGTCGATACCTACATCACATACCACCTGAATAAACGTAATCAAAGAAAACGCCCGACGCCTGTGAGGAAACGGAAACGGAAATGTCAAAGGCGAAAAATCCGCCTGTCACGTGCAAACTCTCCGCTTTTCTTTCAACCATCCAACATTCTACAGCGCAGCGCTCCCGCTCGTACGCCTTGGCCTCGTCTCTTTTCTTCGATGCAATGACCTGCGTCCCCGCGCTGCACGTTCTCAGCATTGGACGGTAGGACCGTACCGTCTCCCGATCGAGAGCTTCTCCTCCTTTCCGCACCATTCCCACCGATTGAGAGGCGGCGACACAAGCGAGCTCCTCGCAGAGATATTCTTGCAGTGTCGGGAGCAAGAATCGTCGCGGGAGCTGCGCAGCAACTCAGAACGGGTTGTCGCTCAGGTTTGCGGACGATGGCGGGCGGTCGCGCTGTCTACACCGAGCCTGTGGGCCAACATTGAGGTCTCATCGGCGAACCTAGGATACCCTGGGTCTATGTCTGAAAAGCTTCTCGTTTCACTGCTCTCGCTTCAAATCGAGCGGTCCAGACAGCATCCCCTGTCCCTGCGGTATCTTGCAGCTCGCGAGTTTTCCCCGGACACGAGGCGCTCCATTCTGGAGCCCTTTCTGTCGGTCGCCCATTGCTGGCTAGACGTCTGCCTTAATCTGCCAAATGAAAACCTGCAGCGTCTCAATCGTTTCAATCGAGGTTTCCCTTTGCTGAGCAAATTCAAGATCTGCACGTGGGGCAGCCGAGGTCCTCACAGGAAGAACTTTCCTCGCTTGCCCGCGGTTGCAACACCTCGATTTGCCCACCCCGATTTGCCCTCCCATCCTCTTCCTCATCTTCTGAAAATCTCCTGGGCACAGCTGAAAACATGTGTTCTCCTAAACTCCCCGTCGGACGTCCTCATGATTCTCCGACGGACGTCGAGCATCGTGGACATCTCCATCTACAACGACGAGCTCCTTGGGCCCGATAACCCCACTCCCGAAGTGATCTCTGCAACTCTCCAAAGCTTGACCATGACCTCGTATCACGGCTCAAACCCGGGTGGCGTCCTTTGCGCTCTCACGGCTCCAGCCCTCCGACGGCTCACACTCAAGGACAGCAACCCGGGGCCGCACATCCCCGGATTCCTAACCAGGTCCCGCTGCCCCCTTACGCACCTCACTCTCCGCTACACCGGGCTGCCCTCTAGCGCGCTGCTCGAGATACTCGTGCTCACACCGGAACTCACCCACCTTGTCGTCCACGGCGAGGACCTCACCTTCTCCGACCTTATCGTCGGCGGTCTCGCCCACGCGTCCCTCGCCCGCCGCCTGACGTCCCTGTCGCTTTTCGGGAGGTTCACGTACACGAACGACCGCGTCGTAGAGATGCTGCGCGGCCGCTCCGGTGACTCGGGGGCGTTGCGCGTCGCGCGGCTGATTCCCGTTTACGGTTCCCCTCTGATTCCGTGTATCGACGAATTGCGCGATGTCGGTCTGGATTTGGGCATCGATGAGGCACCAACTACAAATCTCGTATGGTATGTCGCCGTATGAGGCCGGCTTGACTCGGAACCGAGGGACATGGTCGGGAGTCGTATACTCGTGTGCCGGTGTAAATTGCTTCAAATTCTTTACCTTCACAATAACGTAGTCTCACTACGCACATTTTCCGCTCCCGCCCCTGGCCCCGCCTCATTCTTCTCCTTTCAAATGTCTGCTTGATCGTCTTGATATTTTCCATTCTGTTGGCGTCTCTACACAGTTCATGCCAACCAGGTACGATTCTCCGTTATCACGCTTCCCTCACGCTAATATTCTGACCCGTGGTAGGGCATTTGTATTCCGCATATATACTTGCGCCTCTTCTTTCGGCGTCTTGAAGACTTGCTTGCTCCTATATTTAATTTAAAACTGGAAACATAGACGCCTAGAGGCCGAAAACTTGGTGCGGCCGTTTTGTGCTCAATACTTATTTAATTAGCATTCCGGAGACAAGAAATAGGGAGTGATCGCCCACGCGACGATGCACGCGACGACAGCCACGGATACCGTTCTTTTGGGTCCGAGCGAGGGAGGGCTCAGGGCCCGTCCGACCGCTCGTCTGCTACAATTTAATGCGAACAAACTGGATATTGTAGCCATCTCAGTCTACCAGGGGTACTCCGCAGCAAACACAGTCATTCCAGTGCATTTCGCGGAGACTTCTCCCCGACAAATACAGAACAGGTAATACGTCCGTCGGCTGCTCTCCGCGTTCTGCCGCGTCAGATCCGGAATATAGGGACTTTACAGTGGTCCCCTATGGACCGGAGGAATTTAATAACTTGGGTTGAGTGTATGGATTCCAGAATATTCAGCTTTCGTTTTTTTTTGGATGTCCTTGCACTATACGTCGATCTTGACAGTGCAGGATGTGTGGAACTGCGGAAAGGCGGTGTCTTGAAATTTTGGTACAGCCATGGAGACGTGATGTAAACGTGACGATGGTAGTCACAGTCCTTTAATCCTACCACGACAAGCAGAAGGCCGGTGGGCATGAAGACCACACATATTTTTTCGCTACTCGCCATTGCTCTCGTGGCGAAGGCGCAGAGCATAGATAGCGCCAGCGCTGCCGCCGGAGCAGCTTCTGCTGCATCAGATGCTGGAGGAACAGCAGGAGGAGCAGCAGGAGGAGGAGCAGGATCTACCAGTGCAACCACCCCTACGGACAACCCGACCATCCCTTCGAACACCTCGAATACTTCAGTTACTGGTGATACTACACCAACTCCCTCGCCATCCGTGACCCCAACTCCATCGCCATCCGTGACCCCAACCCCAACACCAACGCCAACGCCAACGCCAACGCCTTCTCCCTCTGTTACGGTCTCAAAGTCCCTTTCGATCGGCGCCGACGGCGGGACTGTTACTGTCGAAGAGACCCTAACCCTCGCCGACTCCGCCCCCAGCTCTACTAGTTCAGCCAGCCCGTCCACAACTAGCTCCTCGGACAACACCGGCAGCACAGGGTTGAGCACCGGGGGCATCATCGGCATTGCGGTTGTGGGTGGCGTCGCCCTCATTTGCCTCACGGCGTTCCTCATCTGGAAATTCACCCGAAATCGCGCGCGCAACTTTGACGACAACGAGGACATCAAGTGGCCCGAGCTCAACGCCCACGGCGGCGGCGACACTCACGCGTTGCCCGTGCAGAACACCGGCCGCGCGGGCTTCGGCGGACGAGCTCTCGCGCGCGCCGTCTGCGGCCAACACATACACCACCTCCTCCGCCGACCTCCACGGCGACGACCCGTACGCCGTCCCCCCGCTGCCGCACCTCAACCCGGGCCAGCCGTACCGCGACGACCCCGGCGCACCCGGCGCGTACTACGACCCCTACCGTGGACCCGTCCCGCAGACGTTCAACGAGGCGAACGGCCCTCCCCCGCCCGAATGGGCCATGCCGAGGCGATCCCGATGACCCAGATGGCGCCCGGCGGCGGCCGCGCGAGCCCCGCGCCCTTGATGTACGACCCCGGCCGCGCGAGCCCGGGCCCGCAGATGGCGTACGGCGGCGGGCGGACGCCGTCCCCCGGTCCCCAGGCAGCGTACAACGTCGGTCGCGCGTCTCCCAGGCCCGCAGATGGCGTACAACGCCGGTCGCTCGTCTCCGGGCCCGCAGATGGCGTACGGCGGCGGGCGGACACCGTCCCCGGCCCACAGGCAGCGTACAACGTCGGCCGCGCGTCTCCGGGTCCGCACGCGGCGTATGGCGGTGGGCTCTAGACATGCATGTATTTCCTACTACACATCTTTACGCATCTCCTCCGCACGCATACCCGCCTTCAAAACCAACGCAAAGCACACTCACTACATATATATCTAATTCTGTTTTCGTCAAGTTTTCATCGCTATGTTTGTCGATTATTATATTGCCTCTGGAGTGGAGGATCATTCACGGAATTTGTTTCTAACAACTAGCAGACGAGCGGTCGGACGGGCCCTCCCTCGCTCGGACCCTAAAGAACAGTATCTATGGCTGTCGTGCATCGTCGCGTGGGCGGTCACTCCCTATTTCTTAGCGGTCTCCGGATTGTTAATTAAATAAGTAGCTCCGCCTACTGAACACAGAACGGCCGCACAAAGTTTTCGGCTTCTAGGCGTGGATGTTTCCGGCTCTAAATTAAATATAGTCGCAGGAGCAAGCAAGTCCTCAAGACGCCGAAAGAAGAGGCGTAAGTACATATGCGGAATACAACTGCCCTACCGCGGTTCACATTACTAGCGGGAAGGAAGCATGAAATCATGTAGTAGAGACACCGGCAGAATGGAAAATATCAAGAAGACCAAGCAGAAATTTGAAAGGAGAAGAATGAGGCGGGGCTAGGGGCGGAGGCGAAACGTGTGTGAGTGTAGGAATGCCATGAGACTAAGTTGTTGTGCAAGCAAAGAATTTGAAGCACGATTTACACGGCACACGAGTATACGACTCCCGACCATGTACCCAGTTCCGAGTCACGAAGGCTTCGTACGACTATCTACCATTCGAGGTTTGTGGCCGCTGGCTCATCGATGCCCAAATCCAGGCCGACATCGCGCAATTCGTCGATACACGGAATCAGAGGGGAACCGTAAACGGGAATCAGCCGCGCGACGCGCAACGCCCCCGAGTCACCGGAGCGGCCGCGCAGCATCTCCACGGCGCGGTCGTTCGTGCACGTGAACCTCCCGGAAAGCGACAGGGACGTCAGGCGGCGGGCGAGGGACGCGTGGGCGAGACCGCCGACGATAAGGTCGGAGAAGGTGAGGTCCTCGCCGTGGGCGACAAGGTGGGTGAGTTCCGGTGTGAGCACGAGTATCTCGAGCAGCGCGCTAGAGGGCAGCCCGGTGTAGCGGAGAGTGAGGTGCGTAAGGGGGCAGCGGGACCTGGTTAGGAATCCGGGGATGTGCGGCCCCGGGTTGCTGTCGACGAGGGTGAGCCGATGGAGAGCTGGAGCCGTGAGAGCGCAAAGGACGCCACCCGGGTTTGAGCCGTGATACGAGGTCATGATCAAGCTTTAGAGAGTTGCAGAGATCACTTCGGGAGTGGGGCTATCGGGCCCAAGGAGCCCGTCGTCGTAGATGGAGATGTCCACGATGCTCGATGTCCGTTGGAGAATCATGAGGACGTCCGACGGGGAGTTTAGGAGAACACATGTTTTCAGCTGTGCCCAGGAGATTTTCAGAAGATGAGGAAGAGGATGGGAGGGCAAATCGGGGTGGGAAAATCGAGGTGTTGCAACCGCGGGCAAGCGAGGAAAGTTCTTCCTGTGAGGACCTCGGCTGCCCCACGTGCAGATCTTGAATTTGCTCAGCAAAGGAAAACCTCGATTGAAGCGATTGAGACGCTGCAGGTCTTCATTTGTCAGGTTAAGGCAGACGTCTAGCCAGCGATGGGCGACCGACAGAAAGAGTTCCAGAATGGAGCGCCTCGTGTCCGGGGAAAACTCGCGGGCTGCAAGATACCGCAGGGACAGGGGATGCTGTCTGGACCGCTCGATTTGAAGCGAGAGCAGTGAAACGAGAAGTTTTTCAGACATGGAGCCACGGTATCCTAGGCTCGGCGATGAGACCTCGATGTCGGCCCACAGGCTCGGCGTAGACAGCGCGACCGCCCGCCATCGTCCGCAAACCTGAGCGACAACCCACTCTGAGTTGCTGCGCAGCCCCCACGACGACTCTTGCTCCCGACACTGCAGGAATATCTCCGCGAGGAGCTCGCTGGGCAGTCTGCGGAACGGCGAGAACGCCGACCGTTGCGTATAAGCAAACTCCCGGAGCTCTCTCCGCCTTGCAGAACACTCGTTCAGAGCCTTCCCTAATCGCGTCATCTCTTCTTCGATGGCAAGGATGTTCTGCTCGCTTGTGTCTATCGCTGTCTGAATCGACGCGGCCTCTGAATCAGAGGGAAGAGTGTCGGAGAGGAGCTCCGGATGGGGAGACGGAGGTACTGTGGCACTGTCCAACACTGAAAACGTGCAGCACGGGCACGCACTGGCGCATGACATTGTATCGAAGGAAAAAGACGAGGCGAAGGTGTACGAGCGGCTGCGCTGAGAAATTCAAAGTTGACGGTTGAAGTCAGAAAGCGGAGAGTTTGCACGTGACAGAGCGGATAGTTTGCACGTGGTCAGCAGCGGGAAGTAAATAAATTTAATAATGATGATATAATTATAATGAGTTCTACCGAGAATGCAGCGATGGGCGCCCGACGCCGGCAAAAGCGCCGAGGAATAACGGGTTCAGTGCGGGCTGAGCGTTGAACACTGGTTTTACTTTTGGTTTTAAATAAACTGTCGTTTCTGTAGCTATTCGAAGTTGTGATGTAATTTTGTACAATGTACAAATCTAAACGAACGAGAAATAGATAGCAAATACAGGTTCCAGCGAGGAGTTAAGGAATGTCTTTAGATCTTCGGAATGTATCTAAACGCCGACTCTGGACCATTCGCAAGAGGGCAGCCGCGCCGCAGATGCCGGTGAGGATCAGACATCGGAGATGGGGGACAAGAGGGTCGGGCCGCTCAGGATCCACTGTGAGGGCCGCCAGGTCGGGGATCTCAACCTTGCAATCGGCGTCGAGAGTATGGAGAAGGGGCGTCAAACGTAGGAGTGGTCACAAGATATCATAGTAGAATTTGAGAGTGAGATTGATGAGGGAGTATGATGGCCAGTTTAGCAAGGACACGATACCAACTCCCAGGATCACTACATGCGGGGGAAGAATCGTTCGTGAGACACGTCGTCGCCACCCAGCCCGTCAGGCGCCCACGTCCCTGAAGCCCGTCCGGTGATCGAAGGTGAGGCCGACGACCCGAAACATGCGGGTCCTGGCGCGCGCAACGCCGGTTGGGACTCCCACCTCATCTTGGGGTCGTCTTCGGAGAGCTCTTTCAGCTTGGTCAGGGTGGCGCGCGCCGCGCGCACGAGGCCTTGGACACGGTGGGCGCTGCTGCCGACGAGGCAATAGACCACACCGTCGAGGTCCTTCACTTTGACGTCCGCCCCATTCGGCAGTCTGGCAATGATGCAGAGTATGGTGCGAAAGTCCTTGCTGTAGGTGTCGCCCAGGGAGGTCCGCAAGAGGCCGAGCTGGTTGGCCGTCGTTATGACCATCGCGTCCACGGCGGCGAGCTTGGCAGCAGCAGCGGCCGGAGGTACAGGGGACGCTCTGTTGTGGGGACGCCTTTGGGGACGAAGACGTCGGCTTTGCCGAGGAGCTCGAGGGTCGCAGCCACCGCGCCACGGCCGAAGACAGGATGCCGCGCGAGAGAGAGCGGTGCATCAGCCCTTCGACGAGCCTGCCGGCGACTACCCGCGTGGAGGGCATGTCGAACGCCCGGGAGAGGAACTGCTGCAACTGGTCCATCCGATTCTCGGCGAGCTCGAAGGTCTTTGCAGCCACGGCGGGAGTAAGGAACTCGGCGAAGGAGTCCTCCCGCACGAGGCGACGTCCACCATTGTCTTTGACGACGGCCGGCGCGACGAGGAAGATGAACGGGCTGGGTGCCCTCGACGGCGAACGGGTTGTCTGAGAGGGCGTCGTCGATGTTGCTGTTCGCCTCCAGGTCTGTGGGGAGTCCCCTTGGAAGAGGTAGCGTGGGACCGGGCCGCACCAGACCATCCTGGCGTCACGTCGCCGTGAGCGCTGCCGAGTCTGTCACTGTGTTTGCCAAGGTCAGTATTGGTACCTCCAGAGGAACCGCAACAGAAACAGAAGACGCACGCTGCAGCCGCAATTTCTTTCGTGCTCCACGGCTTCATGAACCAACGCTTGCTGGGCTTGAAGGTTTTGCGGAAGTACTGCCAGCGCGAGTCGCGTGGGGACGACGTCCATATAACGAACGGAGAGATGGCGTATTTTTTGTTCGGCATCCACTCCTGGTCCGCGTCGATGAGGACCCAGCTTTCCTGGAGAGCGCGGTGGACCTCGGGGAGGTCTGGCACGCTAATCGGGTCGCGGAGGCGCTGCACGCCGTGGGCGTTGAAGTAGTAAGTACCGTCCTCTTGAACCTAGAATACCGGCTTTCCCAAACTGAGGAGGTACAGGAGAAAATAGTGAGCGCCGACGGACTTGCCTGTCCGACGTGATCCATGAGCGCGAAACCCAGAGCAAAGAGAGAGAGCCGACGACTTGCCTATGCCCGGCTGACCGGTGAGGAAGAATCGGAACAGCGGGGGGCGGGGCCGTCGTAGAGCGAAAGGGACAGGGTGTGCTGGATGAACCACTTGTACTCGTCCCGGACAACGAATGTGGCCTTTCCGTGGTGGGCGGTTTCCTCCGTGCGGAGCTGGCTGAACTCCAGCAACTGAGGGTGGCCGGGGAGGTCGATGCAGCGGACCTCGGCCGGGCCGTCACCCGTCGTCGGTATCGGTGGGTTCGCCCATGGGACGTCGCCGCCGATGTCCATGGCGGTGAGCCACCGGTCGCTCGGCTTATCGGTGGATGATTTCGCTCAGGCGCGCAGGCTCGGTGATCGCGGACAAGGGAGTGTCGGGAGGGTCGGGCCAGATCCAATGACGGGCGGCCTCATAGATTTGAACATACTCAAAATAGGGGATCGGTGAGAGCTTCAAGTTGGCCATGGCGGGGTCACGCGTCACGGTGACTGCAATTTGAATCACTCACCTCCTGTGGTCGGGACCTGTACTCTAATCTCGACTCAGGCTTGTCTATCTCTCAGAGCCAGGGGCACACTTTTTTGCTCGAGTAGGTGCTCTTCGCCCTTTGTGGGTTTCGTTTCCACCGCAATCTGGATTATGTGGATAATGTACAACTCGTCTGCTCGCTAGGGCTTCAATCGGGCCAATCCGTCCCCGTCTGACGAGTCGACGGGCGGGAGCTCGACCCCCAAACCTAGACGCGACGGGTGCGGGACGGGTTAACACATCCGGAATCGATGCAAATTTGGGCAATACCGCTCAAATCTGGCCAGATCTGGTTGACTCTGGGTTGAAATCAGTATCCCCTTTGAAAACTCCACATGAGGGCCTTCTAGTAGAAATTATTGGAGCCATCTCTCCTATTTTGCCGATTTTTTTGCCGGCCGGGGCAGAGGTTACAGGTATTGGCAAGTTCCAACACCTCTAACCAATATCTTTCAAGATCTGCTCTTGTGTTTCTGACTCGATATTTCGGAATCCGACGTTCCCCCAGAGTTTGGGTGCCCATAATGTACACTATCTGAGGTCCGAATCACCTACTATCTGCGGAAAGCCTGGACCTCCGCGAAATTCTTCGGCAGCATCCTTGTGGGAGTCTCGTTTCCGCCGATGGGCGTTATAATTGATTGCACCTCATGTGAAACGCGCGCGCTTTGAGCAGAATGTTGTACGGCCAAGGTACGGCCCCAAGTGATCACCGCGTCGAAGCTTGAAGCAGTGCACATTTTTTTAGACCACTCAGAACACGAGGCTAGGATTACCATAAACGTCGGACCACCCTCGCCATATTGCCGGAAACGGCAATCCACCCTCGCCCATTACCCCAAAGAGACACCCTCCCTCCCTCTTGGCTACGCGCGACTTCCATGAATCCACAACACTTCCAGCGCCGCATGAAGAGGCTATTCTTGAGGTATACTCGCCATATTACCGGAAACGGCAACCCACCCTCGCCCATTGCCCAAAAGAGACACCCTCCCTCCCTCCCTCCCTCTTGGCTACGCGCGACTTCACATGAATCCACAACACTTCCAGCGCCGCATGAAGAGGCTATTCTTGAGGTATAAAGCGGGCGCACTTTCCAATCCTACATCATGGACCTGTATCTGACCCTCTTCACACATCTCTGTGTCCATCTTCTCGGGCTTATGGGCAACTCTGTTCTCACCGGCATCCTCTTCTTCGTCGCGTTACTCGCTTATTGGATTCATATTGTGCTGATCCCCGTCGTCTGGCCCGCTCGGATCTTGCATGATACATTGACGCGTATTGAAGCAATGAGGACACGGTTGCACGATGAGGCCGGACGTCGTCGCACGCTGAACATGTCGAACCTTTCAACATATGGTCTTCGGGAGCTCAGTGTGTAAGTCAGCGCTACTTATCTCATCTTGCCAGCTCACTCATCTTGCACGATATTCTCATATTAGACTTGAGGATGACGTTAAGGCTGCACTTGCTGATCACCGTGCTCATCTGGAAACCCCCTTGTCTTATGCGCGTGCGGCATCGTCTTTTTGCAAACGTGCTCGGCGGTGTAGACGTGACGTCGAGGTGTTGTGTGAGAAGCTAGCTGCCAAGGTACGTTTTTTAAAACATCAGATTCTCATGTCGGGCGCTCAAGATGCCTGGGTAGATTCAACGATTCGACAATGGGAGCCAGGTCTTGAACTCGTATCAAGTTGACGGTGAAGAAGCTGCGCCGTCGAACACGCCCCAAGTTGGTGAAGAAGCTGCGCCATCGGTATCCTGGCTCGACGCATTTCTGGCAGCATTATCTGACCAAGGTTAGACAGGACTCGTTCAGGCAGAAAATAATAATAATTAACAAGTCTTGCTTACCTAGTTGGAGGACGCTAGGACGAATCTGACACTCCTCGTATCACCTACGCATTTGCGACTCGATTATTGGACGGCCTCCTTGTATATAGATCGTTAAATTACATTTTCTCTTGAGTAATGTAGCGCCGCGCTTTGATATTGATACACAATCTGTACTTTCTCGATCGGAGCTCTTGTTTACGGACTCGCTGGATTGACAACGCAGACCTATCGGAAACTACTGGAGCGTTAAATGAAGTCCTTAAAACCGACAATCTTCTATCCTAGCTTGATTGCGCCGAGGGCACCCAGGCGGAAAGAATATCAAAATTTCACTCCAGAACACCCTACTCAACATGAGAGCTCTCCATATTATCGAAACGAAGACCCGTAAACATTGTTCTTCATGTCCCAATTAGGTATCAAAATTTTATGACGCTCTGCATAGCCAAAAGAGCCGTCGGCTTCGTCCTCGCCTGTTTTCCCTTTTTCGACGGTCGTTTATCCACTTCGTCCTCTGTGTCCTCTTCTCTCTGCCGCACGCGAGGTATGTGCGACCCTCCCACGATCGGTTGGAGGCGAATCTGACCAGCCGTCATCGCTTCGTACAGCGCTTGAATATCCTTTGTATTGAATGCCATTATGCCTTTGTCGACATCGCCGTAAGATCCGGGGGCGGGGACTTCCTCAGGCCACCCAGAGATCTGAAAGCTATGTTCCTCAAGTAAGGCTCCAACCATTTAGTTTTCGTTTACGAAAGTCCGTAAACTAAACGGAAACGGTTCAAAAACAGTTTAAAACAGTTTAAAACAGTTTATAAACAGTATTTTGAGGGGGTATTTGACTTTGGCGCAACATACCATGTCTCACAGCATTTTGACCACAGCCGAAGTTCTGGATTGGCGATGTGGATCACTAAATCACAGTTTTGGGTTGAGCAGAGATCTGAATCGGGAGTGCCGCAGGCGCATCAATTGATCCGCCGCCATCACTCACTTGAGAAATTACTATAGTGGGAGCATATCCCGCCACTGGAGTGCCGAAAGCTTAGTATGAGGTCAGAACTTCATTCTAAATTACCACACACATATATATGACCCTCCCAGATGCCCAGGAACTCGGAGGAATTCAGTGTGTAGTCCCTCGCAGAGGGCGAGGTAATACAACCGTTTAAACTGTTTGTTTACCATTTGTTTACCGTTTGCAGGGTCCCGTAAACTAAACGGAAAAATAAACGGTTTTAACCGTTTAAAAACGTTTGAAAACTGAAATGGTTGGAGCCTTATCCTCAAGCACGCGTTCCATATTTTTTCCAGGGCAGTTGGGGCTTATCGCTGTTCCCGAGGGATATGCCATGCTCCCCTGTGTACACATGATTTAATAGGACAATCTCGACGTGTGAAGGGGCCCGCTTACTGAACAATTTAATAAACAAACCACGTAGTATCCTGCCCTGAGCTTTCCCCGACTTGGATATTTTCGCTCCTACACCGTCCGATTTGGGTCGACTTGAACCTTCGTCACTTGTAGCCCTCGATCCAGAGGGCTTTGGGGGCATGAACGCGCGAGTGATGAACATTCAAGACGCAAAGGCTCACCGGTTCAATAGCCCTGAAAGTCCCGGTCGACCAGTCTGCTTCCCGCGCTACATGCGGATCCCCGACTTCCCGGAGGTCACCATGTGCAGGATATGGAACCGCATCTCTAAATGATACGTGTCCTGGCGGCCCCAAGCGCGGATTGGTGACCTTCTCTACCTGTTCGTGTACACCCGCCTGCACCGCAATCGTCGCTCTCATATCTGGAAAGGTTGAGCGGTAAGCATGCATCGTTTCACCGCCGTTTTGAGGAATAGTTTCGTTAGCCAAACCGCTTGGATAGAGAGTTGCATCCGCCGCGATGACAGGAGCACCCTCGCCCGCCGGCCTCATAAAGTCATCCTGATGAGTAGACACAAAGTCTTCCTGCCAGAATGGGCCAGGCACGTCGGGATCCGTAAACATGCCGAGATTGTTCGTTTCCTTGTAGATAACCATCGCGTCGGTCTCGTTCCGAGTGATCTGGTGAAGAAATAATAATATTAGAAATAACACTAGGATAAATTTCAGCCCAGGGCGTACCTCTTGATGACCTGAACCGCCGTCACGTTGTCGAACATCCAAGTCTTCAGCTTCAGAAATATTAGCCTAGTATCGTGTCAGGGAGGCTTTCAAACCAGATACTGAAATGGCACGTACAGAGTGATCAGACCCGGAGTCCTCAACATCAGACCCGGAGTCTTCAACATCAGGCCCGGAGTCTTCGAACTCGAAGTCACTGTGATCGGGGATGATCTAGACAGATATTTAGACGGTTCCAAATATAGTTAATGAATTTACTCACAGCTAATCCCTTGATGAAATCCATGACTTTAGCAAGCTTGTGCGGTTCGAGTAAAATTTGTCCAGCCGACATTGCGTCGACGCATTCGTACAGCCTACGAATGTTTTTGCATGTACCACAGTTTTTGGTGAAGTCTTGAGTGAGGGGTATTGTATCCGTGGAGTACAACAGCGCATAAGCGGCCGCATGCCGCTCACGGGATTCCACCTCCAACTCACCCCAAGCATCGTAATAATTTTCTTTACGGCACGTGTGTTCGTCGCGCTCCGTAGCCAGACAGAATCGCTCCACAGCGCGGCGAATATCCCCCGGTAGAAGATTGAGATTTAACTTGGGCAGTGGTTCGCCAAAAACATAGTTTGCATAGCCCCACGCCACAGGAGGTCTCGTTGTTGGTCTCCAAGTCGGATTGTCCTCCTCATCTTGACATCTGTATTGCTGTGCCAGTAGGTAAATCATGTTGAACCATAGTACTGGCTCTATTGGAGTAAAATTCCTTCCTCCCCCCAACTTCGGCACAAGGCGTCCAAGAGAATCAATTCTATCCTCAAGACGTTTCCAAGACGGATAGTCACCGTCACGGTCAGTAGGGCACAGCGGTTGATTTTCAAACAGCGTCCAATGCAAAGCGTTTTTTCGCCTGGTTTTTTCGGGGTTGTGTTGAGCAAGTGATTCTTGGACCGGGTTCACGACCTCAGGCGAAAAGAGGTGAGGTCGTTGAATGACAGCGAATGCGATTTTTTCCTCGAAATTTTCGTCCGAGGTTTCTAGACAGTCCCAGAGAGCCACCAAATGCTGCGGTGGAATACGACTGAGACCGGCTTCATCCTGGATTTTTTGTCGGCTGCAAGTGGGTTAGGTTATCTCAGGTAAGTAACCGACGCAGATCACATACAATCGTGTATCACATAACGAGCAGCCATCTCCGTCATTAAAATGGAAACACGCCAACTCGCTGCCTTTGAGCTCCGGGGACAATGCAGCTCGCATCGTCACCCACGCAGCAACATCCGGGGTCAACTGGTAATTGTGCTGGTGCCCGTCGCTCTCCATAGCGATTTGGAAGGCAGCCAGCGCATTGACATCAGTGTCGATGACCTCGGAGGGACGCTGTTTGGAGTGGAAAACCTCAGCAAACATGTCCGCCCAAACGGTAATCGCGCGTCCTTGTACATCCCATAAATCCCAATCTGATGATATACCGCCTTCATCGTCTTCATCGTCGTCATCGGCGACAAAGCGACCAATTGCCATTATCTCCAGCCAGATGATCATGGCAATTCTCATTTGGGGTGTCGTCTGTAAAGCCCGCTGAAGCAATGCGGAATCCGGTTCCCGCAGTTGGCTCTCGAGCGTGGAGCTGTAGCTGTTGCTTCGGGTCCAAGATGTGGGGCAAAAGTAATAACGCTCGTCTCCGTCTGCAAAGATCGAGCTGTTGAGAATTCCGTACATGATCCTTTTCATCTTTATCTCGAGGATCACGCTCCACCCTCGTAGAAAATTCCACACTTTTTCGACCATTGCCTGGGACATGTGATCCTTAATAACATCCCTATCGGGGGCTGTCTTGGCGACAGGGTGTCGCCTGAAAACATCGCTATTGACGACAGGGATGACGGTGGGTAAAGGGAAAATGATTGGAAGGTCGTTGGAGTTCATAGAGGGTCGGATCCAGCCGTTCTCTGTCATTTAGGATGAGGCTACGCGTCGGGCTACGCGTCGCGCGCGGCAGATGCGTACTTGGTGAGATGCAGAAAGTGGTTTATCAGCTGACGTGCTTACAGCACAGTCGCTCGGGCCGATCCGCGCTCGGGGTAGGGTAGAGGGTTTATAGCGCTGACCGTTATACGTTATGACGGTTCGTTTGTACAAATATTAATTTGCGCGCGCGCACGACATCAGCGCGCGCGCGAGAACAAACCACTACATACATAACGTTACTACTATTATCTACCCTTATCTACCTCAGAAGCTCCTGCAGCCGCAGATCCGAGGCTCCTTGGTAGCTCCTCGGGTCAATTCCAAGCTTGCTCTGCCGTCCGTTTGTCTCGAGGGGACACAGGAACCAGACAAGGAAACCAAAGAAGAGACTGCGAGGTGAGGACGAGGGGAGGGGAGGGCCCGGAGGGGGAGGAATGATAAGCAGTGGCCACGGAAGGAAGCCAATACAGGCCCATCGTCGGTGGATGCTGGTCGTAGCAGAAAAAGATGGGTGACGTGTCCGATGGCGGAAGCAAGAACAAACACTCCCGCGATAGGCGAAGATCGGAACAGGTGGCAGTGCTTACCATCATTCCATCTTTTCCCGTCTTTTTGTCGCTCTCCACACTCTCTTCGTCCCAGCCTTCACCGGTGAAGGCCGGGAAACCCCGTGAATCTTGAATCTCTCCCACATGAGATCGCAGCCGCGGCTCACGGTCAGCCCGGCCCTCGCAGTTTGAGCCTTACCTCCATCGTGTTCTCGATGGAGCCCGCAACGCGGACGACTTTAAAAAGGGTTCAAAAATAATTTACGAGAGGAGGTAAGGGACGAGGGGTACCAGAGAATCGCGTACATTGATATTCCTCTGCACAGTGCACGTAGACTCTCTGTTCCTTCGAATAGTGTGTACACGCAATTTTTCTTGCTGATACAGTCCACGGTTGACCGCGGGAGCCAACCACTTACTCAATACTTACTATGTAGCAGTGTATAATTTCAATGGACCAGTGCGCGCGCGCGCTAAATGATACGCGCGCGTGCGAAATCAATTTTTGTACAAACGAACCGTCATATACGTCGGTGAGGACCAGAATCCGGACAAAATTTGAGGCCCCGGACAGGTCCAAAGTCCGGACAAAAAATTTCGAGGACCCAAAATCGGGATCAGACCTCCAAACCCATAATCACCGGTCCTCGCATACACTGCGTTCCGGGCCCTTGTAGTCAGAGGGCCTGCCTACACGCGTAGGCACAGACCGTAGGCACACCTGTATGACTACCTTGGCCTACCTTGGCCTACCCACGGTAGCGCAGCTGGTACACATGTCGCTACATGTGTCTACACGGGTAGGCCCACGTAGGCTCACGTAGGCTGAGATAGGCTCACCCCATCTTTTATAGGCACACATAGCGAACCACAAATTTAATTAATGCCCCAAAGATGGCATTGTGTGGTTCACGCATTGATGAGTACATACAATATTAGTATCATAGGCATTATTTTGATGCCTAAACGATGGTTAATGCCTACTTTGATGGTTTTGATGCCTATTTTGATGCGCCTGATGCGCCGCTTCTGCGCGGTTCCGCGCGGCCGGGTGGTAAGGAGTAAGTTTTAGTAGCATAGGCGTTCGGCCTGAGCCCCGAAAACCTATTGATGGCACGCCCGTCTCCCCAGTGCCAGTGCACTCTGTTGCTCGGCCATCAATCATGCCGTTTCTCAACGATTTAACACAAGTCCCTCCTTCAACAGCATAAAATATACCCTGAATCTAACACTAACTGCTAACCCAACCGCTAACCTCTAACCTCTAACCCGAGACCGCTAACCTAACTTCGACCCCGCCGCTTTGCGGCAATCTGCGGCACCACCGGCACGTAATGGGATGCGATCAAAACCTCGGCTCCAACCGGGTGAGAACGAATGGCGCAGAGGGTGGCGGGGGCGCGCGGCGGGAGTGGAATAGGCATTTATTGCAAGAAATAGGCATCAATGGGTATAAGAGGCATCAAAATAATGCCTATGATACTAAAGTTGTCGTGCCTCCGCATTGATGTTCAGGTTGAAAGCTTTTGAGAATGGTCCCCACAGATCAAACTGTATATGGTAACATCAAAACGTGACCTCCGGAGCTCCGAAAGTTGTCGAGCATTTTTTGTCCACTGGTCCCCTCTTTCTTCTGCACCGCCACGACCCACCACCTCCCCCGGTCAGGGCTGCCCGGCAGACCCTCCTACACCTCATCTGCATGCTACAGCCTTCCCCTGGGCTCCCAAGATTCCCAGCCAGGGAGCATTTCATTTCCTTCCTGCCCGCCTCCACTGGTGGTGGCACGCCACACGCGCCATACAATTTTCCCTTTATCCCTTTCCCAGTCCCAAATACCTCCCCATATATCATGTTTACCACTTTGATGTGAATGTCGCGTCATGACGCGTCGTGACACGTCCTGCCCGGTGGTGGCACCTTCCCCTACGGAGACATCTCCAATACCAGACCTTAATTACTTGGACCCTATTTCTATAGATATGCATCTGTACATCAGCAAAGACCCAAAATTTAATCCCCCCTGAGCTTAAATTACTTGGGCTGCATTTGTGCCACTGAGGTTGCCACCAGTTTCCTTTGAGTTTCCTTGTAACTCTGCGTGTCTTATGTTTGGTGCGCCGGAGCCTCCGAAGATCACATGACACAATTACCATATGCAGAATGATCTGTGGGGACGAAACTGGCGATCTCAGGTTGAATATCCGATATTTACCTTTGCTGTGTACCGGCATCGTTCGGCATTATCCGGCGATCAGTTAGTCTAAATTGGGCCAGCCACGCGGCGGAAGAAGTTGAAAGGGTAGTTGACATTCAAAATGAGGGTAAATAATTATTTTGAGGTGGGTCGAGGCGGATCGAGGTGGGTAGGCCAATGTAGACCGACGTAGACGCAGGTCCCGCGGGTCTGACTACGGTGTGACTACGTCGCGTAGAATGACGTAGGTGAACCTCGCCTTTTTTGGGTCGATGTCGCGTAGGCACACTGGGTCTACCCATGTAGAATGCCGTAGACGCAACTCGGCCAGGTCTGACTACATAGGGCCGGAACGCAGTGATACCATGGTACCTGCAGACCGGAGAACTGTCGGGGTTCGACTCGGGAAATTGAGACAACCCCTGATTATATTCGCATGAGCTGGTCCAGGTTGACCCCATGTTCCTTCCATAATTTATTGGTTGACTGTGTAGGATATACGATGCCGATGTTCGATATTTCGTGAGAAAATTTAGTATAACAATTACAAAAGACTCGATTTAAGAAAGAAAACTGGACCTTGAATATTATCACAGTCGTGGGTTCAACGTACTCTGCGAGTTCACCCGAACTGCACATGCTTAGAGCGACGCGCCATCATATCCACGTGATAGGCGCATCACCGCCATCATGGCTATACAGTGCTGAAACCGCTTGCGCGGGCATCAGGCAGACTCAGCAACTCGTCCGGGTCGAGCTCGAACTCGTGCGGGAGGCCTGTGGAGGCATAGATAGCACTTGTCCATGTAATTCACCATCGCAGCGTCTTCATTGACGTCAATGTGTCTCAGGTGTCAGCGAATTTGAAGTAACAGTCTATTCCAACAACGGCAGCGAGATGTATGGATAGCGATACAATGCATTGAGGATTCAGAAACGATAACATACAGCTAGTACAACAAATCTATGCCCAGTTATCGATGAGTGCATCGCGCATCTCGCCGATGATTTTGGTCGAGTCCTGTCCTTGGAGCTCTGGGGAAAAGGTAAGTACTTGAGAAGGAGCATGTCGGTGGAATAAGACGAACTGAATGTAGCCTCAATGACACTGATCTCCGTCGCGGTGGTTTCGAGACCGGTGAAGGCACACCAATCGTTCACCACGAGCCCAGCACCAATCACGTCGGACCCCCGGTTGACTGTCCCAGCCTGCAGAATGGTCCGGTGAGCGATATTGATAGCCTATGCATGACCTCCGTTACGCACCACGAGGGGTATCTGCAGCAGACTGCTCAGCTCGTCCTGGTCCTGGACGCTCGTCTTCGGGTGGACAAGTCCGCCCTGATTTGTTATCGCGCAGTAGCTGCCCACGAGGACGTTGTCCGCGACCGTTTGCCGAAAGACTTCGACTTTGAGCACATCGGCGATAATCTCCTCGGTCTCACGATCGACGTCGGGGTGCACGAGGGCGACGTAGTCATTGCATGCAATAACGTTCCCGAGAGCGGATAACCGCTCCTCTACCCGCTGGATCGCGACAGCGTCAGGCAGGGAATTCCGGAGATGTTGTAGCTCCTGATCGGTCGTTGTTGCTGGGACGAGGAGACCGTGTCGGTTTCCTTCGAAAAAATCATGAGGGGATCGCCAGAGTGGTGAATGAGATCTTTTCATACCTGCCGTTAACCGCCCTATTATCCGTGTCCCACCAATGCTGGTGTGGACGACGGGAATAACATCGCCGAGCTCACTCTCGAATGCGGAGTAGAAATTTGTGCTGCCCTGGATGGCGACCAGACAGTAGGCGTTTGTGAGTTTCGAGAATACGCCGATATCGCTGTGATTTTCGAATTGGATGCCTGGATCGTCTCGTAAGCTGTGCGAAGGGAAAATTTAGAGGACCAATCCTCACGGGTAGCCATGGGAGGTGGGGGCTGCGGTTTTAAGGATGGAAGAGGGTTTGGGGGAAGTTACAAGGTAGGGATTCCCTTGGATGCAAGGGAATGTGTGTAGACTGTTGAAGGCAGACGAGGATTTATAAAAAACGATTTGGTCACGGCTGTCACACCCATCCTCCTCACCGGCTCCGAACCCTAATTCTGTGTGTGCGCTCGGTGCCTCTTTGGCTTTTCGGCTGCTCTTGACTCTGTCGACCGAGTCATTCCATGCTCCGGTTCTGCGTCAGGCGAAGTTTCTCGTTCCGATGGCCTGTACGGGCTTCGGAACACAGCTTGAGACGGGGATTTAACACGTCCGTTCCACCCGTAACTGCGGTCGAAAAAATTGTCATAGACGGAATAAAAGTAATGAAAACTGGTTCAGCTCATTCGACGCGTCCTAACTCACCAAGAGCTGTTCCAAAGGCGACCGGGCCAATATCATTCTCGACGTACATGCAGATGTGCCTCTCGCACCCAACCGAAGGTTATTACATGAATCCTAAAAACCCAATCTTCGGCTCGACAGGCGACTTTGTTACCAGCCCTGAAATCAGCTCGCTTTTTGGAGAGGTAATTGGCACCCGCGTTGCATTTATTTCAGTAACAAACCCCGTAGTCGAGCTGCTGGGTGTGTGGTTGATGTCCCAATGGATGCAGAGCACGAAACAGCCCATACGAATAATCGAGCTCGGGCCTGGGCGGGGAACACTCATGCACGATGTGTTGCGCGTTAGTGGATTTCGTGCAGCAGTGTCGCGTTTTACTCACTACATCAAGGTCGTTGCTCAATTCGGCAAAAATCAACTGGTTGGCGTCCATCTGGTCGAAACGAGCCCAGCGCTGCGTGCTCTTCAGGATACGAGGATTTCCCCGAGTGCTTTAAAGTATGGTTGCACTCTCGAGTGGCACGACTCTGTCGACCAGATTCATCCGAGCTCCGAAGAGTACACCATGGTCATCGCCCACGAGTTTTTTGATGCCCTTCCGTTTCACACGATAGAGGTAGCGTTTTTGCCGTATTCCTAAGTCCAACTCATTTAACGCGTCGTAGAAAACAGAAAAGGGTTGGCAAGAAATTCTCATCGCCCTCGCAGAGCCCGAAAAGGCAGAGCTCCCGGAGTCAGAGGCAAGCCAGGAACCTGCCTCCGTCGTTTCAGAATTCGAGCCAGCGGAGCCATACCCGCGCTTTCGATATGTCCTCTCCCCGCAACCCACAGCAGTGTCTACCCTGCTCGGCTTATCTTCCACCCGCTTCAGAGACATGCGCGTCGGCGCCCGTCTGGAAGTGTCGCTTCTGGCATTCAAAACGATGCGAACGATTGGAGAGCTGATCCACGGGGACCGGGATCCCGACGAGCAGGATCCCCTGTCTTCGCGGGGCTGCGGGCTCATCGTGGACTACGGCGCCGAGCACGTCTCCGGCCAATCGTTCAGGGTGCGTATCCTCATCCATTCATCCTTCCAGATCGCTCAAAACCTTCCAGGCCTTCCAAAAGCACGAAATAGTAGACGTGTTCCACGCCCCAGGCGAATGCGACCTCACAGCCAACGTCGACTTTGCCTACCTGTCCGAGTCGGTGAAAGATCTATGTATTTCAATTCCTCCTCTGTATTCGCGCTTTCTTGGCGCTGACGCCGAAACACAGTGCCGACGCACGGCCCCATTCCGCAGTCTGCCTTCCTCGAAGGCATGGGCTTGCAGATGCGCATCGACTCGGCCGTTTCCAGCTCCAAGTCGGACGAGACGAGAGCTGCGATCCGGGAGGCGGGGCGCCGGCTCGTGGACCCTGCGGGTATGGGCACAGAGTACATGGTGCTCGGGATAGGCGGGCACCACGACAAGGACGGCGTGTGGCCTTTCATCGCGTCGCACGAGGCCTAAACTGCGCTTTCACAAGCATCTGCGCGCATCGCGCGGCCGCAGTACCACCGCTGGCGCCGTCTGTCTGAATGGGATTGTGGCTACCGACGCCGCGTACTTCAGAATAACGTCGCGGGTCGAGGACCGGGTCATCACAAAGGGCTCCTGGAATCTTAATATTAGTTGTGCGATGTTCTTTGCATATACACATGTGTTAATTCTTCAGCCCATGCACCCTCGATTAACCTTCATCCTTCTGTTTACACTCTTTGTTTAAGACGGAGGGACATCGCAATTGCCAAAGACAGGGGGACCCCCGGTGTCGGGCTCGAGCATCAGCTGAAGAGATACATACATGAGTGGGGGGTCGGCCGTGCAGAAAGGACGGGGAACGGACCTTGACAGTCTGCATCGTCGTGTAAAATGCGGCCACCAGCCCAAACACGATCATCGCGATATCCGCGGCCTTCTTGGTCTTCGTGTTGGCGCACGCCTTGTAATGGAGCATCGCGGGGTACACGTAGCACAGCGGGACGCTGCCCAGGCGCTTCGTAAGCGGGTGTGAAGGGACGAGTATGGCGAAAGGCTTACCAAGCGAAGCACCCGATGAAGGCGACGAACTTGTCGAGATCCGCGGCGCCGATCCAACTGATGGTCGCCGCGAAGAAGACGGTCGCGAAGCGGAAGATGTTCTTCGTCCATTTGACCTTGGTGTCCACCTTGCCGCTGCGCGTGAACAGCCCGTTCTCCATGATTCGGATGGCGGGGAACAGCTGGAGGGGCACGGAGAGCATGATCGCCAGCGAGTAGATGAATTGCACCTGGAGGGCCGGTCAGAGGGAGGCGGAGTAGCCGGGGTAGAGAAGCAAGCGTACCGACTGCACCATCTTGCTCTCGGCATCGAGATTGACGAGGACTACTGTCTGGATCTCAGAGCCGAACGTAAGGTAGGCGAGTGCCCCGGCTCCTCCGAAGAGCACTGAGGGGAAAGTCAGCCGCGAATGGAAGAGATCGGGCGAAACTACATGCCTAGCACGGCCAGCATCACGCCCGTCAGAACCTTGGGGAACTTGTGTGGTTCCCGCATGGCATCCGTGATGGGAATGACCATCCCGACACCCTCGAAGGAAAACACCGCGACACTAATCGATAGGTTGGCCTCGGAGAGGGAGGATAAGTGGAGGACACGTACCCGACAAACAACGAAAAGTCCTTCGGATTGAAGAGCTGGATGTCAGCGATGCCCCGCTCGGCGACGATGGAGATCTCGGTGCTGAAGATGTACACCAGCCCGACGAGGATGAATCCGTCCGCGATGAGCGCCGTGGAGCTTAGCTTGGCGAGGTCGCGGATGAGGACGAGCGGTAGGAAGACCACGAGCTGTATCATGATGAAGTATTTTATCGAGATCAGCTTTAAGCAGTGGGTGAGCCCCATGACAAGGGCCTATGCAGATGCTGTTAGGACTGCACGAGTAAAGCTAGGGACGTGGGCACGTACCTGCAGATTCTGTGCGACGAAGATGATGTACGCTGAGACGAAACCGATCTGCGACACGACGATGGACCCCAGGATCAGGTAGCGCATCCACGGGCCATACAGGGTACCACCGATATCTGGGACAGAGTCGGTTTGAAAAACATGAAATGAAAGGGAGTTGACAAACCTCCAAAGCTTCCCGAGACGACAAACTTCGTGTAGACCAGCAGCAGGAAGGAGTAGAGCGAAATTAAGGCAATGAAGACGAAGAGGAGGGACGAGAACAGGATCCCTCCGTTGTAGAAGCTAAACATGACAATGAGCATTCGTCAAGGGCGACGCGAAGATCCTTACGCTTTCCCGAGGAACAACACCCCCGTACCGACAAACGCCTTCAGTAACTAAAAAGAAATCAGACTTTACTGCGGATATAGAGTGGCATTACGCACCATGAGTACGGCCTGAGCCACGGTCGCATTCCCATGAGGCCCCTTGGCAGACGACATGCGTCTGCGTTTCGAACGCGACGTCGACCGGGTGACCGACCGGGTGCCCAAGAGCGGGGCATTCTCCGTAGCCTCCACCGCATCCAGCGCGCCGCCTGCATCCATCTCCTCGTCATCGTCGATCTCCTCGTCTTCTTCCAAGTCTTCTCCGGCCTGGAGATATTCTGTTAGAATCGGTGTATCCCCACGACGAAAAACTTCACTCACAAAATGCCCAAAGATGTAAAGAAACTCAATAAAGTTGTTGAGGATGCGGGGCTCTTCTTCGCCTCGCTCCGTCGCACGCATAATAACATAGTTGCGGCGGAATCCACCGGGCTCGTGGATGTGCTCGAACGCCGGATCTGGAGTAGTCGGGCGCGGGGTGATGAGCGACGCAGCCCGACCGCGCGCAGCTAGCTTTCGCTGGTCCGAATGCCATTTGTATATATCGTGTCTGCGAATATGAGAGCGAGTACAGTGTTGATTGAAGGAACATCCTCACGTCACATCGGCACCAGGAGCATGATACGGGATTGGGAACGGCTCTGTGTCCTCTCTCTGCACATGAGAGTTCACTTGCGCCCCAGAAGACGACCTGCGGGATCCCGATCCCCCAGCCTGAGAGCCGAGTGGGACGTCGAGCTCGGAGGCGGGAGTGGATTTCGCCTCCCCACCCTGATTCTGTCGCGCCTCCTTGGAGACCAGATGTCGTCGCAAAACGCGTGCTTTTTCCTCGTCTGGCAGATCATCTAGGTCTAAGTTGAGCGGCGTGTCGCTGCCATTGCCATGGGGTGTCCTGGGACGTAATGCGGCACTTATGCCACCAAAGGATCCCGGCTGGCCGTCGGCTGCGGGAACTAATGATGCATCCGAGACCTGTGGGCGCAAGGATGGTACAGCGATATTCCGCGGGGGGATATTAGGGGGTGGAGGAGTACCCGCATACTGCGCGCGCAAGGCTCGGAGATCCGGGGTGCCGTAGGGTGTCGATAACGAGCCCGGGACGCCGTCTACAGGGTTTACAGCCCGGCTTGTAATGTTCACGGGTTTGGAAGGAGAGGACATGGTGGTACAGCAGAAACCAGACTGAGAGAGAAAAGACCGACGCGTATGACTGCGTATGGCCCACGTGCGGAGCTATGCCGCGGCATGTGGAACGAGCCAAGCTTGGGTTTTTTACTGATTGGGCGCGCGCGGTCGGCGCAGCCGCTATGTAAATTTTCATTTTATCAAGTGCAGAGTGTACTACGAAAAGGTATGCAGGTACGTTGATTGAATGAAGACTATCTAAGCTCCGCGCAGGGAGTTCAAATGAGTTCTAATTCCTTCTCGGCGGTCATTTTGAGACGAGCAAGATCCATAGACGTACTTCGATACAAAGGCAAAGCGAGATAACGGATACTGTGGATCCAGGGGGATACTGGTAAGGCTTGTGCAGACCTCGAGGGGTCTAATGACGTTAAAATGCGAATGCTACGGGGAAAGGCAGTGTCCCACGCCGGCGATTGTTATCTGAGAGAGGGATGCCCTGAGCATATGCACCGTGCATAAAAGCCACAGCCAGTGATCGGCGAGAGGTACCCCGAACCTCAACCTCAGGCTGTCAAGCCAGAACCCTGAGTGCCCGGGTAACTCGGAAACCGCAGGGAAAACAAGCCCAGATACGTGTATGAAGATAGAGCACCGGTGGCATCTGGCCAGAGCTTTGCTGACTAGAGTGGCCGACAAAGAACGGAGATCCGTGTGTGGTGGCAGAAGCGGCAAGCCAACCTGATATTGATCTCTGTTTGGGCCTCCACCTAATCGAGACAGGGGCGCTTACTGGTTTCAGTTCCATTCTCTTCGTAAGCGCCGATCATGCAGTGAAGATACAAATAATATACAGGTGGTCATTTTGATATTTTGGTACATATGGAAATACAGAAGTGATGATTTCGTGATCAAATAAATACCGTGGAAGATACAGTGAGAGATAGACGGCGAATAAATATGGGGATGGCGCATGGGGGGATACAAACACAGTCGTTCTAGAATCAATCATAAATACCATAGATATGAGTCGTAAGAGTCGTAGACCAAAGTAGGAGATGGGCGAGATAACCGAGAATCTAGGGATGAAACTGGGATCTGAATCAAACCAGCGGACATGCCGGCCTGAAACCGTCGAACGACCAGCCGGGAGATAGCACAAGGTAAGAGTGCTGTCTGAGTTCGACAGCCGTCATACGCTCTTTCGGATTCCTGGAACCGGGGATATGAGAACTACGAACAGAGACGAAAATAATACTGACAAGGCAAGACATTTCTCCATGAAGTCTTCCGCACCGGGTGTCACCCCAAGATCAGCGGGAGGGTATGGGCGAAGCGTCTGGTGATATAGCTATGTACCAGGAAAAAGATCAACGGCTACCACAACAGCGTCAAGATCAAGATGGTTTACCTTGAACATAACGGCAACAGCCTCCACCCCGTACCAGGGCCGTTTCCCCGTGCACATTTCGAGCGTGATGCAGCCAACGCTCCAGATGTCGGCCATCGCGGTGTAGGCCTTGTATTGCGTCTTGATAATTTCCGGGGCCGTCCAGAATATGGCGCGTGGAACTGCCTGCGAATTATCTCGGATCTCTGTGTCGGAACATCCCAGGCCTTCGATCTTGCATATGCCAGTGTGGTCGACCAATATATTGCTTGATTTTAGTTCCTATGTGACATAAGATTAATAAAGAAGGTGGCGAAGTAAAAATGATACCCACCCCGTGAATAATCCCTCGGTCATGCAGGTAGACCAAGCCATGGAGGACTTGGGATGTGAACGACTTTATGCTCTCCTCGTCAAATTTCCCGTACTTTAGGACATTCTCCCGGATTGAACCGCCGGGAATGTACTCCATGAATCTGGACGTGAATGTCAGCGATAGTTTTAGGCTCTGTCGCACGACGTACAGAGATACACACTCGTCCTCCTCCTCGAGACCAAGATATTCAACCAAATTTGGGTGCTGAAGAGCCTTCATATTCTCCATCTCCCGCTTCAGAGTTTGAGCGGAAGGACGACCACGTTGCTCTGATGTGGCTCCAGTGTTCTGCGGGAAAGAGATTTGCTTCACGGCGAGCATCTCTCCCGTCGTAGCGTTGAGCCCGAGGTATACTAGCCCGTGCGTTCCTCTGCCGATTGATTCGCCTCGGACCCATTTAAACCGCGTCCCTAAAAGACACCTACTTTAGTATCAGTACCACGGTGAGGCACAAGCACGGCGCACGGTTTTCGGGACCGTTGAGGTCCATTCTCGGTCTTTCTGGCTGCCTGGAATTACCCCACAGTTTTACCGTCCGCCTGCAAATGTGGAGAGAGGGAGGACTGTTACAGTCAGCGTTCGGGCTTCGGGCTGATAGCTTCTGTTTCCTCTCCAAAGCAACTTGTCGGATTGATTTCCTGTGGGGTTTCACCTCATTCGGTGGGGCAATGGGCGAAAGAGGACTCCGAGAACTCGATCTCGTCGGAGATGGCTCGCCGAAAGCTGCTTTAATGCACATTGAGCTTTGGTGGAGGGACAGATGGAGGGCGACACGTTTACGTACTGATAATTTTTGCAATACGTCTCTGCATTCCACTTGCCTCAGTGCTGGAGCGAGGCGAAGGGGAGGGGGATATCACGTCAACTTGAATTTCCGGGGCAGATTAGTGCCCGCTTTAATGTGCTGCGTCTCCGGGTCAACACTCGTCCTGTGCGCGTTCCGCACAGAGTGTGACTCTGCGTTGTGAGTACGTGTGCAGTGAATGGGACGAGTAGAACACTCCCGAAGCAGTGTCCGCACCGATCCGGCATGGGGTCGTCAACTTGAAACGTTGATGGCATCGTGAACAGCCTCGATAGATATCAGTTGCCTTCGCCGCGAGGGAGAGGTTCTGGAGGCAATCAACGGTCAGTATCTGACCGGGAGGATGGGAATGATTCGAGTTGAAGATGCGACAGGTGGACGGTTCAACAATGGGGCACGTGCCGTGGTTTCATCCACCTCGGAGTTGTTTTACCTTTTTGATCATTCGAGTCGGTTGCGAAAGCACAGTAATATCAACAGCTCGGAAGATCTGCGGTGCGGGGTTCACGGATACCAGCATTGCGGGGCTACGCGGGCGTCCCGAGACGGAACACCCTCAAAAGGGGTTGAAAATAAAATTAGCCTTAATGCACCATGGAGTTAGTATGTACAGTACAACTTGGAATCAAGAATACGGATCCGGGTTAAGCCATCTAGTCCAACGAGCGCCGCCCCAGAAGTTTAGTGATCTCTCGGTGCTCCTTGAGCCAGTCGGTAAACGTGGCTTGGGGTTCTCCTTTCAACTTGTCTTGGAGACCCACAAGATAGTTGGCGAACACGATAAGGGATCCATAGCGATAGCTAGCCACGCAGATTAGCGCACCAACGTCCAAGAGATGTTTAAACAACAAACAGATAGTTCACGGTCACATTGCGTAGTTTCTGTTCCTTGGTTGTCCCCTTTTCACAGGCGTCCACCTTCAGTTTGTAGCTATCGGGAATAGATCAGGATCAACCAAACGAGCCGGCGGATTGCACGACGTACTCATAAATGGCCTTGCGAAGGTTTTGGACGTCTTGCATCAGGTCAATGGCTCGGTCTGCGAGTCGCTTAGCAAGCTTCCCGTATGACAATACGCCGACAAGCTGAAGAATTGTCTTGTACTCTCCTGTACCATTGTTACGTGCTGCATCGCATCATAAATGATGAACATGCCTTGGAGATAAGCCTCTTCTTCCGACGGGCCATCCATGGAGTCATACGTGTGCGGCGCTACATCTTCGGGATCGTATTTGGGCTCTTGCCCGTCCCAGTTCAGGGTTGTCGCTATTAAGCACGCAGCGACCATGCCGGTGGTCGTTCGGCCCCTACCCATCTGGCAGTTGAAGACAAAATCGCCAGCTTGTGTTAGCCCCGATCTAACGCGCTCGAACAACTGGGACAGAGCATCGGGCAGCGGGGCTTGCTCGTCTGTCTGCCAGCGACCAAATTTGAACATCACATGAGAAGAGAATGAAGAAATGCCTCACAATTGCAATTCGACCATAGTCGATCTGCCTGGTTTTAGCAAAGTTTCTGAGCATATGGCTTAAACCGTACCTTGTACCCTTCTTTCTTCATCAAAGTAAAGACGTCCCTCGGTGTTAGTATGTCAGCTTCTGAAACCGATTCCCACAATGGCACTATCGCAAAGGAACCAGGGCGTTCTTCGACTTCGTCGTGAAGCAAGACTCGACCCTCGTTAGCTCTAACTTCTCGAAGTACATCTTTCTTGAAGCTCTCTTCCATTCGCTCAACCATTGTTGTGGTGACGCCAGTAGCCCTGCGCGGAAAGTATATAGGTCAGTAGCCTCGTGGTTACGGTATTCTTACTCAACGTTCTCCAGTGGATTGGCAGCGAGCCGAAGCACATGTGGGCTTCCTGAGATATAAATCACGGGTTCCTAAAATATCTGAGGAGAAGCCTCGCAAGAGACAGATTGTATTCACCTCTCGTAATGAAGTCCAAAAGACCTTGTTTCCTCCAGAAGGTCCAGCGTCCAATCTCATTAGCGCTCGGCGTAATCTATGCTCTCAAAAATTAGCTCAAAACAATCTAAACAGAATGTATGTTACCCCTCCACCGTTGGCATGCCACTTGAAAACAAAATCTAAGTTATTGATAGACGGACGTATCAAGCGTGGCACTCACCTGCCACAGACCATCTTCTCTTCCCGAAGCTTCAAAGAGTCGGTGCTAGTTGTTGGAGACAGAGATGGTGAAGGCATGGACCGTAAAGCAAGTGAAACCTGTCGGAAGTTGGGGGCTCCGTCTATGCGTTCCGGGAGGGTCATCTTTTGCAGGTTGAGGAACATGTCGTTCTTGAGAATTGTAGATGCCGAGAGGATACTCCCGGAACGATTTACGACAACTTGATTGACTTCATCGGGGTGCGCAACATCGGCAGTCACATCCGCGCGCTCCAGTGGTTTCAGCGCGTTCACGCCGTCGGCAAAAAGCTCGTTTTCAAACGTCCTGATAACTAGCCGGAAGCATGGGCTATACATTTCATAGCTTTCTGAAGGCACTCACCGGGCTGATTTTTGACGAATGTTTCTATACTCTCGAATGACTGTCTCGTATCCGGCTCTGTGGATTGCAGATACGCTTGGAAGACAATGAGTGTAAAATAACGGTGTAGATTTTGCAGTCCTGTGCATTACATGAGGTAAGATCAAGTTAAATTTGGATTCATACCTTTTTGCGCATGCTTGCGCTTGTCCTTGTCATCCGTCGCTTGATCTGCCCTAGTCCGGGCTTCCTCGATTGCATCCCGAAGGTTGTACACTATGTCTGCGCGATCGATGGCATCATCGACGGAGCTCTTAACTGCAAGTCCCCGGCGAATTACCCGGAGAAGGTCTGGTTTACTTTCAGAAAATGTATATATAAGTTCGGGAACAAGCGCTCACTGTTGATGATTTGGTACGAGTGCCGGTTTCTAGGCGGTTGGACAGGGTCCATCGGTGGCAGGGACATCATCGACAGTGTCCGTTTGTTTCTAGGTGCTGTAGGCGTCGTTGGGAGCCGGCGGGATTCCAGCCATTGCCGAATTAACAAAAGGATGATCTGTAGAGCGATAAACTTAAGCTCCAGCGTAATTGCGCAATACCAACAGATGTCAAGGTGCTCCTGCCACGACCAAGCTGACAGTTCACCACGATTGGAGTGTTGTTAGACGACGCAAGAACTACGTCGATGAGGTCTTGCAGATCCGAAAAATCCGGCGGCTTCTCGGCAGTGATCGGAATGCGGTGGTAGTCCAGTTCAACACCGTCAATCGCTTTGTGAGATGCCATTACGTCTTTGAGGACGACAACATCTTCAAGCTCGTTCTGGATTTCCTCCCAAACTGGGATGACTGAACCGTCATCTGCTTCCGAATGAAGTAAGAGTCTGGACGGGTACAATGAGCGTCGGAACCAAGACATAAAGTGGATTCTCACCTTCCGCCAAATGCCTTCAATTCTGAAATCACATCGTCTCTGAGGCGCTCCTCCAAAATTTCCAAACGTGATGCAGAGATACCGCCGTAGTCTGATCACAAGCGTCATGAGAGATGAAAGGCTGAAGCAGTGGGTGTCTTACCCTTCATATTCCTCAAAGAGAAGCCTTCCCTTCGAAGACAGTATGGGGCCCCATTGATGTAAACGATGGGTTCCTCCCTCAGCGTAATCCAGATTATCCGCTGTGCGGAAGGATGAGCATTTTTTATACGCGTCACCACTTCATTGATGGCCTCAAGGGTTGGTTGGCCGAGAGCATAGATATTGCTCGCAGGGACTCGTCGGAAATTGATCGCGCCACGCACCCCATGGTCGACATGGTGCGACTCCTGGAGCCATTGGTCAGACTTCAGAAGGGTGCTGATGAATGGGAGGTAGTTTTAGAACGACGGAGAAGGGAAAGCGGAGAGAGCTTAGCTGACCCTTCACGAAGAATGATGCCGCTCCGATTCTTTACAGCACATCAGTGGACGAGCAAGCAATGTTTCGGAACAAGTACCTTGACCACATGCGTTGAGTATTCATCTCCAAGAATTCGCCCGCCCGCAATGGCGACATCGTTTTTCTTTCCGGGGACCAACGTACGATCCTCCCAATTGGTTTTCGAGAGTGACGAGAGATCATTGATGGGAGCGAACATATTCAGGCGTGAACCATACGATTTGCGCAGAAACTTGATTTGACTGGGTCCAGCGAGATCAGAGAAGGTAATCTAGGGAATAAAAATGTACTCACTTCCATATTTCCGTCCGCGCCTCGAATTTCCGTTAATATACGACTTTGTCAAGTACGTGGTAAACGGTACCTTCAACCAGTCCGAAAAACTTTGGGCAAAATCGTCGGTGCCGTCGACATACGACGCGAAAGCGATCACAAAGAAGCTAAACGTATCCCAAATTAGGACGGAACACAGACATTTCGATTCCCGTACTATTTTTCCAGTGCTTTGACGGCCTTGTCGAGGAAATCCTCGCCTTTCGCCTCATCCATACTGGTCATGGAATACTTGAGACGATGTATGAGAATATCTTCACGAAGATTTGTAACGTGATCCGCTTTTCCACGGAAAGTAAAGTTGAGCTCACGAAAGAGAAAAAAATAATACAATCTCACTGGCATCAATGACATGATCTACGAGTCTTTTCGCGCGCAGACCGTGATCCAGACAACCCAACAGACTGAGGATCACTCCGTAACTGCCCATGTGCGCCTTTCGAAGATTATCCAATAGCGCTGGTTGCGTCATCAGAAGCTCGATCGCAGATTGAGAGTTCCGATTTTGGAGACCTGCAGTCCAATTAAATGCTACAGAAAAGCAGGAGAAGAAGAGTAAAAACATTGCTGCAGAAGATAGGTCAGCCGCAAAAGAGATCTGCTTAGATCTTGCTGCGCGTTCGCTTGCTCGAGGGCTTGCAGTATTCTGGATTCAGTTTCCTGCGGGTTTCATTGGCACAACGTTATCGTCGGATCGAGTCTTCATACCTGACTCGGAGGCTGGAACCAGTTTATTTAGGTTAAATAATGCCGAAAAAGATCCGAATTACTTACGCTACCGGTGGGGGTTCCGATGGGAATTGGGGTATGGGCCGCATTGGTCTTCATCGCGTACGGATCGGCGAGGCCTCTGACTATAAGCTGCTTCCTCCGGACGATCGATGCTGCCACCATCGCAAAGGTAGTACGCACTGCGCCCATGCCACATGAAAAAACAAGAGCGGTACGCAATGGGTCAGTGGCGCGGATAACATGGAGATAAGCGTCGAGGTAATTGTCCTGGACCAAAGTTAGAGGGATTCAGAAGGTTTGGAAAGAAGGCACCTCAATTGGTCGGTCCGGTGCGATAGGGATTCTGAAGTGAAAACATAAGAGGGATACACACAAGTCTTCGGTTTCAAGCTTACCGATGATACTGAAATGACGTATTAAAATTCGAAAATAGATGAGATGTGTAAATAACGAACGTCGACATTCCACCCCTGTTCTTTCATTTGTCCCCAAAGTTCTCTTGAAGTTTTCACGTTTGACGTGTCAACGGACGTCCACGTCGGTAATATCGCGCCCTCTCCGATATCGGCAGCTAAAGCGGGATAAGCGAGGAAACAAGAAGGGTAGGAGATTCTCGTACACATTTCGTTGTGAGTCAAGATTAAACCCCCATATCTGATGGTCCATGGATATGATTCGGAAGAACTACAAACTTAAAGGACGTACCTAGTGGCCTCTTGGAGGATGTCGTTCTTCATTCGATTTTCTATTGCTTCAAGGTTCTCGGCACGATCAGATAATGAAAGTGTTCGTCTTGGCTGGGATGCATCTCGCAATACAAAAGGGCGTCCGGAAATGTACACTGATTAACATAGATAAGTTTAAAAAGCCGTATTTGACGTGGAAGCAGACCCCATATACTGTCCAACCGAAGCCTTTCGCAAATATATGTTGAACTTACCGATAGGTTCCTCGCGGGTCGAGAACCAGACGACATGGGAAGGGTTCGGGGTACCTGGCCGGCACCGGAGAACGGAGAGAATAGCCCGCAACCCTTGGGTCCGGGGCTGAGCAACCCCAAAGACATTGAGATCGCCGATACGTGGAGCGCGGAAGTTTGGAGCCCCATGGACATTTAGGTCGAGATCGAGCGCACGACCTATAGAAAGAGTTCATGTGAAGAGTTTTCGGCGTTCATATACTCATACCTGACGGGTAGTGATCGGTTTTCAGGATAAAGCCTCTGGAGAGCACGCTGCCAGTCCTAGTTTTGACCACAGAGGGCCCTGAGCGCTGGAGGTGAGCCATAAGATCGAGGGAAGTCCCAGTTTGTCCTTTTTGTGCGCTCTGAACGTCGCTTGAGATCCGGTGGTGACCCAGAGCTCCAGGAGGAATGGAAGACGGTCGGTTGTTGAGCGGGTCGGATTTTGAGGTAGGAAGCGAAGGTGGAACGGACACGGGGCGGTCATTATCCACCTTCCGAAGGTTGTTGAGCATCATGGGCTAGACCTTGTAGCTTGAAGACGAGTAAATCCTTGCCTCGCGACTTGCACGAATGTGGTGAAGTCGAAGGTGGGTCACGGTCACGACGTCACGTGCATCGATCGCTTCACTAAACTTGGCGGCGTTCCGGACCAATACCACCGTGTGTGCGTTGCCAGCAGACGTGAAGGCCGTTGCAATAGCGCTGGTCCACGTAGCACGCAGTCAAATGCCCCCACTCACATTCGCATACTACTGTTCTGGTCATGGTGAGCTGCACTTTGTGCCTCGGACTCGGACTAAAACTGGGCGCAACAGGTTATGGACACGCAACGAGAGTGTCGGCATTGGCAGGGCATCTGCTTCGCCTTCCTGAGGTCAATAGACCGACAGTTCACATAGTATCCTCCGCTCCCAAGCATGTTTTTGCGGATAGTGTTGTCCTGGGTGCTCTTTATCGCAATGCGAACATCGATCCTGTCATTGTACAGCCATTGGCGTGAGTAGTCATTCATCTCTCGTCCAAAAGTGTCTCACTCTCTCTGTTTACAAAAGGCTATCGGGTAGATCGTCAACAGAGTGTCATTGTCTTGAAGTCGTTTCTCGACAGGAAGGATGCGATATTACAAACGGAGCGACAGTGGCTCAGCGAGATTAATGCAGATTGTGTTTTGAGTGATTCCGCATTCATTGGATGGTGGGTTCATTAATTTCTTGACCGACAATCGTTACTTATGTCTTGTAGCTTGGCGGCCACCGCAGTCGGGATCCCATCTATTCTCATCACCAACTTCACATTCGACTCAGTATACAGCTATCTTGCGACTGCACTCATCGACGCCCCCGCCGATGACCCGAATGCGGAGCAGCATCATTTCAATGCTCTCGTACCGGATATTCCAGTATCACTCACAGAGTTGGAACCTCTAGGTGCGTCCGTTTCAAGAACATTCCTCTGCAGAAGCTGAACCCAATATTCAGTTGAACAGATTCACTCTGGTTACCGATGTGCAGACCTTCTACTCCGTCTACCTGGATACATCCCAATACCCGCGTTCACGATCGACCCTGCACTTCCCTCGTCCGAATGGGTGGATCCTCATACAAATAGATTTCGGAGCCATGTAATGGCTTCCCTGGATGAACCGCCGTCGACATGCAAACTTTATTCCCCCATTGACACTGGGGGGTTCTCACGACCGAAGCCTGTGCGTAGGGAAATAATTCCTGTGCCTCTGCTGGTTCGGTCACCCTCGCCTTCCGTGTACTCGTCTACTGGCCGCTCTCGGCTACTCACCTCCATTGGTGTCCCTCCTCACCTCCACGACCCAAACTCGACGAAGATCCTCGTTGTCTCTTTTGGTGGTCAGGTATTTAGACGGCCAAGTAGATCGGGAAGTGCAACCCCAAGTCGACGTACTAGCCGTCAATTCAGCCCTGCACGCGAGCCGCATATTTTCAACGGAGTTGGCCTCGGACTCACGAACGTCGGCCAATTTCCAAGTCCACCATCTTCAACTAGAGATACTGTGTTCCCTCATTTACAAATCCCGGCATCGCTTGACTCTCAGAATGATCATTCATCCATAATCACGTCCCCGCGTCTTGCTACCGCCTCCCATTTATGGATTCCCGGCGCCCCTCCGGCGTCGAAACCGTTGACAAGTCCGATATCGCCCCGCAGCGCAAACATGCCAGCATTCCAAACTATCCCCCCGACGCCAGACCAGGCTGACTCCACGTACAATCAAGCTTACTTTGATTTTGAAGACGCTGCTCTTGAGACGGAACAACTTCCACAACTTCTACCAGACCCCTCCTGGATCGCCATCGTATGTGGCGTTTCCAAGGAACAATGGAACGCGCAAGCGGATGGCGGGGACTCCGACTTGCCTGACGGTTTTTTCGTCGCACCACGAGACGTATACATGCCAGACTTGACGGCTGCTGGGGATGTTCTACTCGGAAAGCTGGTGCGTCTTTTTCTATATTTCAGCTCGCGGACACTGTACGAAGCTTTAGGGATACGGTACGGTCGCCGAGTGTGTCGACTCATGTACTCCTTTCGTATACGGTATTTTCTATTTTTCGTTCTGTCCTTTGGCTACCCATGACGATGCTTGACAGTGTCACGACCCCTCTTTATCGAGGAACATGGCCTTAGACGGCTGCTCGACCACGACGGAGTTGGTGTGGAGCTTTCTCGTCAATCATATGAGGCAGGAGATTGGGCTAGTGCTATAGACTCGGCGTGGCGGAAAGGGAGGGCGGCAAAAGACTCCAAGCGCCGAGACGGGGGAAATGGTCCTGGGTTTAAGAAGCGGGAGGAAGAGGGAGGCGAAATGGCGGACATGGTAGTCCGGTGGGCGGAGATATGGAGTCACTAAAGCTGACACTTAGCGACACTGATTCAGCCGAACCCTGATGAGTGCAGTGGGCACTTCCTCTAGAAGTTATAAAGAGAGTCAGAATACGTGTCCCATACATATAGAGGGCTTCAAATTTACGAGTCGAGGTTATCGGTTTGACCAAGCACAAGTAGGAATAAATCATCTCACTTGTCGGCAACCCGGCCCGATAGTTGAACCATTTTTTGCGACGTCGTTGTGCCGCTCAATATTTCAACCATCCACTTTCAAACAACAAGCTTCGATTCACTTCGGCCACGAAATGCGCCGCAGGGTCTTTTTGGAGCCTCGCAAGCTTTCCCCTTTTCTATCTTCGTGGCATTGTACTTATTTCAGTAAGCGGTGAATGAAAGTACACTGATTGCAGTAACATCAAATTCTCCAGGTATTACTTATGTGCTTCCGGGAAATAGATCGCAGAACTCTACAAGTAGCACGAGAATCGCGCCGAAGCAGGTTCCCAACCAACTACAAGTATATGGTCAGGTGGTGTCACGAGTTGAGTACGAGGCTCTTACCGCACTGCCAACAATCAAGAATGTGCTCCGGGTCACTGAGAAAATCTATGAATGCGGACACAAAAATAACGACATGAATAACATACTATTTACGCTTCAGTTGCAACAGCCGAGCGTGGTTGCTGCCCCAGAAGGCGATTTCGTGGTCCGGCTCATGGACTGCTCCTTCGTTCTGAGAAAAAATAGGGTCAGGCGACAGATAAGCGCTGAATGTGGTTATCGAACCGAGTAGGATGCGGTCGGGGTGATATTGCGCAAGTGGTTGATGGCTGTGTCGACGAGGTCGTATCCGCGCAGCTTCTCCGCGGTAGTGGCGTTCCAATTCCAGGGTACCTTGACGGTGACATGGTATACCGAGTCTCGCCAAGCAGGCGTGACACTGGTTGTGTTATCACCCGGGAACGATGAGGGTGCGGTGATGTCAAAAAGCAGCGAAGGCGTTAGTTCGGTTGCAGTGAGCAAGGCATCCAGTAGTTCGGTGCGCTTCAATGCGGTCTGGAAGTTTCCTCGGGCGACTAGACGGGACGCCATGGCAATACTGTACCCCACCGGTGGGCCTTGCGCTTCCAGCTCCGTCTCCGTGAAGACATTGAAGAAGGAAAGCCAGTTGGGGAATTCCAGGACTTGGTAGACTCCGGCCCCGGTCGCGTTCAATCTTTTGCCAAAATCGATCATAGGCGCCATGGAGGCGGCGTGCTCGGCGGCGGTCAATTTGGGCGTGAGGTACACTGCGGTGCCGCCAGAGACATATCCGCCGTATCCATCGTCGGCCCATTTCAAACCATTGTCGATCATGGTTGAATACAACTCTTTTGTCCGATTGGCGCTGGGTGAGGTGATTGACACAAGTATTGCCTGGACGGTCACGACCGGGGAAACTAGCGTCGTGCTTTCAAGGACAACACCGAACGTGCCTCCGCCACCTGGGAAACGAATTAGGATATTTTTCACGGGAAAGAAATTTTATTCACCGCCGCGGAGAGCCCAAAAGAGATCTGTGTTCTGGCAGTCGTTTGCAACGCGAACTTTTCCATCGGGAGTCACGATTTTGAATTGGAGCTATAAAAATTGACTGAGTGATCCGTTGTGTGTGTGTGTGTGAGCACCTACAACTCGGTCGACACCCAGTCCCATGGTGTTCGAAAGGGCGGAATGTCCGCCACCCTGCAGAATCATTGTAAATAAATGGTGGAAATGGCAAGGACCATCCATTTACCTGCAGCCAGCCGCCCGAAACGCCCACGGTTCGATCAGTGCCACCAACGATGGTAAAGTTGTGCGTATCAGCGAACTGGTAGGCTTCTTTCCATTGAACGCCGGCCTAATAAAGAACACAATTCAGGCACACGACTGCGGGGAGTCAGAAGGGACTCACTCCGACTGTCAGGGCGGGACTTGACTTTGAGCATCCCTCGGGTACGAAATCCGTGTTATATGAAATCTGAAGGCAGCCCATCAACATGGCGTATGGCGGGTGGAGACGAAAGTACATTTTTTAGATTGTGCGTCTGCGGGGAAGTCAGCAGAGAAGGGGCCCATTGAAAAGTAAAGGGCATACCCATAGAGCAAGAGACCCAGGGGCACTGCTTCGGCCCTTATAGTCATGCTGAAATCATATGCATTTAATTTACGTCGGTGGGTAGTTCAGAAGTGTGCGCACCCCAGTATTCTTTATCACGAGAGGAATTGAGGTTTTCTTAGTGAAGTTGAAGGCGGCGACGACATCGGCTGCGGTGCGCACGTCGATCTGAGTAACAGAGTCAGGCTCTTCCGGTCATACAATAATTCGGAGAGAAAGGGCACGAAGTAGTTAGGGACGCTACCGGTGCGGCATGTTTGCGAGGGTGACGAGGGTGTAGTATTTGCTGGGTCAAGATAATCAAGAAGACACTGTTGACCGGAGCTTTGGCACGTCTCCCATTGCGTTATCATATAAGCACTTGGAACATTGGATCGCACAACTAAAATGTCTGCTTTGAGAAGGCGTGCATAGTAAGAAAATAAATAAAACCTACGTTCATCGTCATAGCCGGCTCTCACTGCGTCGCATGCAGTCAAATTCGGATGGGATGCCAATCCATCCAGATTGGAGAAGCAGGGGCTGCTAAATGGGGCACCCTCTAAGAGCCTTCCTTCAACATGGACGCTCAAGTTGTGCCAGTCGCGGGAAGTTGCTCCTGCAATTGTCGGATGATAGCTATACGATGCCAGGGAAATCGCTGATAAAAGGGCCGAGAGTTTCATGAGAGTGAAGAAAGATTAGGAGTAGAGTGAGTAGAGTTTCACCAAGAAAGCCTCGAATGTTCATATAGCTGGTTCCCCGAGGTATGACCGACCTTGCCAAGCACTTCTCGGGGCTCCAAGACATTTGGTCGACTGCGGGATCCCCCAAGGCAGCATCTGAACAACTTATCCGAGGCACTGCCGTCTAACGATAGTGCCCATTGAATGACTAGGCCCCACCCCGCGTCGGCCGAGTTACAGCGTGAGATGCTCAAATCCGCAGAAGTCAGAGGAAGGCAGTGCGAAATGACAAGGATCGGATTGACTCATCTTTCACGGATACGCACACAATCCTGTTAGTAAGGCTCCAACCCTTTCCGTTTTTCACCGTTTTTAAACGGTAAAAACCGTTTATTTTTCCGTTTAAGTCACGGACCCCAGTAAACGGTAAGTAAATGGAAAAGTAACGGTAAATGATTATTTTTGAGAGGTAGGGATTGGGCAATGGAACTTCAACTTAGGCGCGTAACGCGGCTATCTTGTGATTCTCGGGTGCCCGGATCAAAAGATTACGTGTTCATTCTGCTGTCACTCGCCTTCGCCTGTGCCTGCCTGCGCTACAGAACCCTCTGTCGGCCTCTGATGGCCGTGAAACAATTGCGAGAGCAATTCCCGGCTCAATTCTTATGACGTTCACTTTGTACATTTATTATTCGCCCGCAACTTTCCGTAGTTTCCGTTCGTGCGCAATTTTTCACTCGCCTTATTGGGAGAGGCCGGGATGCCGGACTGATTTCGGCAAGTGCCGGTGATGATCATGCTTCCATCTGCTTGGCTGCCGTCTTGAACGAGCGGCTGATCCGGGTCGACAGGGCGCACGTGAGGTGATCTTAACGCGCGATCTGGCGCGTACACAGGGCCAAACTTACCTGGTGGCTTGCTTATTCTCCACTTGAAGTTTGTACTATACCAATGCTGTCTGCATAGTGGACTCAGAATCTGATGACAATACTCCTCTTGGCAGCGTGACCGAGATCGACCAGTTTTTCGCCGCCTTGCCGACGATAGTCAGTAACCCGTGTAATGTGTACAACTGATTTTTTTCCCTCTAAAAATACTGTTTATAAACTGCTTTAAACTGTTTTAAACTGTTTTCGTACCGTTTCCGTTTACTTTACGCTCGAGCGTAAACGGAAACTAAATGGTTGGAGCCTTACCTGTTTGGGTAACCAGCTTACTAAGCAGTTGAAAATCAACACCACCGTTCTGGGCTTGTTTTTCAGAACGAGGAGGGGCTGAAATATTCAAACTGTCATCGACTGAGTCGAGCTTATTAGCATCTGGTGAAAAACATTTTGCATCAAAAATTTGGAGGCCCCACT
The DNA here is from genome assembly GCA_029204335.1 of Mycena vulgaris. Lineage (NCBI taxonomy): Eukaryota > Fungi > Basidiomycota > Agaricomycetes > Agaricales > Mycenaceae > Mycena > Mycena vulgaris. The sequence continues at coordinate 235,209 of JARGYA010000098.1, forward strand.
TAATCAAAACGATGAGAGAAAATAAGCTCCACTCGGGCATATTTCGTAGCTCCACAATCAAAACGACTCCAGACATGATATAATAGAGATCTTGTGCCAAAGCGGCATGCCGCTTTGTGATTGTGCAAAAAGCGGCATGCAGCTTTTTTTATTTTTTTTCTGAAGGCCATTATGACTGTCTACTAGAATTGTGGTGTCAGAATTTGACTGCCAGGCAGAATTTGTAAAAAGCTGCATGCCGCTTTTGCACAATGCACAAAAGCGGCTTGCCGCTTGGCACAAGCTCTCTAATCATGGCTTTTCAGCTGGACGGAACTAACTACTGGTAGTGAAACATTCGTCCTTCAGACATTTGAGTCTAGGACTCGGAACGATACAAGAGGAGGAGGAGATCCCAGTCTATAAATATGATTGAAACAGTGCTCGTGACGGCGGCGGTGCCTCGTGGAAAGAGCGGTGTTCTGCGCGTCCCACCAATACTCCTATCGACTGTGAGTAAATATCGAATTACACACTGTCCCGCTATTTACTCACCTAGCGCGATATTGGCTTCCCTAACCTCCACTTTGGGTGATCCTGTAACGGCCTGGTTACGAGGTCCCGAATCCCGGTGCTGATCATGCTGACTTAGCACCCCATATAAACCTGGCAGGAGGGTATTTATAAGGACTGTGATATCGCTCTGACGATCTCCACATTCTCGACGGATTCGCCTGCGAATGCTACAAATTCTGTTTCTACCTGTGTACCGCTTCCAGTTAACTAAAGATATGCGGCACACAGAGACAAGCGAGCCTCCGGATTTACTTGGCCCCTATCCGCAGCAGTAAATCTTAACATATTCAAATCACTGATCGTGAACGAGGTAGAATGATGAACATACCCAATCTGGGTCTGAAGCGGTAGCTGCCTGAGCGGGGGTACGCGTGAAGGTAGGGCGGGGCATGGGAGAGAATGGAGAGGCTCCTCCCCCTGTGTTCCGTCTCAGACCTCTGGGGGTCAGCAGGTCTCAGATCGCTGAGGCGGAAGGAAAAATATCCTTATTGTAGGTCATTCCTGGTGCGTTTTTTTCTGCGAGCATGGGATTGCAAGTAGAAATGATTCCGATCTGCTTCAGCTCATTTACAAGTTGTGCAGAGAGTTGGAATGGCACTTCTTCGTTCAACCTAAGTACCAGTTAAATTTTGATCGTCGATTGCGATCAGAAGTCGACTCGAACCACAGCCCGATCGCACAGCCTCGGTCGCACAGCGGACGCATAAAAAAGCCAGTAGAATTTCAAAAAAACAACCCAATGGTGACAATGTCGTACTTCCCCTCAATTAGCCAAAGTGTAGGCGAACCTTGCGTCAAACCGAACTGTAAATGCACATCGTAAGTTTCGAGCATCTTTCATCCATTCAATTTGCGAATCCCATCACGCAGGTCTCTTAATTCCCGGCCCATGCCAGAATTCAAGCCTGTCGTGTATGGGCCATTCCCCAATCCTCACACAGAGGACTGGCAAGATGAACTACCCTCCCGCACCTGGATACACGGCGACTGGTACAGGGATCTATCCCTTTCCAGGCCGTGGTCGACCGACTGGGAGCGGTGGGACGGCCTCCGCTACTATGAGGAGATCGTCGATGGAAAGCTCAAGATAGAGCGAATGTTTAAAGATGACTTCCATGTACCCGGCACCATCGAGCCTGTGGCGTACATGACCAGCTATGGGGATGAGTTCTTCCTCTTCACCGCTGCAGGCCGCTACTACTTTTGGGCTGACGGCTGCCTCACCATCCATCGCATGCAGTTTGGGTCTCCGAAAGAATTTCTGGCTCATACGTTGCAGGGAGACGACGCGAGTTGTATGCCAGATATGAAGATCCCGATGCGCCGAGGTGCCGATCTGGAAGGGCCGTAGGTATTCCGTGGAATAGGCCGGACTGTCGGGAATTCAACTCTGGCAAGGACCCTCAAGTGTGCTAGGAACAATATATAGTAAATGCAGGCTGTATCTGACTGAAACACGAAAAATATTACAATAATGCCTCTCCTTTCAACACACTTCGCTGCTGTTTGACAGGTACGCGATCTTCAACACTATACTAGTAACGAAACCGTTCAGACCGACAATCATTTCGCAAATCCTCAACTTCATAACATTGAACAAGATCTTCTACGTGCCTTTCCAGAGAATACGGTGGTTTGGAACGTTCACAGAAGCGGACGTGGACCCGCCGCAGATGGGCTTTGTGAAATCATCCCGCTCAACGTAGGCACCGTTTGAGTTGGTCTCTCATAGACAGACACTATAACAATATCAACTACGTTTGAGTCAGAGTTACACCAGAAGATCAGCGTGTACACTTCCATTGAGCTTGAATCTCACGAGATATACACGAGAGAAAGATACTGCATCCGGAGCGCAGCCGATGCTCGAATCGCAGACTCGCAGTGGGTGTCTGTATCTGTTGCCCCGTGTTTGTTCATTTTGCGATCCACGGGACGGCAGATGGATTTGGATTGAACAGCCGAATAGACGTCTCGAACTGCCAGTAGAACGAAAGGCAATTACCCAAGCCTCCAAGATGTCCGAGTCCGAGTCCGAGAGTTTGAGTCAACGCCCCAGATCAACGGGTTCCAACGTCTTTCGGCAGCGGTCAATCGCAAACTCGACACGAATCCGAGCGTTTGCAGCCCATAGAGAGGCAAAAGGAGTATTTGATGATGATGATGAGATTCAATTCGGGTTACTACATGCAGTCTGGTACGACTATGGTAGCTGAGCGCTACTGGGGTAAGTAAGGTCGGGAGGACGTGCGTAAAGTGGAGCCTCCGTTTTGATTAAGTCTGTACTCAAAAATCATCGGTGAAATATTTCTCATCACTTGCAAATAAGCTCTTATAGAGAAATCGATTTTTCATCACTTGCTAATAAGCTCTAGTGTCATGGCTTTTCAGCTGGACGGAACTAACTACTGGTAGTAAAAATTAAAACCTTCAGACATTTGAGCCTAGGAACGATACAAGAGGAGGAGGAGATCCCAGTCTATAAATGTGATTCTCCCTCGCTAATTACTTAGGTAGGTATATTTCTGCGCGGTCCCGTTAAGAAACAGGGGTTACAATAATGATTGGCTAGCAGCAAGAGAGTGTGGTATTACAGAACGACTTTCGGCAGGAATCGGTGTTACATTTCCGTTGAAATTAGGATTAGGGAGGCTTACATGTGGCATGGCTCAACCCACTCGCTACACCATTCGTTGAATCTTGGCCGAGTTGGTATCAGTCTCCAGGTCGTCCTCATCCCCCCGCGCCGACGTGGCAATGTTCTTCATCGGATACTCGAGATGATCCGCAACTCGAATTTGCGTCTGAGATAAAGGTCCGTCAAAACCGTGGAATGATCCCGGGGGAGTTCAACTCACTCGTGTAACAGTGATACCAGGATTCGGCTTGGTACCCTGATGTTACAGTCGTTAGTAATTTGGGCTTGAAGGGGTCGAGGAGTGATTCACCGAGTCGGTGTTTCCTAAGCGGCCAGCGCTGTTACTATCAAATTCGCTGCGAATTTTCTGCGAGGCAACGGTCAATGAGATGTGTTTGACCCGTCTAGATTATCCACATACCGTCCGTGCCAGCAAAGTGACCATCACTGAATGATTGTATGTTTTCCCAACAACTAGTTGAACTGCAAAGCAAGCTGCCGTCAGGTCCTGACCAGGGCGAATAATTGGTTCACGCACAGGCCAGATGGATGGTGTTGTTCTTTCCCATTGTGATGTAAAGAAGAAGATCGATGATGGCGATTACGGACGTCAGAGCTTAAGAGCAGTCCTCAGAAGCTGCGAACGACGAGAAAGTGGACAATCGCTTACCCGCGGTTTCAAACGTAACTCGGACAATCCTGGACAGCATCTATTAGGAATGAAGATGAGATGATGTTACTGGAAAGGCGAGGGTGAAACGTACCTTCTCCTGGAATAGCAGCCCAACAGGTGTTAATCGGGCGAAGCATGGATAGAGGCGAGCACTTGCCGTGCTGCAAATGACGCGGATCAATTTTGGTATCAGGATGGAAAACTTATTCCTTACTGTTTAAAACCAGTCTTCATCTTTTTAAGGTGCATGACCTAATACGACGGTCAATGAAATCTCCCAGCAGAGTCTGTGTATGGAGACATACTAGAATGATCGAAATCCCGACGTCCGTGACTGTTGCCCCAATCAGTGAACCATTTTACAGAGGAGCAATGGGCAAGAATTACTAGCGGTGCTGCGGGAACAAAATGATTAACACACTGTGAACCATAAACGCGGTTATCGACCAACTCACGCGATTAACCAAGTGGTGACCTGGACTATGATTTGGGAAGTCTCACTGCAAAGAAAGTCAGAATCATCGGAGGCAGGTGCGCGAATGATATCTACGTGTAGTATGGGACCTTGATAAGGCCGGCAGTTGAGGCTATTCCAGCACCGAAAGAAACGACGATGCCGAGACCTCCCGTAGCCACCAATGCAAGAGAGCGTGTAACAGTCCAGCAGCGGTGCAAGAAAAATCCCTGGGTCATTCCAGCTATCAAAGCCTAGAACAGGGGTTTAAGTGGCTTTGGCGCGATATTTTTCAATATGCGTTACCGTCCATGCGGGTTCATAACTGTTTCAAGGTCAAATCATTGTGCGACAAGGATGAACAGGGATCAACGCACATGAAGGTCCAGCCATATTTGTTCCAGTAGAGGATGCGTCCGTAACCGGTCACAAAAGCGCTGTACAGGAGTTGGCTGAATCGGTTATGAGCGTAATATTACGGAGACTGGTTGAAACACGCACAAGTCTGTTATGCTTTGGAGGGTACTGGCTGAAAAAAGAACGACGACGAAGATCTTTGTAGACCTTGAATCGGAGGTGTGATCCTGGTCGTTATTGTTAGCAGGATGGTCGAGGAATCCCAAGTGACACAAACGAACCTCGAAGTACTTCCACATTTGAAGGGCTGGCACATGAACGCATCAGCGATGCTCCAGATACGCGCGGTGAACCTACTTAGGCAGCCCATCATGAACATTTGAGCGGCAAGACTGATAACCATTCAATTAGTTTTGAGAGCGCAAAGACAAGGTAACCGAATCGTGCATACCCGGACAGAAATGGCCCAAGGTTCACATCGAAAAAGTGCTGATTGTTGGCGAGCTCAAGCACAGCAGTCTCGTTGTATGGCATGATGGGTTGTTGATGGGGAGCTGTGGGGTAAATGAAGGAGGAAACGAAACTTATATAGAGTGTCGGGACATCTTTGGAGCGGTAAGGGGTATACGCGTATAGACCGCGCAGGTAATCCTCCCACACTACGTACCGATTCGTACAGGGCGACAGTCCACGTCCTTGTTTTGAAGAAATGAAGAAAAGGCTCAGCGTATGCGTCAAATGGCGGAGAAGGGCAAGAATGCGTAAAACAGACGACTCGGGGGCAATTGGTATTGCATCGGCACGTTCCGAAAGGGGACCTAGCTGAGCAATATCATTATCCTGAGTTTTATCCTAGTAGCAACAAAGTGCCCGAGCGCGGATATGATCGAGCGTGGATGAGAAGATCAATGAAATACGGTAACCGATCCGTCTACGAGAAAGGCACCGGTTGACGACCGGAACGTCATCGTGTAAACCACGTGAAATGCCCATCAACATGCACCAAACATTGAAACAAGCCTAGCCACAGTCAGATAATCCAATCTCGGCTCCAGATGCACAATAAAAACTCAATGATTCACGGGGACCTCTATTATACGTATAGACCGCCTGAATCGCTTTCCCCCGGCGTTAGTACCTCATTTCGTCGTCCTTGAAACACCTTTTTGTGTATCATATTAAATGGAAGTGACCCGACTCGGAAGAACAGATAGAAAGGTCTGTTATCCATTCCCAACATGTTTTGATCTTTAAACCGGGCACAATACGACGACGGGACGCGTTGGCGGTGGTGGGCGGAAACTGCCGAAGAGTTTAGGGCGGGCTGATAGGCACAACACGTGATCTACACGATGACGTTCCATGTCATCCAAATTTAAACTCAGATCGATCGGCCTCTACGAATGATTTGTCTTCGTACGAGAGATCGGTTACCGGTGTACCATCCTGAGTCTTATAAAAGTCCTGCAAAGTCCAACAGTTCCTCCGATCATTTGATCCGCCTCCAGAGTAAATTAGCCCGATCGCTCCAACTGGAAAGCGACGAGTCCCGATATTGTTTTCCGTTTGGTGAAGTTTTGTAGGGCGGTGGCAACACAAAATTCCGCCGAGTCTCGCCTATAATGCGTCAAAATAGAATAAAGTGTGATAACAGATCGGATGTTCCGCGACGCTAGAGTCAACGCCATCTCAAAGGTCTTGTGCGGGTTTGATTTTTTCTCGCTGGCTATTCCGAAGCTATTATTCTAATTCATCGAATTATAAGCACAGATATGCTTCGCTGCACTCTTTCCTGACACAAGGAAGTATAGGGAACTCGCCGCCATTCCGCGCTTCTGCTGTTGGAGAGCATTGAGTCCGCTGGGATCAATTCTCTAGAGACAAAATTGATGAAACACGTGGACTTGATGGTAGACGAATATACAAAAATGATTAAAAGGCAGAAAGGAGACACACAGATGGGAGACGAAATCCGCAAACACGGCGTTCCCAGGGCCCGTCGGCATCAAAATTCGGCATCGCAATTGCGAGGTCCAAGTGAGTGAAATGACTGAGAAAGCTCCTTATTCGGGTGAATTGCACGTGAATCCACCCCAGAATGTCGATAGACGCGTCGTAACCGTCTTTGAAAGGTTCGAGAAATTCGAGATTACATAATAAGGCCTACCTCGGATCAAACAGTTGTACCGTCTGTTTATAAGAGACTATATATTTGAGCGCTTTGAACCAACTTTGAACTAAGTGTGCGATTCTGAATTGAACTGCTCTGACAGTGCTCGGATTTTAGTCTTAATCTGTTGGCATTCCGGTGAGTGGAGCCCGGATTCCGTGCCGAAAACGTGACTGCACGTGACGTTCCCGTGGCCCAAATTGGGACAGCAAGGTGATTTCTGCGTAACTGAACGTCGGAATGAGAATTTGTGGTCCTGTGAGCGATTTGTACACCATATAATGTTTGGAGGTCAAATTTAATTTAATTTAATTCAGCGTTCAAATGGGACTTTCCCCATGCCTGCTACTCGGTGTATACTGCATTAAACTCGAATTTTGAAGGTACTTACGGGATGGATAACATATTCCAAGGCCTTTTGGGCTCGAAACATGACTAGTAGGCTCACTTGAATGAAAGGGATGTCCTGATTTGGTCCGTGGGAATCCACGTGAGATCACATTTTCGGCACGGAATTCCGGGGTCCGGCAAAGCCGATGCCAACGAAATCAGACTCCATATAAAGATTTATCGACTGTCATAAATATTGTGGAGTCTGACTACGGGAGACTACTTAGATTTATCATCATGAAACAGGGCATTTGACGACGGACGAGGAAAGGAAGGAGGCGGCGGGGACCTCCGGACATTGATCGGGGAGAATTTGATCGGCCGAACTTCCATGTTCTACAGAGACGCCGGTCTTCAAAGACGTATCTCCCAGCGGACTCAACCTCTTGCGCTGTTCTTTAACGGCACCGTTTACGGCATGCCGCTCGTCCCGCTCCGAGTCTCCGGCGAATTTTTGGAGCTCTTCGGCGCAGAAGACACATACAATGGCTCAATTCTACAAAGAGCGAGGTGAGAGCTTAAATTGCTGCGGCGTCTGTGAAGAGACTAGCCTAGGTAATGCCCTCTCTATCCCCCCGGAAATTCAGAGAATTCCAAGACGGACACGTGAGAGTGGTCTGCAAAACGTCCGCTGTCCGCCATGTGGGTGCTTGTGCTTCTCCCGCACCCATCGAAATCCGGAGCATTCTTCATTCCGCGTTCCTGAGAGACTGACGGCCGGCGTCGAGCGTCAAACACCCTTTGAACCTTATACATGAGGTGACCATCCAAATTCAAATTCAAGTTGTTGCGTCTGTAGTTCAATCTGGGAACAATCCAGAATATAGCTACCTACCTTGTAAGCATTCCTGCCCGCGTCTTAGCCCGCGATTCAGCATATCCCATCAGGCTACCCGCATTGCAGAGATGTTCATGCTGATCCAACGCCCGATCCGTGATCTCATCACATCAAATCAACACATCCCATTTCCGGGTTGTTTCCGGGCGAACTTTAACTTGAAACGGTCTGAAACGGTCTTGCTCGTAGTCATGTTCTCTTTGGTCGGGACCCGGGTGCCGAGGAAGGAAAAAATAACAAGTCGCGGGGATAGCATATAAATATCATTAGTATCGCGCGAAACGAGATTTCGCAGGGGCCGACGTCTCTGCATGCCTGCTTGTTCGACGGGGTCGAGATAGTTTGGCTGGCAGCTCACGCACGATAGGCTCCACCATCAAGCGGGATGCGTGTCGCGTTGAGCTCGAACAGATCCAAGTCTAGGACGGGCGCCAACCGAAAGATGATCAGCACACTTGCAGTTCGGATTGCGCGCCGCGGCTGATCTCGAGGGGCGGTAGGCATCTAAGCGAGAGGGAATCCTCTTGGCCATACATCATGTAGCTTGTAATACGCCAATCGCACGCGTCCATCGCGCTCTGTCGAGCCAATAAACGAGATCGACGCGCCGACAATTTATAATTGATTCAACAAGTTTAAAATTTTAAACGCGCCGGCTGTCAGTGTATGTCAATGTCTCGAGATGAAGAGAGAGGATCAACGAGCGCGCAATCCAGCTCCCCGCGGAGGTTCGCACCATGTCATGGCTCCGGATGGATCTCCGCGCGGATTCACATTGTCTGGCGCGCGCTTCATGATCATCGCATCATGATGCCTTGTGCCTTGCAGACGTTCGACTGTGCTGATCCACTACCTATCACCTTTGACTTATTGGAAATTTGTTCGAACGAGTGGAAGGTCGCGGACTTGATGCACGAAATGGAAGCTCGACCCTGATGTGCGCGGGAACAGTTCCTGGGCAGTCTGTCCAATTTCATTCGGAGCGAGGACAAGAGACAGCACCCAACGAGTATTCTTTTGCCCGCGGTCGGGTTAGATTTATATTATTTATTCAGAGTTGGACCCAACCTAACAGATGATCTGCCAGGCACACACTGATGAATCTCGGAGGGATTGACTGTTCCGGGTGCTTGTCAGTGGTCGGATTCGGGAGGTACAAACGCCACCGTTTCGCCGCATGTCAGATAGGCAACCTGGTTGCTATTTACACCAATGGGCAGCGGACAAGGAAGAAAAGTGGGCTCGGCAGAATGCAGCTAGTGGAACCCTCCAGTTACAGTGTTACGCGGGAATGGAAGCCGGAATTGGAGGGCGCTCGAAATTGGTCGAAAACCTGATGCTCGACTGCTGAGCTGGTCCGAGATTCCTCGGCGGCGTACCTGACATATGCATGATACCTTCAGCTCATGCAGCAGGATGATCCGTGGCGTGAATCAAACTATGATTGGGTTGTGTCTGCGCCGTTGTGGTAAAAGGGAGAAGCTTTAGATACGTACCCGGCGCGGCTATCTCATCCATCACGATATCACCAGCTGGCAATGACAACGCCAGTGAAGTTATTAATCCCAATCGAGCGTATACTGGGAGTAGCTGCCAATTGTACCCGGAGAAGGAGAATCGAAATATTAAGCCAGCGGTTTGAGCTAGGTGCTGGCAGGTACCGGCATGCGCACATTGGGAGGGCCTTGGCTCCTCTTTTGCAGACCTGGAGGTAAGTATTGGTCAACTTGAACATCTAAGGCCGCAATTCCCGCGTAGCGTTGTCCGGGTGATTCCCGTGCCATCGGAATAAGAATGCCGTAATCGGCGGAGGTCGGGTGCGATTGGGACACCGGAGCACGTTCTCCAGAACAATATAGTGTCCACAATGGTCAGCCCGTTGGTGCTAGCACCGGAGGTTGGATGTCGGGCGCCCGGGCGTAGAATGTCGGAGTGGGGTTTTGGAGTGTCGGTGTTTCTGGTCGTCTCAATGCCAAGGGGGGGTAACGTAAATAAGGGAGAGTGTATCCTAAGTCGTACTTCTCACACAGATAAGTTGCAGACAAATTACACGCCCACGGATTTGACGGACGAATTATTCGGGGTGGTGATGGACTCGTGATAGGTAACATAGTGGATCTGATGCGCGTCGGGCGAAGCGAGCGCGACGATCTAGGGGATTTGCGTAGGGTGGTTGGTTGGGTGGGTGGGTGTTGGCTGTGGAATGCGTGGAGATTTCTGAGCTGACCCCGCGGCTACGAGACGAGGCGGCTGCATGCGTGGGCTTTGACGAGAAAAATACCAGGACCAGGAGGTGATTTCGACGAAACGAAACGATAAGACACGACACGACGAGGGGAAAGAAGAGAGAGGGCACTGCCTCGGGATATCAGTACACTGCCACGACAGTATCTAAAGAGGAGGCAGTGTTTCGGGGTGACGGAGTTGGGGGGGGCAGTGTTACCTTACCGGGGTGGTTAATGAAACTTTACAGCGTTCAGTAAGGGTGCAAAGAGGATTATTTTATTCAATGGTTAGCTTGCCAGTGATCGTAGCAAGATCTCGGTGTGTATTTTGGCCCTGGTGTGTTTCAAGAACAAGCAAGGACACATAAAGCCAAAGGTCTTTCTTGTTTCCTGACAACACCGCATCTTGCCTTCTTCCTCCGTGACTGTGGACCTGTACTGCCTCTCGCCACAGTATTGATTCTAATGGATGCTCACCATCAAGACCGCGACTATATAGCGGAGGTAGACTACCACTCTCCCGAGAACTTCCATATCTCGCTTGACCCACAGTCTCCGTACGACACCTTCGAGTACTCGAATCTGGGCAGCCCACCATTTCCCCACACCCCTTCCTACAACGGATCCTACCACAACTCCCCTTACTCGAATCACTCAGAGCTTAGTTTCACCGGCGAACAGGAATCTTTTGGGCTTTTTGAAGACGAGCCAGCAGGCGGTGTCACTGTCCCAGACTACGATCCATCCGAATACGACCCCCCGCAGTCCTCTCTACTCATGTTTAACGATAACGAGTACATGCCCGGCCCCTACGATCACTCCCAGCTCTCCTCTGTCCCTGTGGCGCCAGGGCCCGATCCCCGTGGCGCTCCCTACGATTACAGCTCACCGTCTAGCAATGGCGGTGGGGACAGCAGCGAGGAGAGCAAGCGCCGCAGCAGGGCGTCTTCCATCTCCTCGAATCACATTTCACCCTCCCCGCGCATGGACGTCGCCCAGTCCTTCGAGAATATGACCTTCAGATCGCCCAATTGGGGGACAGAGCCCCTCCCCCGCGAGCGCCCCAGCTCGCCACACATGCAGAAGCCCCAGTCGCCCCCGCGCTTGCTCATGCCCGACACGGGCAGCAGCTCGGGCCCCAACTTTACGCCGCCGACGATCAACGCGCCCGAGGGCGACGGCGGTGTCGTCGGTCCGCGGTTGCACATCGTGCCGGCAACGCCCGTCAGTGGCGGCGGCGCCGCATCGACCGCTGTCCCATTCCAGACCAGTCTCGAGACGCTACATCAGGGTGAGTCACATCCCCGATAAGCCAGGATTATCACTAATCATATTCTCTACGTAGACGCGTCGCAACCCCAGGCGTGGGAGCAGGGGCCACAGCAGGAAGAACGCCAGTACCGCGATCAGACAAATTATGACTACAGCCATGACAGCACTTCTGCAGGGCTGTCAACCCCCAATGCTCAAATGCGCAACACCCCGGCGAACCACAACAGCAGTGGTTCGGGCACTTTCCTGTTCCCGGGCATGACCAGATCACGCAGCAAGTCGGACACATCGCTAGAGCCGCCGTCGTGGGACAACAGCGGGAACAACTTTATCGGCCAGATGGGCAACATCGGGTCCGCCATCGACGACTCGGCGATGAACGACGTCCTGCCGGCGCAGCACCGTGCGAGCTCGCACCGCGGCTCGTTCGGCTCGCACACGCCCCAGCCCCAGCCCCAGCTGTCCCAGTTCTCCTTCGGCCCCACGCCAGGCTCCGCGGGGATCGACAACGGCTTCCTCTCGCCCGACCTCGGTCTGCGGCGCTCCAAGTCGGATACTGCACGCCCAACACACGTGCGGCAGTCGCGCTCGGAGGACATCCGCCCGGGGGGGCTCTACCCGCCCACCCACGACGGCGACTTTATGCGCGCGCCGCGGCAGTTCCTCTCGCCCGTCGAGCCACCACCGTCGATCCGCGGCCACCGTCACTACCGCAGCGCGTCGTCCGGCTCCGCGCGCAGCGCCGGCGGCGGCTCGCAGTGGAGCGGCGCGTCCTCGCAGCGCCCGTCCCCTTACCCGTCGCCGAACGTCTCCCCGCACTCGCGCTACGAGGACCTCCCCGACGTCGACGGCTCCGGCGCGCCGATCGTCGTCTCGAAGCAGAACGTGACGACCGTGCGCACGAGCAAGGCATCGCACAACCGCCGCAAGCAGGAGGCGACGTTCGTGTGCCCCGTCCCCGGCTGCGGCAGCACGTTCACGCGCAGCTTCAACCTCAAGGGTCACATCCGCTCGCACAACGAGGAGAAGCCGTTCCTGTGCAAGTGGCCCGGGTGCGGCAAGGGCTTTGCGCGCCAGCACGACTGCAAGCGCCACGAGCAGCTGCACACCAACTACCGCCCGTTCACGTGCGATGGCTGTAACAAGCAGTTTGCGCGTATGGATGCGCTGAATCGCCATTGTGAGTTTCCCTTCCCCTTTCCTTTGTGTTGCTTGTACTGATGACACTCCCCTCCCGCAGTGCGCTCCGAAGGCGGCGCAGAGTGCCAGCGGACGCTCGAGGCGAACGGGCGGATGCCGGACTTTGCGAACGGTCTCATGCCCGGCGACACTGGCCCTGGCGGCGGCGGCCGCGCGCGCTCGTACAGCACGGGCAGCTACCCCGGCTCGCCCGACCCGCCGCCCCCGCTCCGCCTCGCCACCAAGACAGAAGACCCGTGGGCGAACATGAACGGCGTCGCGCTGTAACCCCTCCCCCTCCTTTCCTTACGATGATCTGATCTCTTCCCCCGCTCTGTATCCTATTTTTGTTTTCGCCATATCCCCGGACTTTCGTACATACATACCCTACTCTTGTTTCAATCCCTTCGCCGCTATTACCTTGCTCGCTGTTATCTATTGCGCTATGTCTGACTATCTTGATTCTGTATAAACTCTCCCTTTTTTTTTGGCCGCTGCTACTACATGGTGGAGACGAGAAGGGTGCATTTGTACTTTTGATGTGTATTAATTAGATAGCTGGAAATGTCTACAAATGATCCCAACCATTCAGATTCCAGAGGGGCAGCGTGGACAGTGAACGGCCCTTGCGAGGGTACCTAAGCTTGATAAGGTCATGTAGCCCTCTCAAGGCCTGCGCAAGGGTGCTACGAGGATCTTGTGAAACTCACAGGCCCTTGCGAGGGTATCCAAGGCCTTCCAAGGGGCTACAAGGATCCTTTGAAACTCACCAGTCGTTGCGTGGGTATCCCAGGCTTGATACAGGTTTCCAAGGGCTACACGGGTCTCTCGAAACCCTCGCGGGGGCATTCCACGCTTACTACATCCTGCAAGGCCTTTGAAGGCTCGTCGCACACACGCTCTAGGCTTTCGCACGGACGTCTCAAAACATATCTCACAGACTTTACGCCAGTCCGCGTGGGGATCGTCGCAGCAGGTTCCGGTTGCAGTTGCAGCCCTGTGAGTAGCTGTGCCAGTGCTTTGGATTATCAGATGGGATGGGGCAGAGGCCGAATAATTATTGAAATTTAATCCCAGTTTGGAAGGAGGCGGCAGTTTGTTTATCCGTGTTTTTGAGCTTGCAGACTTGGCCATCGACAGCGACGACGGCCTCCTCGACGGAAAGATAATCGCTCGACTGAGCAAGTATAACCGCTGCTTGAACTGGGCTTTCTGGGAACTAGTCTACTGCCATGGCCGCCCCCCCCAGCCCGTATCTGCTTGTCCCTGTCGCGAACGGCGCCGGCCAGCCTTCCAACTCGCCGTCGAGTGTAGCACAGGCAGTCTCGAGCCTCTCTTCAACAGCAAATAACCTCGCGGCGTCGTCCTCGAGCGCGAGCGCAAGCTCGAACCCGAATGCATTTCGTGCGCCCGCGCACAAACATGCGCACCACCTGCACTCGATCCCCCCGCGCGAGAAGAGCACGCGCACGCTCATCATCGACCACATGCTCTGGGTTCACGGTTAGTTTCTCGTTTTTACGCTGGTAGATTCGTCTAACGTATATATATGGTACTTTAGGGCGCACACGCTTTGCCCAGGCGCGCGCAGAGTTGGGGATGACGGACCGCACGGGCGGGCCTGGCGCGGCGCCGTACGCGCACCGGCACCGGCCAGAGAACTACGAGGAGGAGGACGACGTGGGCAGCGACGGCGAGGACGCCGTGACGCTCAAGGCGCGCGCGGGCGACCCCGGGCGCCCTCACAACGACGACGAGGACGAGCGCCTGCGCACGCAGGACCTCTCCCTCGCGCGTACGTTGCGCCTTCGCGCGGAGGGCCTCGAGAAGGTCGTCACGAGCATGCTCGACCAGCCGCCGCCCGCGCACCGCGCGCTCGACGAGGACCTCATGACCCCGCCCACGTCCCCGCGCATCGTCCCCGCCGGCGGCGCCAACGGTCCGCACACGCTCCCGAACGGCGTGCGGCTGCGCCTTGCGCTGGGTACGATGATCAACGACCTGTTCGCGCGCCAGGCGCCCGTGCCGCCGCACAGGCACCGCAGCCAGTCCGTCACCTCGCCGCCGCCGCCCGCGGCGAGCCCCGCCGGGGAAACGCCCACGCCCGCGCTGCCGCATGCGCTTGTTTCGATTGCGACGGTGTCTGCGGCGTGCCCCGACAAACCGAATGTGCAGCCGTGGACGCGCCCCAGCTCGAGCATGCGTCCGGGCCCGGGCCCGATGTATCCTGTGAGTGTCTATTATTTCTTTTTTTATTGTTGGGAAACTCACGCAGCGAATAGGTACAGCCCCGCTCGCCGCCGGTACCGAGTGCGCGCACGCGCACGCTGTACATGGCCGGCGCGGACCCGAGCACGGCCAACTCGCCCCCCGCATTCCGCTGCCCCCGCCACCTGCACACGGGGTGCGAGATCTGCGTCGAGGCCAAATCTACTCCGCGTACAGGCTCGGGCGGGGCACGTGGACGTGGGTCCGGGGAATTCGGCGGTGGTGGGCGCCCGCAGTACTGGAAGGCACTACCGGGGGGCGTGAGCCCTGAGGGCGGCGGGATCACGGGCTGGCAGGACGGGAGCGGGATCGGGTCGGGCCTGTCACGGCCCGCGCGCGTGGGGACGGTTCTGCGCCGCCGTACCAAAGGCGAGGAGGCGGCGGCATGCGACGGCGCGGGGAACACGAAGCTCTCGGAGCTCATCGCGCGATTCCTGCGGCTCTCTGCGATGGTCGCGGCGGAGATGGGGCGCGAGGCGCGCGGGGAGGAGGAGGAGCCCGCGTCGCCAGTCGAGGACAAGGACGAGGGCGACGGGGAGTCCTCGACGTCGCCCATGTCGATACGCGGTGGATGGGAGGGCGCGCCACCGCCGGACATGGAGCCGCTCCCGCCGCCCGCGACGCCGTTCCAGGCGAGCCCGTACGAGAACCAGACGCCGATGTACGGCTCCGCGCTGCGCCCGTCCCGCGAGTGGTACCTGCTCCTCGCAGGGCTCCTTACGCGTGCGGTGCTAGAGGGGTACCTCACCGCGGGCTGGCGCGGGCCCGACGCGGTCGACTGCCTGCTCAAGGTGGGGCTCGGGCTCGGCGCGCCGCCGCAGGCGCCCCTGCCCCCGGACGAGTTCGCCGAGTTCAACCCGGACGAGCTGCCGAGCCTGCTCGACTCCGCGCGCATGCTTTTCCCCGCGCTGCGCGACGGGAACAACGGGACCAAGGGCCTGGCGGAAGAGGAGTTTGAGATGGAGATGGAGACGCGGCTGCGCCGGGTGAGTCCATCCTTTCCTAGAATCGAGGGGAATAAATACTGATTACGTCCTAGTTCTACGACATCCCGCAGTCGACGCCAGATCTCTCCACGCACATGGAAGACCTCGCGTGGCAGTACCCCGCCGAGCCCGTGGAGCGCGCCGCGGTGCGTTTCTGCGAGGCGATCGAAAAATGGCGCGGCAAGCCCGAGCTCGAGACCGTACGTCGGCTTTCTCTTCTTCCTTCCGTCCCTGATGACTCATTTGGTACGCGCAGTACAAGAAAAGGCCGCCCGGGTCGTCCACGTCGGTCGTGGACACGCCGAGCACCGCGTCAGTGGTCGACATGCACGGGAGCCCGGCGACACTCGCGAGCACGCCGGGGGCGGGCGTGCCGCGCAGCACGCGCAAGCCGTCGATCGACGTGTACTTCCCGCAGCCGTTCCCGCGGCGACAGAGCGCGTGGAACCCGCACAAGCGGATGCGGTCGCCGGACGGGGGGCGCTCGTCGCCGGCGAAGGCGCCGAGGAATAACGGGCCCAGCGTGGGCTGAGCGCTGAATGCTGGTTTTGATTTTGGTTTTGAATCACTTGTTTTTCCCGAAGCTATCGATGGCATGGTGTAACTTTGTAAAATGTACAAATCTAAGCGGACGAAAAAAAATGAATAAGAAGCACAGGTTCCAGCGCGGTGTTAAGGAATTTATTTAGATCTTCGGAAGGTACTTTATAACCAGAGGTGAATCCAAGAAGTGCACGGGAGTTTGGTCTTATTTTTTGGTGGCCGCTCGGCACGCCACTACTCAACTCAGCACTCATCTCAAGATTGAACCAACATGTCGTTGTAACCGCTCGAGTTATTCTGTGAAAAGAGCTTTAGGATCGCAATGTGTTTCCTCCGTATCTTACTCAATTTCGCCTTTTCCTTGCCTTTTACAGAACTCCAGTGGCCAGTCTGCGCAGGGTGGCCACCGACTCATCGCGCCGGTTCGGAGACTCCAGCGAAATTATTTCGCAGATATTCTTGCGGTGCGCGGAATTAAATCAGGATCGCAGGCGCACCCTGTACCTGTACTACTAACCGCCTACTTTTATCTTCGTCTTTACGGTTTTTTTTTCTCAGTCGAGCCACATCTGGAGGTTTTACGGCCATTAGGGTTAGCAATTTTCTCTTGGTCTAAGTCTGGTTCAAAACCCCGCACCAAACGTCTTTCCAGTTCAAACCGAAGGTGACGTAATGATCTGCCAATTTGCTATGCCAACGTTGACTCCGCGGCCCCATTTATTTTGCGTCTCTCCCAGCCCAACTCCAACCTTTGGACCAGTCTCAAAGCTCTCACACGAGCGCAGAACCATACAGCCGGCAGCCAGTACTTACAACTTCCCCGGTAAGCCTCTCAAGCTAGATCGACACAAAGATACGAGTATTTAAAGTTGGCATTTGGCGACGACATAGATACCTACCACTTGCATATCAGGAAATTTCCGATGGCTAATATCGCACCGAGCCCGTATCCGGAACTCCTGTGCTCAAACACGGTTCCGCTCGATTCCCAAATTCCCATCATTCTCAGCGCCATCAGAACTGCAGAAGAGGATATACGAGCGGCGGACCGAAAAATTGGGGCTTTGGACGAGGTACCAGAGGGGTTAAAAGACCGTCGATTTCTCTCCAGGACTTCGTGAAAACCCACAGGAGCATGGTCTCGTCGCTGCGACGGCTGCCCAGCGAGATTCTTTCCGAAATATTCCTGCACTGCAGCCGAAGTCAGGACGGATGCACACCACGGCCATTTGCGGCCGTTTGCAGCAGGTGGAGAGATGTCGCACTCTTGACCCCCAGGCTCTGGTGCAATGTATACTTGTACGAGACGGAAATTGCGACGCCATCTCTCCATTCCCTGTTGTCACTCCAACTGGAGCGATCTGGACAGGTCCCGCTCGACGTGGTGTTCTCGGACCCCTACGACAAAACCTCCATCTTCGAACTGGTGCTCACAGCTTCGCACCGCTGGCAATCACTCGACCTCGATCTCACATTTAGCCAACACGAACATCTCTGCTCCTCAGCCAGTCACTTCCCTATTCTCAAACGACTCACGATCCGAATCGTACCGTCCTTGGAGCTGGGAAATCTGTCGAAACCGCTTCCGCTGCTGGAAGAGCTCACGTTAAAGTGGCCGCCTTATCTCGTCCCGCCCGAACTGCCGTGGACGCGTCTTACGAAATGCACCTTGATCCATTGCTCATCTTTTGAGGTGCTGAATATCCTGCGCTCCTCCTCAGCCATGGAAGAGCTATCCCTCTACCAGTGCTACGGCCCGGATCAGCGGGATCCTAAGCCGATTCCGACAACATCGAAAATTCGATATTTGAAAATGTCGCGCTGCGACAGAGCCTTTAACAAGGACTTCTTGGCTTACCTCACCGCTCCTGTATTGCAGGAGCTCCTCATCGAACACCCCGATGAAAGTGGTACAACCACCCAAATCACATCCCTACTCGCCGCCCCCATCACCCGCCTCACCCTCTGCGGCGTCCGCGTACTCGAACGCGACCTGATCGCGCTCCTCAAATTAGCTGATGCGGTCGACCATCTCGAGATCAGCTGGCCCGGGGACGTTCATTCGAACGACCTGATGGAGGCGTTGACCATCGGGCGCGGAAAACACCGCCCGCGGCTCCTGCCCGGGCTGCGTGTGCTCAACATCACAGGCGGCTTGTCCTGCGGCGACCATCAGTTGTTGATGATGCTGCAAAGCAGATGCCCTGGGCTTGAGCGGGTCGAGCTCTTTTATGCGGGTCGGACGTTCTTTTTCGACCGGTCCTTTGACGGGCTGAGACAGGCTGGGATGGAGATCAGTGTCCGTCTCGACGGCCCACTCGATCCTTTCAGCACATAGGTAAGATATACCAGTAATCATTGCTATAACTAATCGAGATCATCGCAGGAAGACGAGCAAGAGGAGATTTAACAATATATTCATCCGACTTGCTTTCGCTCGATAAGGATTGTAAGCAAGTATTCGTGCTATTACGGCGAAGAGTACGGAGGCGGGGGCGTCCTCGGCTGGGACACCCGCTCGACAGCCGCCACAGCCATGACTCTTGTTTCCCCGCGTTTTCTGACAAATATGAGCCCCATTCTACACATATTTAGATGTGTACTCACCCGACGCGATACATCGCCGATCCATACTGGTTTATTACTCCGCTGATGGCGTACGGGGAGCGCCTCGACACGCCGATGCCGTAGCGTTCGTCGTAGAGTCTCTTAAGAGCGCGCGCGGTCGGGCCAGAAGATGTCTCGACAAAGCTTCCGTCGGCTGGGAATAGGCTGAGGTTAGCGCCAAGTTCTACTTACCCCGGAGTTGGAACGAAGTAGGTTTTAAACGCACAGGAAATGGAGAGGTCCGCTGCGCTGATTGACTCGAGTAAAATACAAAAGAGGCTGCCGTCGACCTCGACCTCAGAGAGGGTGAACGAGGCCTCGGATCCGTCGGTGGACAAGGTAGGCACAGGGAGCAGGACCCGGCTGCTGGGTGGGTCAGATGAGGAGGCCGGGGCGTTGATGAAGGACATGGAACTGATTTGAGGTGGACTGCCCTGGTAGTGGAGCGTCCTGGGGATCGAAGTCGCGCAGGAGAGTCGGGAAGGTGCGGAGATCTCTGGAGGCACAGCAGAGTCGGCTGTGGTGGTAATTGGAGGCTGATTGGAGGGGCCAAAGTCGTGATTTTACTATCAGAGACGACGGGAGTCGCAAGGAGGGAAAGCTGTGGGACACCGCAAGAGCTATTTGAACAGAGGCCAACGAATGATGCTGATGGATAAGAACTGCTGCCGCAATAACTCCTCCGCACAATATTGCTCGCTAAAAAATGTAAATGCAAGATCGTAGCCCGGGAAACGCATGGAACAGGCGAAAAGAAATTGCATCCTTCTTGTAGTTGTTTCGCATTAAACTTGTAGCCCCTATGCTGACGGATCAGGACTACGTCATTATGTCACGCTCGCGGTATTGCCGTGACTCACCGGCGCGACAGCCTGAGCTCTCCGGTCGAAATGTCGCGGTAAGCCTAATACTCGCTCGGTTTTGTTGATTCCTTCTCAAAATTCCCCACAGGGTATGCTGCAACTCACTCTGCTCGTTCCATTGTCATGCGGTCGAGAATGAAACTACTCTGACGAGCCCGTATCCAGAACTGCTATGCAGCGCCGGCACTCCTTCTGATGCTCAACTTCCTGTTATCCGCAGGGCGATCGAGAGGGTAGAGAAGGAGATATCTGCTACGGACAACCACCTCGCGCGTCTCCGAGGCGCGATGGATCAGCTTATACGGAGGCGCGCGGAGCAGGCGGATTTCGTCAAGAGTCACCGGGCAATACTTTCAGCGATTCGTTGTTTCCCAAGCAAAATCTTGTCAGAAATTTTCGAGAAATCTGTGAATGCCTCTGCCACTTTTGACCCGCGTCGTAACGAGCCATGGATGATTGCCCAGGTGTGCAGTCGATGGCGCACCGTGGCGCTTACTTCCCCTCGGCTCTGGCGTCACTTCTTCCTGCCTTACAGGCAGAATATCCATGATGATGCGTATCTCATGCGAGCGTTATCGCTGCAATTGGAGCGGGCCTCACACGCGCCGCTTTCTATCCGATTTTCGCGGGGACAGCTCACCTTCGACGTCCTGGATCTTTTCCTTACGGCTTCAGCACACTGGGAGGCTGTCACGCTCTTCCTCAGCACTGTCGAATTCGATCATCTCTTTCACCAAAGTGGACGGTTCCCCTTCTTGAAGGCGCTCACACTGCGTAGCCGGAAATCGATCCTATCCGCAGACGATCGTGTTGACATGCTCGCGGCGCTTCCCGTTCTGGAGCACCTGGAGCTGGATTTATCCAACGAGGAGTTCCCCCGACATTTGTTGTTTCCTTGGTCGCAGCTCCGTACATGCACCCTTACCAATTTCCACTCACGAGAGGTTCTGTGGATTCTATCACAACTTACGCCGAACACTGCCGTCTCTCTCGTTCAATGCGCCAATTTTGACGATGTGCCTTCGAAGTCGCAGACAACGTCGACTATCAGGTCGCTCACGATCACCCGTTGCGCGTCGAAATTTACTAAAGAATTATTCACCTCCCTTGTCGCCCCGGGTCTCGAAGAGTTCGCCGTTGAATCAGAAAAGAATGGAGATAACATCCCGCGGAGGATTATGATCTCTTTCTTGGACGAGTCTGCATGCCCTTTGACGCATCTGCGCATTAACGCCAACACGTCTGACGGCGATTTAATTCAAATCCTTGAATCACCGCATGCTCGTAACCTTGTCCACCTCGACCTTTCCGCGACTGAACGCTACAATTGGGGTGCCAATGTGTTGACCTCGCAGCACTTGATCCCTCACCTCCGTACTTTGGTCCTCAGAGGTAATCACAAATTCAAACATGCGCAGTTGTTGGAAACTCTCGCGAGCCGGAGGCCCGTCCTCCGATCTGTGCGGCTCGATGGCTCCCAGCGGGACATGAACCTGCAGAGTACAGTGGATCCGGATGGACTGGAGGTAATACTATTCGAGGACCAGCTTTCTTTCTTAAACCGAGTCTCCTGATGCATCACGTACGGTCGTAAAGTTTTATGTGATTGTGCAGCCAAGCCGCCGAGCCCAATGATAAATTATGGAACGATCATGCGTAAATCATCCGCACAGTTATGGGGTCAACCCGAATCAAGTGCATGCGAATATAATCAAGAGTCGTCTGAATATCCCGAGTTAATCCCCGATAGTTCTCCGGTCCGCAAGTACCATGGTATGCGCCCGTTCTGGGCCACACGCTGATGTCCGTGTGATATGTTGCTAAGCTCGATTGTAGGAACCATGTCGTTCGTGTGGTTCCCGAGGTTCTTGATGTTGAGGAGGATCCTAGCCCCAACGACGGCGTTTATTCTGAAGGAAATCCTCAGTGCAAGACCATCTTGAAAGAAAGAGGGTTAATACTGACGCCGTGGCAGGTCTGAAGATTGGGGAGTGCTTGAGTTGTAGGCCGATGGGAAGTCACGGCTCATAGCACTCACACGACAGGGACCTGGGCAAGGGTCGGACGCCCATTATGCCAGATTACAATTTCCACGATTGCGAGCACTGTGTTCCAACCAGTATCAAATCATGCGGACTCGCGGGTTGAGGGAGAGCCTCTTACGCATGATCGTCGCAAATAGAAAGACACCATCCCTGAGAAACAGGGTAACCACGGGCATTCGGGACCGCACTTGTACAGAGTCATCGAGAACATGATAACGGCCTTTTTGGCATTTCAGAATATCAAGTTCTTTTCGTAATTGGTTGCACGTACCATCAAAAAATACGGGACGACATAAAATGTGAATAGACGAGGGACCACTTCAAAACCATGATATGTGATTAGCATCCTCCTTCGCGGAGGAAAGAAACATACATAAAGAGTAGCACCCTCGTAGAATGGGCCTGTATGGGGATTAGTAGTTCTGACCTGAAAGATCCAACTGTGTAAGCTTGCCCAATGTCCAGATATTCTGTCATAACTGTCAGTTCAAAATGCATCAAGTTCTGAAAATGTACCTTTCAACGGGATTATGGTGAGTGCCCCAAAGGTCAACCTACCAATAAAATTAAAATGAAATGTTCTAGGTTGGGGCATGAGATTTCGCACATGGCCGTTATCTCGGCTACGAAACTTTGTGAGAAGTGGAGGACACCGAAGTAAAGGTGAAAAACCTATGAGTAATAATATCAGGATATACCGCAATCTTGGCGACTTCCCGTACAATATCCAAACCCTGAGACAAGTCCGTGAGGGTCATATTAACACAGCAACTGTCAGCGAACCTTAGGACCAGAATCAAATCAGTGCCCATGTCCACTAGAGTACAGGTAATCATTTCTGCCTACGTTATATCTTAGCCGTTGTTCACAAGAGGGAACAAAATTGCGATACCATCAGGATGACTTGGCAGCTATCTAGCATCAGTGGAGGACTTCGGCCAGATGTTGCCAATGCTTACCGCTACAACGGAGGGAACGTGTGGATAAATACGTCTTATAGATAGAAAGAAATGCACTCACACTAGATGATTCCATTTGCCGGAACATGACTTAGTAACGCGGTTAAAACGACAATTCTGAGGTTGAAGTTTCACGCACAGGCGACATTCACGCTTTACCAAAAAAAGCACGTCAGTAAATGGTCTGCGGCGACACTCGATTTTGCTTACCATAAGACAAGCAAGGTGACGTAGCGGACCCAAACCTAGGGAGATTGTGAATTCCGGTGGAGGGAAATAATCCTAGTGCTTACATAGAGCACACTCCACAAGCTAAGACGACTTTGCCAGACGAATTTAACCTCCCAAAATATCAGTTCGGCACTTCAAGTAGCCTTCTGAAATCGTAAACCTCTTGCTTGAATGTCGAAGTGTGCTCGAGACTGCAAAATCCTGTCAGAATGAATCTAGCAACCGGATTGCATACGCACAGAAGGACAGTAAGTGCAGCGACTACATCACATAAGTTGAGCGTCTCTCGCCTTCTGTGATGGCTCACCCGCCAGATAGTTTGTTGTTTGTGCGTCGGAAATTAATTGAAAGAGCTCGAGCTCCTCCGCCGGAGAGATGGCGTCCATCGCAAAGTGGCTAGACCGCAACAGGTGCGCTCTGGGACGGTGGCTGCAGAATCGTAAGAGGACCGCGGCAAGATCTACCAATCAAGATGCGTTCAAAGCTTTTATCCCGCGAATACAGCCAAATTTAGGATCTTTCCAAGTGGGTATGAAGAAACATCCAAGAGTCCGACTGATCGGATAATTCTAATCAACAACCCCCGGTACACGAGTGTGGGTTGCTGAATAGCAGATTGGTATTTAGCAACCCCCACGTCAGAGATAAGATAAGATACTGGACACTTTTACATCCATTCCCGCCGCATTTTCGACTACAAAAAGGATTTAAACATGCGGGGGAGTTCCCAGTACGCCCCTCCAGAAACCCAGTTTTTTTCCCCGAAATTTCCCGGGCCATTTTCAACCATATCTGCTCAAGTGGTTCTCGAACCAGTTCAAATCCTCCAATTCGTAGTCCAGGCGGGCGGAAAAAATATGGGAGCACACGTGATGTACTTTTATCTCTACAGCATTATTTACAGCATTTTTGGACAAGTTGTTACCCCTCAAAAGCGCCCCGAACGTATCCCGACGCACCCCGCCACGCCCGCCATCAGATCTGAGATTACAAATCAGAGGGTTGCTGAATAAGTAGCAGCAACCCCCTTGCCGAGACTACGGGGGTTGCTGATTAGAATTATCCCGACTGATATCCGTAAGTTGGTGAGCCCAGACCGAAAGTTTCAATCCCCTCGAGACGTGTAGGTAAGGCCTAGCTGACACTGTACTGTCGACGCTAAGAATGGGCCAAGATCGAAATATGTCCAGAACATGAGGCTGGCTCAAAGTTTGGGCGTCGAGAGAGAGGGTAGAGCAACAAATGACAGCAACCACCAGCTGCCATTTATTTAAGGAATCCGAGATTTACGTATTCCAAACGTGGAGTCGGCATCCAACGCCACCGCCGGCTGCAGTAGCCGTCGTTCGCTCGTGATACCATCGGGCATAATGAAGGGCAGCGAATCACTACTCTCCGCCGGTACTCACTATTGATCGTAAAACAGCAGCCGCGGTCGAGCCGCGGTACTATCAGAGGGTATCATCCGAGACACTGTGGTTCCCGAGCTGACTTGGAGGCGATGTCAACAGGCACAGTGGAAGTCGTTTTACTTGCAATCGTGCGACTCTGGAGAACGAATGCGACCCCTTTGGCATTGGAGTCTTCCAATGAACATGATGCCAGCTGCACTACTTCAATCTACTTGCGCTCCCGGGGACCCGAAACGGCAGCATTCTTTGTGGTGTCAGAACATGCAAGGGCTAATTTTTGTTTGAAACAACCGCCGTTTCCCTCTCATTCCATGATCAATGATCAGTTTTCTAATGCCGCTCAACCAGGAAAGCAGCCGAGTCTGGGATTTTTCATTGACCGTGCGCACCATGTCTCCCGATTTACTATCATTTAAGCGCCTAATTGTGGAGACTGGGGGACTTCCACGGAGAGGATGAGAGAATGACGTTGTCCGTGTCGGTGACTTCAATGACCGGTCGCTCGGAAAGGATCTCAATGGAGTTGGCCTGGTGGAGGGGGTCTACGAGCATGGGATCCGGAGCGTCAGATGTGTTATTGGGGGCAGGCAATGAATCTTGCCTGTCCGCTCGAGGCGGAAGTTCATTCAGAGCCGGAGCATCCGAGCGAACCCCCCCACGCTTTCTCCGGGTGCCGTTACCAGTTTGGTCGACGCGCAGTTCCGGGGTCACATCTGGGGGCAAGGTGTCTGGGTCTTCAACTGCAAAGTTTCCGAACCAGGCGCGGCTGAGGACTCTGCCACAATCAGTGTGGGACAGCGCAACCGAGCCGGTGTCAGCATCAAGAATGGCGGGAAAGACCATCGAATGCCGCTCCTTGAGACGGTTGAGGGCCTTGAATATGTCTATTCGCTTCAGCTCCCGGACGAATGTGTGTCACGCCGTTTGCTTCGCTTGAGAGATCGCCACGTATAGCGAGCGCCGAGCCGCCAGCCAAGCCTCCCGCGCCGAAGCGACCAGATATTTCTGGAATCGTCGGCGCGCTCTCCGTACTGCTTTGAGGAGCTCGGAGAGCAGTGGTGTCCACCATCGTTTGGCTATAGAGCATGGTCGATGACGCGGAGTAGATCCCTCAAGAGCAGCAGAAAGCGCATGACAAATGAGGGATGCCGCCTCATCCAGTTCCGCCTGCGTAGAAATGAATGGCAAAGGTTCCAGTCCGAGGTGGTGCTGCAGGATTGCCAAGAACATCTCCAGATCCATCTTACTAGCGTTGAACTTGGTCGAGTCCCATCGGACCACGTCGAAATCCAAGGTATGATCGCTGCCAACGGAGAAATCAGGATCAACGCTCACATCATGGAGAAAAGCGATGAAAGGACCACCCGAGATCGAGGACGTTACCGGAGATGTGGGTTGGAACGTCAGGCGGCGTAACCGACAGGAGAGGGTTTGCGGTCAGAGGTCGTGGAGTTCAAAGTCTGCCACGCACATCAGTGTTCTCGTCTTCGAGTCCCAATGAGGGTGATGCGAGTTCGAGTCTAAAACCACCAGGATGGGTGAGGATGGGTCGAGTTGGCGAAGGATCGCGACTCCAGCGCGGGTAGTGTTGTTGCTGTAAAGATTGATTATTGTGACCTTGATTGTGCCGAATATGAAATCGACGAGAACATCGCCTAAGGAAGATAAATCAGGTCGCGGGCAGAGACATCGGGGAGGTATTGTGGATGTTTTGACGTAGATTGAGACTCAGTGACGACTAGCATTATCGGGGAAAATTAGGGTGTAACCAGGATGATCACTTGTCCTTGACACTTCTTGTAGATTGGGTTCCTGTGTGCAGATGATGTCGAAGTCCTCGGGGCCCGCCAGAATTTCTACCGGGTTGCGAGACTTCCACAAGTTGATTTGGACAAGCCTGATAATCTAGATAGATTCGTGAAGCCGTGGCGCGGAGGGGGGAGAGGCAGGGACAGGGACCGCAGATGTAGGGAGGACTGAGGAGGATGCATCAAGTTCCTTGGCCAGGGAGACAGCTCGGAGACGCAGGTGCTCTGCTATGCGCTTGCGGGTGGGGCAGATAAAGCTGTCAGCTCTGTGTTCACCTCCACAGTTGTTGGCAGGAGGGACCGTGCGCGAGTTCGCCGCACCACGCACAGGTGCATGACTTGCTTGTAGGCTGTGCTTTTGTATGCCCAAATTTGAGGCAACCCCAGCATTGTGTAGCGCGCAGGTGCGGGAACCCTCGGACCACCGTGGGGGCTGAACCAGCGAGAAAGACGCGCCTCCCCGCAACTGCAATATCAACCATCTCCCGGGACTGCAAGCGAATGAAGATGGAGCCCGCCACTCGCACCTTCTTCCCTGCTGCGGCCACCGCTGCTATCATAGCTTCGCTCGGTGGCCTATTGACCCACGTAGGAGATCCCACCACTGTTCCCAGCTGGTTATTGCGCGCCTCGAATTCCCTCGCGATTTCGTCCAAGTTTCCGGCAGCCGCGAAAGGGATACCATCCACCTGGAGATGACAGTGTACCGCTGGCGGGCGCCTGGAAAAGCAACTGCGTCCCAGCGATCCCAGGACTTCACGAGCGTCAGAGCGGCGGCTTTAGAATCGGGCATCAGGAAGACACTTGAAGCGTTCAGATGCAGAGCGTATGCCACCGAGGGGAGGGAGAGCCGCGCGAGGAGAACATTGAGTTCTGGGATCATCTTGTGGTACGGAAGCTGGAGTAGCGAGGCGATCTCCCCGTCGCAGCAAACGAGAATGTGTTCATCCAAAAGACTGGGGAGGGATGCTGCTCTTGGTTTTGCGCAGGGCTTTGGGGGAATATCCACTGTGCCAGAAGCAGCTGTGGCGTAAGACTGTCCAGCTCGATTTGATGTTCTCGACGACCTTGCTGAGAGACTGAAGCGCCTTCTGATGGGACTGGAGTTGAGCGGACATAATCTGGATGGGTGCAGAAACAGATTTAGTCAGCAGTGCTCCAAAGGAGTCCGCGATTTCAGCCTCGCTTGGAAATTCATGGTGACCCTCGAGATGAGCGCGGAACGTGTCGAGGACGTCGAAACACGCCGCCGTGGGAGCGCTTGTCTGGTAGTCCCTCATCAAATTGACGAGGTCGCCGAAGGTCGAAGCCATTTCGTCCAGCATTGCGACATCCATCGTCCTCTTCGTAGGTTTGCGAGCGGGGTTTGAGGAGGTACTCTGGGTATTTTGGGCAGCAGCGGTTACGGGGGGGACAGTCAGAGGTACGTGCCTCCGGGGGGTGGAGACAGACTCCGAGCACTAAGCTCGTTGACTGCCCCCCCAAGCTTTCCACGGGCGCCCCCGACGTCGTCTGCGTGCGGATCCGCCGTAACATGCGGGATGAGATTAACCAGAACAGATTCCGGAGTGTTTGCGAGGACCTCTAAGGAGTTGGGTGTACCGGGTTCGCCTTGCTGCGTGTTCTAATATTGACTTGCGGAGACAGCCTGTGCGCGGGTTTCTTGCGCGGATTTGGGGAAGATTTCTTCGGCGAGTTAGGCAGGTGCACCAAAGACGCGTCGAGGGGGAGGCTGATTATCTCATAAGTTCCCGAATGTGTGGCCAATCTTAGTCCTCAGGTAGTATTGGAGCCGGCGAGGCAGCAGGCTTGTCGCTGCGCGGGGAACGTCGAGGGCGCGACCAGGGCGCGACGGCGCTTCTTCCGGCACCGCCACTGATTCTGCTGATGGTTCCTGGCGAGCGGCCTGGTCGAGTAGCGTGGTTAGGACGCTGATGTCGATGTTGATAGACCGGCGAGGCTGCGAAGCCTGCTTGTTGCGGCCATTTTGCTGCGCCATGGTGGCTGATCAATGAATGAAATTGCTGCCGAGCTGAGTTCCCATCAACTCGGCCAAATATGGTAAGGCTCCGAGGCGAGCTGGAACTTAGCTCGAGCTACCTCCACCTCGCGGCAGCACTAGGGGAAAACGAATTGACCAGTGTCAAGGGTTTCGGAGACAGCTGTAAATCGAGTCTCCTGATACACCGCGTATAGTCATAAAATTTTATGCAATTGTACAGCCAAGTCGTGACTCGTCGAGCCCAATAATAAATTATGGAGCGATCATCTCAGTTATGGGGTCAACCCGAATCAAGTGCATGCGAATATAATCAAGAGTCGTCTGAATATCCCGAGTTAATCCCCGATAGTTCTCCGGTCTGCAAGTACCATGGTATGCGCCCGTTCTGGGCCACACGCCGATGTCCGTATGATATGTTGCTAAGCTCCATTGTAGGAACCGTGTCGTTCGTGTCGTTCCCGAGGTTCTTGATGTTGAGGAGGATCCTAGCCCCAACGACGGCGTTTATTCTGAAGGAAATCCCTCAGTGGAAGACTATCTTGAAGGAAAGAGTGAAAATACTGACGCCGTGGCAGGTCTGAAAATCAGGGAATACTTGAGTTGTAGGACGCTGGGAAATCACGGCCCATAGCACTCACACGACAGGGACCTGGGCAAGGGTCGAACGCCCATTATGCCAGATTACAATTTCCACGATTACGAGCACTGTGTTCCAACCAGTATCAAATCATGCGGACTCGCGGGTTGAGAGAGAGCCTCTTACGCATGATCGTCGCAAATAGAAAGACACCATCCCTGAGAAACAGGGTAACCACGGGCATTCGGGACCGCCCAAGTCCGGTGGCGCGGAGGTGCTGCCCGCACATGTACAGAGTCATCGAGAACATGATGACGGCCTTTTTGGCATTTCAGAATATCAAGCTCTCTTTGTAATTGGTTGCACGTACCATCAAAAAATACGGGACGGCATAAAATGTGAATAGACGAGGGACCACTTCAAAACCATGATATGTGATTAGCATTCTCCTTCGTGGAGGAAATAAACATACATAAAGAGTAGCACCCTCGTAGAATGGGCCTGTATGAGCATTAGTTTCGCCCTGGAAAATCCAACTGCGTAAGCTTGCCCGATGTCCAAATATTCTGTCATAATTGTCAGTTCAAAAATGCATCAGGTTCTGAAAATGTACCTTTCAACGGGATTATGGTGAGTGCCCCAAAGGTCAGCCTGCCAATAAAATTAAAATGCAACGTTCCATGTTGGGGCATGAGATTTCGCACATCGCCGTCAGCTCGGCTGAGAAACTTTGTGAGAAGTGGAGGACGCCGAAGTAAAGATGCAAAACCTATGAGTAATGGTATCAGGATATATAGCAATTTTGGCGACTTCCCGTACAATATCCAGACCCTGAGACCAGTGCGTGAGGGTCATATTAACACAGCAGCTGATCAGCGAACCTTAGGACCAGAATCAAGTCAACGCCCATTTCCACTAGAGTGCAGGTAACCATTTCTGCCTACATCATATCTTAGCCGCAGTTCACAAGAGGGAACAAAATTGAGATACCATTAGGAAGACTTGGCAGCTATCTAGCATCAGCGGGGGACTTCGGCCAGATATTGCCAATGCTTACCGCTACAACGGAGGGAACGTCCGGATAAATACGTCTTATAGACAGAAAAAAATGCACTCACACTAGATGACTCCATTTGCCGGAACATGACTTAGTAACGCTGTTAAAACGACAATTCTGAGGTTGAAGTTTCACGCACAGGCGACATCCACGCTTTACCAAAAAAAGCGCGTCAGTAAATAATCTGCGGCGACACTCGATTTTGCTTACCATGAGACAAGTAAGGTGACGTAGCGGACCCACACCTATGGAGGTTGTTAATTCCGGCAAAGGTAAACAATCCTAATGCTTACATAGAGCACACTCCACAAGCTAAGACGACTTTGCCAGACGAATTTAACCTCCCAAAATATCAGTTCGGCACTTCAAATAGCCTTCTGAAATCGTAAACCTCTTGCTTGAATGTTGAAATGTGCTCGAGACTGCAAAATTCTGTCAGAATGAATCTAGCAGCCGGAGTGCATACGCACAGAAGGACAGTAAGTGCAGCGGCTATATCACATAAGTTGAGCGTCTCTCGCCCTCTGTGATGGCTCACCCGCCAGATAATTTGTTGTTTGTGCGTCGGAAATTAATTGAAAGAGCTCGAGCTCCTCCGCCGGAGAGATGGTGTCCATGACAAAGTGGCTAGACCGCAACAGGTGCGCTCTGGGAAGGTGGCTGCAGAATCGTAAGAGGACCGCCGACAGATCTACGAATCAAAATGGGTTCAAAGCTTTTATCCCGCGAATACAGCCAAATTTAGGATCTTTCCAAGTGGGTATGAAGAAGAAACGTCCAAGAGTCTGACTGATATCAGGAAGTTCGTGAGCTCAGCCAAAGTTTCAGTCCCCTCGAAACGTGTAGTTAAGGCCTGGCTGACATTGGAGACAGGTTTTGGTTGACGCTAAGAATGGCCAAGATCGACATATGTCCAGAACATGATGCTGGCTCAAAATTTGGGCGTCGAAAGAGTGTAGAGCAACAAACCACAACAACCACCAGCTGCCATTTAAGGAAGTTTACGTATTCCAAACGTGCTGGCGCCCAACGCCACCACTGGCTGCAGTAGCTCCATCGTTCTCTCGCGCTACGATCGGGAATAGTGAAGGCCAGCGAATCACTGCTCTCTGCTACCATTCGCCATTGACATGGGAGGATCATAAAACAGCAGCCGCGGTCAAGGGCCGGGAAGGCGCAGTACTATCAGAGGATATCATCTGAGACACTGTGGTTCCCGAGCTGACTCAGATGCGATATCACCAGGCACAGTGGAAGTCGTTTTTTTTACCTGCAATCGTGCCTCTGGAGAACGAATCGGAGCCTGGAGTCTTCCAATGAACATGATGCCAGCTGCACTAAATCTACGTGCGCTCCCGGGGACCCGAAACGGCAGCACTCTCTACGGTTTCCCAACATGCAAGGTCTAATTTTTGCTTGAAAGAACCGCCGTTTCCCTGCCTTCATTCCATGATAAATGATCAGTTTCTAACGCCGCTCAACCAGGAAAGCAGCCGAGTCTGGGGTCTTTGATTGACCGTGTGTACCACGTCTCCCGATTTAAGCACCTAATTGTATCGAGTTCTGAACCCTCCTTCTGAAAGCAGGAAATCCCCCACTACTATTCTCAGACGAAGACGGCGGTGGATGACTGTGTAGGATACGCTGGGATCCTTTGCCTGTGAGGCGGGAAATACACTACCTTGACGTAGACCAGCCGCCAGCCGTTACTTCTTCTATCGGCGTTTAAGATCCCTCCCTGACCGCTCAGTTGACCGTCGCTGGTGCGAAGTGCCCAGAGACGGCGCCGTGGCTCAATAGAAGAAACTAAGTGGATACTTTGAGTCATTGTATTCCCGACCACTGGTGAGTCAAGACATTCGGAATAAGGAAGAATTGTAAGAATACATTAGATTATGTTTATTTATTATGGGCGGATCAGCGTGAACAATATCAGCGTCGAGCGTCGATGGAAGTTATGTATGGTAAATGAAACACATCGCCGGATCGTAAATTTATAGCTGGAGGGCGTAAGGACCCGTAATCCGTAGCTTTCTGTTGCAGTTTTCCATAAAAATCGACTTCCAGTCAGCGTTGCCTTCATGCGTGGTCAAACGATCCCATTCCGGGGGGCCGACGTCAGGTTCATCGTCATACAACTTTCGGGACGCAATGGACCAGCAAGTCTAGAGGCAGTCGTGGCATCAGACCAAAATAAATCAAAAGCCTGGAAGTAATCGCGTACGCTTAGATTTGGCTCCAGGTACTGGTAATCCGTGTCCGAAAAGCTCTTCGTGATGCTGATGATGTCCGCGACCACCTCCCGATGCTTCCGGCGCGATTCGGGTTGAGACGGGGCGAATAGACCGTAGAGTTCCGCCAGGGCTGCCAACGACATTATGACGCAGGTTTTCAGGGTTGGCTGGGCGCCCCGAAGTTCCGGGATGCAGGACACGTCCATCAATGCCGTGTTTATGAAGTTGAGATGGGCGTGGATGTCCTCGATCATGGACCAATAACGTGTGGACCACGCCGTCGGCGCAGGGTCGCCTACTCAAACAGATTAGTTCTCGGTAAATGGGGAAAATTATCGACATACCAAACTCCCATCGGTTCCACTTGCCGACGAGCTGCTGGCTATCGCTCAGGAATAGAATGGTTTTCGCGCGCATAAAATTGATCTCGGTATCGGAGCAGTGTACGGCCTGCGCAGAAGACATTAGCTTTCGTCAACTAGGAATATGGCCGAGGGAACTTGCCGCTAGTCGTCGGAACATCTCCACGAGTCCGGGATCGATGACCGATTCGAGCCCGAGAACCACGCTACCGGAAAAGGAGATGTAGATCAAGTGGGAAAACACCGCCCTGACTTCCTCGGTGACGCTCCGTGGAGAAAGGTACGAGTCGTCGAATTTGGGACACCAATCTAGGGCGGGCGCGTCTTCCAGCCCGAGGGTAGCGGCGTGATGTACAACCATATTACTGGCCTTCAGAAGGAACTCCTGGGCGCCGCACAGATCCTCCTTCTGGGCACAGTATACCGCCAGCAACATATACGACTGCAGACAGAGCAAGGGATCGGGTACCAGCCCCGGGACTCCGTCAAGCTGATCACGAATCGACAGGTAAAGTTCCGCCTCGGCCGTCGTCTGGCAATTGGTGGAAAGCCATACGTCAGGATGCGAGTGGGTTCTCAGGAGGTATCCCAATAATTCGCATACGTTGACCAGGGTAGGGGAAACACCCGACGAATCTCCGCTAGATAATGCCCGCCGCTTCGCAGTGGTCACGCTAAGCCCGTATTGCCAGCGGTGCTGGAGGAAGATGTCCCGCCTATGAATAATCGTCAGAATGTATGACTGTAATCATCGAAGAGGTACTGACAATGAGAAGAGGTCGCCGTCTAACTCAAGAGCTGCCGGCGCAAATGATAGACAGTCGAGAAACGTGGGCAGGGAAAGTAGAGCGTCGGATGAACCAGTTGAACCTGGAAGATATAACGAGCAGGACACATCAGACCACGGTAAAAGGGGGTCGAAGGGGTCGTAAAAGTCTGTGTATTCATCTCGCAATTGTGATGCTCCGCAATTATGGGTGGTAAACTGTGGCGGGGTAGCAGGCCGAGAGGAGGAAGAATAGGAGGAGGTGCTCGCTGAGTCGGACGAACGATGATTTTTCTGATGCGCAGGTTTCGGCGGGTTGTGTTTGACTGCACTCTTCTCTCGATACTTGCATTCATCGGGCCGGGACGATTGTATGCATGTGCTGCAAGGGAAATTCCCATCGCACCGCTGTGAAGTGATTAGCGAGACAACGAGAAATGCTAACATTGTACTCACCCGCTTTCTCTGTCTAAGAGGGTCGATAAATTAGTCAGGTCTGAGGTCGCAAAGGACAGGAATGATATGTCCGCACCGACATGTGATCTGCACAGCTCTAAATCAGAAAAAGAATACGGGAGAACAAGATAATGTGCGCACACATGCCCCCCCTTTGGGTAATTCCGAGCGAAGCTGGCCCACCGTCTTGGCAATGTACATGCATTCCACCGGTGTCCTGGTTCGTGAACAAGGCCCGCAGGGCCGTTCGCCATCACAGCGCTGTAGTCGGATGTAAGAACATGATATATACCGGCGGAAGAGTGCACATACGAGTTTCCGCCGACGACACAGGGCGCAGGTAGGAGTCTTGAATTTCGCGGGCTTCATGGCGGACGAATGTAGGGATAACAAGGGACCTCATTTCTGAGCGCGCCATTTCTAGTGAGCAGAGCGGTTCACTGCAACACTTGTGCCTGAGCGTGACCGAAGAGTCCGTCGCATCAGGTCGCGTCCGTGGAGAACGTGAAATAATATCTCCATTTGGTGTTTCAGAAGATTACTCACCATTTCACATCAATATGAGACCTTGTGAGACCCGAAATGTCGAAATTCGTCACGGTTCCTCCTACAATACCCGTGTTTGGCCTATGTTCACTGTCAGCTCAATAAAAAGCTAGAAATAAAGATATCCATCCTACCTCATTTCTCCTTGTCGTCGCTGCAAGTGCAAGGTCAAATTGAATCCGTGCAAATCGGGATATCCTGAGGGCGACGTTATCAAAACCAAGTATCCGCATATGTTGGTAGAAGCGCCTGCAGCCCCACTTCTGATGCCAAGACAACGCTTTCGCTTTCCAGGATTCCAAAAGACGGTAGTCGAAGACGGAGCACTGCATATGCAAATCACCTTGACATCAGAACCATGGCATCGTGAGTCAGTGTTGAGTGGATGAGTAGAACTCCGATCATATATTTCCCCTTATGGATTGATCGCCGCGCTATTCGGCTCCCTGCCGCATCGCGCCGTGGTACGTTGTGGCTAGTGCCGGGTCGGAAAGGCTGTATGTAATGATTGTATTATACAGAGCTGTATTATACAGGTATAATACATTAAATACCGGGAGCCCCCAGGACGCCTTGTATTTAATGTGTATTTTTCTCAAAAACAGGCTGCCAAGCATTGCCAATGAGCACAATAAGACCTGGAGCTATTCAGAGCATAAGCATTCATCCTGACATTTTGAAACGACAGAGCACAACAATGTTTCCTGTTTGGGCTGCGTAGGTCATGTCCGTCGGGGAAAGACGGTCATGTGCCATAAATCGCGTCGGCAGCGCGTGTTCTTGATTTTTTTCTTCACCTCGTCAGGCATCCAGGGAAGATTCCATCCATGGGAGTCTCTACGGAGCGATACGAGTCCCTCAAAACAGCATCTACCCGCTTCTAGACTGAAATAAATTATGGCTTTAACGAGACTGAGGGCGCTATGGCCGCAGTTTTTGGCAATGACCGCAGCTCAATCAAGGCCAAGGCATGGATGACCTGCTGGTCCGTGTTGTCAACTGCGGGAGAGGCAATGGATCGGAACGAGGCATACACTGTGGTACGCCATTTGAAGCTCTGTAATTGATTTTGATTCATGTAGAGTCCAGTCTCCTATCCCTCTCCTCGACGGTGTTCTCAACGGTGTTCTCAACTTGGAGATCGAGACATACATTGATTTAAGCAGCTCGAAACTCGCCCAACATTTTGCCCCGGATCAGGGATCCCCCGAGCCCGTGGTCGTTGACGCCGCCAAGAAGCCTGTCAAGAACACGAAGACGAAATGGGTCGAGGAGGACACGGAGTGGGACGCGGAGGCATGGTGAGGTAGAAACATACGCTAAATACATTAAATACAGTATAAAATACATGTATTATACATTAAATACACCAAAAAAAATTGCCTGCGGCGCCGGTATTTTATGTGTTATACGGCGGATACATACCATATCAGAGGGTCACTGCGCAGCCTCTGTATAATACGCCATCAATACCTTCCCAACCCAGCACTAGTTGTTGCAGCGACGCGTTCATTCTTTAAAGCTCAGTTCGAATGTCTCTTGAGTTTCTCGCTGAATTGATGGGTGGATTGACTTAAATTGTCCTCCAAGTCTGACTCCACTATTTCCTTGAAAATTTCCTGGGATGTCTCACAAGAGATTCCAGATAAGTCTGGAGGGTCTCTCAATTTTTTCTCGTTGTAAGCTTTGGGCCTAAGACCTGTCGCAAAGGTTTTGTTCGACAGACTGCAACTACACTCTGATTCACTGGAAAATGCAATAACAGGAGAATGAGAGGGCACAGCATTGCTGAGGCTTGCTGAGGATGCTATGAATATCATTATTTTAATATGGTTTAACGTCTTCACCAAGGTACCGTGCCTTGCATCGGGGCGCGCACGGCAGATGGCGGCATCCCTAGTCTTTCCGACATGATCGGAGATTTACTCATCCACTAAGTACGGACTCTGAGTAAAGGTGTGTACGGATGCTGTGCCCGCCTGTAGCCGAGATCAACGCAACCGAATGCATCGCCTGCGGGCGGCTAAGTCACCGTAAGTGAAGGGAGCCAAAGTGATGGATGGATGTGCCGGGCGCTCGTTCCTGTGAGTTTTCATCCGCATCGGCCCCGGTCGCAGTACTTACTGGTGTTTTCAATTCTGGGAAAAATCCGCTAGGTTCTCAATGGGGTTCGAGATTGAAGGTGGTGAGACCGGTGAGAGGTGGTGGTTGTGGCGGATCGAAAAGAAAGATCCACGCTGATCCACGGCATGATAGACTATGATGGGATCACCAGTTATGTCGCCGTTTAGAACTCGCCGCTGGCACACAAGTACCGTGAACAGTGTTGATTTGTATTCAATTCAAACTGCATGCAGATACCGCATCCACCCCTCGCTTCTCCAGATTTAATTACGAAACCCGCTTCGTTTTACTCCGAGTCCAACGTGAACGGATGTTCGGCGACTCACCGTTCCCCGATGCATTGCAAGTGCGAACCGGCAGAATTCTAGGACGCCCTCAATGGGTATATTGATATATATATATATTGATGCCAGATCCATCGGAGTGGTATCTAATCGGCAGTCCTGGACCTCTTCCAGTAAGCAAGAGGACTTTTATAATTGAGCTCACGGCAACTCAAGGCGACCCGTCTCTTCGCACCATATTTACGTGAACTTTCCAACTCCGAGGCCACTAGACTC
This sequence comes from Mycena vulgaris, assembly GCA_029204335.1. NCBI lineage: Eukaryota > Fungi > Basidiomycota > Agaricomycetes > Agaricales > Mycenaceae > Mycena > Mycena vulgaris. The sequence continues at coordinate 272,366 of JARGYA010000098.1, forward strand.
ATACGCATGGAGACCGCTAAATGTAAGATTATCTCCGCAACCCCGTCCGAAATAGCGGTATCTGAAGCGACAGTCGCCTTAGAACTATCTGATTGGGCCCAGATATGACATACGTGCTGTCCACCGAAGCTTGGGCGCTGGGACGTGAAACAGTGTCGGCGGGATTCCGTTGGTGTACTGTGAGGAGCGAAACCAAAAGATATTCAGGGTACACGTTTTATCGCCGATAGCTCCAGATATAATTCGAATGCTGTGCGACCATCTTCCTCCAGGAATCCTTCCGCAGGTGCGGTCTGCGAATTTTGGATGCGAACCTTGACCATTTGTAAACTGGGAAATCGGCGGCCGTCGGAGGAGTATGAAAGTGGTTCTCCATTGCAAAGGCAGTCTTGATTCCTATGGCAGAGTGTGGTGGAGGGAGGTTAATGGTTCGTTCCATGACTGAAAGGGCGGTATTTAAACCCAAGAATAATAATCTTTCGAGGCGGTCGGATGAGGTTGATTTAAATATAGCTCTCAGACTATAAAAATCAAGGAGACGTGGCCCCCTTATCCAAATAGTTGGAAAGAGTACTCATAAATTCCTCCCGTCATTGCATTTGGCAGAGGATTGAAACAAGCCCAATAACAAAGGTCCGGACTTCTCGGCCACGATTTGTTGTATGCAAACTCCACAGCCGAGAAAGCTTCGGGGCCACGGGTTAAAAATGAGGGTAAAAAGAGGTAGGGGTGCTTAGCTTCCCACACCGAAGCTTCTCGCTATGATACGCTGATATGAGCATCTCTGCGGCCACATTGTTTATTTGTTTGTGCAGATCAAATGTTGAACCGTGGGAAGTCGGTTCCCGCCTCTCTCACCACATGCAAGCGCGAGATCAACACCCTTGTCCTCAAGCGCTGGTGCAATCTGTGGAAGGTTGCAACGCTCAGTTGGGGCCTTCGAGAAATTGATGACACGCCACCCTCGCTCATACTCCGCTCCCCGTACTCCGCCGCCGTGTCCCGTGCTGACATATCCATCCTTTCGCAACTACGGACCGACTTTTCATCCCTCAACGCCCACCGATTCAGATGCCGCCTGGCTCCCTCCCCGCCATGTGATGCGTGTGGTGCTGCGAAAGAGACACGCACACACTATCTCCTCCACTCCCCGGCCTGGGAGCACCTCCGCCCTCCGCTCCAGCGTGCCTCTTACGGCCCGGGGATCCTTGGCGCCATCGACGTCCGCACGCTCCTGAACCACCCAAAGCTATTGAAGCTAATCATCAACTTCATCACACAAACACGCCGATTTAGCTGAGTCTCCTCTTTTCTCTCTCTCTTTTTTATGGTCTCGTAGATAAATACCTTACTTACATATAATACTCTCTCCCCTCTCCCCTCTACCACGACCAAAACCGCCCGCTGCATCATACCCATTTACATATGCCACCTTCATAACCACCACATCGAATATCTCGCTACAAATGTTTCCCCTCTCGTTCCGCCATTTATTCTTCCTTTACCGTACGTAGAAAATGGCCAGTCTATACATACTCATCTAGATACTGTTACTTACTCTAGTCTAGAGTATACTCTGGAGTACTGCTGCATAGCCCTTACGGCCAGGTACAGCAACAAATAGAACTTCAGTTCAGCTCCGATCACGGCCGAAGCCTCTTTCACTCAAGTGGGAACCGTCCATTAATTCGGGCAGCAGCGCTATCCTCTGTCCGGAATGTCTTGGACATAGTAGAGTAAGTATTGATATTGGGTATATTTTCCGCGTTGATAGATACCAGATCCATAATCGAATACTTAACATTGGTGTTTCGTTCCTCACCGGCAGCCCGAGTCTTACTTTTCAATCTCTCCTACGGACCTCGACTGAGGAATCTCGTGCATCTCGAGGTTCATCCCACAGAAAGGCAAATAGCTACATGAACCAAAAGAGGCCTTCACCAGTGCAGGCCGCTCGGTTGTTGATGTGTGGTGCACTTCCTGGTGAACTTGAACCGGGCTTTAGCAATGAGGGTACGGCACATCTCTGAAGCATTTTGGTCATTTCCCTTGTACTAAAATGAAGGACGAGCTCACTCGTGACTTTGTTGCTGGATTGAGCCACACCGGACACAACACTATTGAGTGCGACGGGTGTCTCCGAGCCGTTGGGTTTGGGGCGAACAGCAACCGTAAGTTCTTCATGCTTGAATATACCCCCATCGGCTGTAGCTTCCATTTTGACATCACCAGGGGGGAACTGGATGATGTATTCCTCCTTCTCTAGAGATACGAGCTCGACATCTGATTTTCCATCGAGCTGGCGGATTGTCGATAGGTTGCAAGATCCAGTAAACTTTATTATTTTCCCTGGATTCTTGACCTCCTCGTCAAGCGGAGGCGCGTTTCTGAGTGCTTCGACAGGTTTACGATCAAGGAGTGGCTCATTATTGTCTCTCTGAACTGGCTTTTTATCCGGGCCTATAAAAAGTTGAGTTAAACACTGAATTTTGTTGACTCAGAGAGTAGATTACCTTCAATGGCACCCAAAACCGTCGGTGACAGCTTGAAGCATTCATTCAAGATGGGCTGAGTCTCATCGTGTATGAGTTGCTTACACAAGGATAAGTTTGCACGCTCCGAGAGTCCGAGGGCGAGGAGACATACCCGGTCACGATATCTCTCTGATATTATCGACGTTATCCAACTGTTCAGGTTGGATGTTGGTTTGGCTTATCTCAACTGCTGGGGCTTCCATTGTGTGATGAATTACCCTCGCGCAGCAGACTACTTATACCCCAGAAACAAAGGCAGGAGAGAACAATGGTAGTCTCCCACAATAAAGCTCTTGTTCTTACAACTCAAGGACACCCACAACACTTGTGTAGCTCGGCTTGAAAGCTCAATTAAATCGGCGGAGTCCGAAAAAGCACTGCCTAGTCGTCCTGACAAAAGACATCCGCGTAAAAGAAGTGTGGCCATCAAGCGCAATCGGGATCAGCCGGACCTTTCCCACGGTTCAAACGGGTTACACACTAAGACAAACAGTGCGGCCACCATAATCACGTTCACGGAATCGTATCTACGTGAAAACGAAGATGGTTTTATACTACTGGACTCATCCCCCGCTGGAACCATTGAGTCAGATGGTCAACACGCTCCGCGGGGCGAACCTATCATGCCGTTTGCCAAACCAGCCTTGGTCGTATCTGGATGGAATTTAGGCACGCTGCTACCCCAATACGAGTCTGTCCCAAATCGAAAGTTACATGAAGAACTAATGTAAATTGCATTCACAAGTTTAGCGTCAGCTGTGCGCTGTTTATCATGAAAGAAATCATTCGCGTCCTGATTCATCTCTTTCAAACCTGCCTCTTGGGCTTTCTCGAGCGAAAGATCCAGGTGAAAAAATCTGGCTGATTCTGATCTCGCTCTCCGTAGTGTGGCCACCAATCCTTTTAGGCCGATGCTTCCTTCTTAGGATCAAGTACTACGGCCATCCTTGTTCCATGGGCACAGGAGACTTATTTTGGGTGACTGCGATTGTTCTCCGCTGCCTTTGTTCCTTGCTGTATAAAACTAGTCTGCCGCGCGAGAGGTTTTCCATCACAAGAAATGGAATCCCAAGCAGTCAAAATCCCTTTGTACATGGACAAGGCCTGAATAGAGCTTATTAGCAACTGGTATAAAACATTTTGTACCAGCTCTGATCAGACTCTGATTGACTGCTCCACAGTTTCCAGCCAATCAGAGCAGGTACAAAATCATTTTATATCAGTTTCTAATAAGCTCTAATCTCAAAGATCTCTTTTGCTTTGATCAAAACCAAATTGAAGCTGTAAGTCTGCTTGAGTTCAGCGCGCCATCATTAATACTTACGATTGTCAAGTACACTCTGTTCAAACGGGACATCGCGCACTCATAGTGTGGCCACCATTGGCTACACCCCACAGAATCGTATCTACTCTGGACGTAAGATCATTTTTATACTCTGCTGGAACCATTGAGTCGGATGGTCAGCACGCTTTGAGGTTCCATTTTTGGGAACGTACGGCCCTTGTAATGAGATCCCGAGAGATCTTATCCGCTTCCATTCATCGTCGATCCAGCTTTGTTCAAATTCAAAAAATCTGCATTGGACCGAGCTCGATCCGCCGGAACCAACTGAAATCTCTGTGAAGTACATCGAGAACTCGAAGCCATCGTACATTCGTACCTGATCGCTATTCAATTCCTGGGTCTTCCTGCCATCCTCGGCGTACCAGTCTACGATTCCAGATCTCAGCCCCTCCGATTCAACCAAGCACGTCGGATCCTTCGGTTCCGACACGGCCGTTTCGCCGTTCCCCGACGTCCCTATTCTGCGTGCGCATTCAGTGACGCGTGTGATGTAGATAGGAGGGCGTAGAGTCATAGGAGCACGGATTAGAAGGCGTCTCCACAGTTACTAGTAGGAGAGTGAGACTAATGTATGCGCCGTGACACCAACCTTGTGTCTCCAGACTGAAACCACCGCTGTAACAACACCCAAATCTAAGACACAACTCGAAGACCCGGCGATGCTTCTGCCCGTTTGCCGTCGTGGTCAGTGCCGCATGCCAAAGGGCGTGTGTGTGTATTAGCGTGGTTCGTGTTCTCCAGCTCGATTTCCTTCTCGATGGTGATTTTGCCTATATAACTAATAAGTGGGGAGAGTCAGGAGCCACCTAGTAGCATAAGGTGTGCATCTGTTAGAATTCAAGAATTCTATCGGAATTTAGCAGAGGGTCCTCGTTCGATTCGGGGTCGGGTGATAGGGAGAAAAGCGAACTCTTTTTCTCGTTTCTTTCTGATGTTAATTGGTCTATATAACCAAGAGGTCGGAAAGGATAGGAAACACCTGACAGCGCAAGGTGTGCAGTTGCTGCACTTATAACTTATGAATTGGCTTGTAAGCAGAGGGTCCCGTTCGATTCGGGGTCGGATGATTCCTCTTTGGCTCCCTTTTTCCTCTATTTCATTTCACAAGTTCCATTTTTGCATATATAATTACCAAGTGGGAGAGCAAAGGAACCGCCCGGTAGCACATGGTGTGCATCTGCATTACTTGCTATCTTTAGATACAAGTTGTAAGAAGGAGGTCCTCGTTCGATTCGGGGTTGGGTGATATGTCTGTGGGAAATTGCTTTTTCTTCGTCTTATTTTCTTGGATTCGGTCTCCTGAGGTAAGCAGGGCGGGGCGGGCTTTGGCGTAGAGGGAGAACTTGGAAGGCAGGGTAGAGAGGTTTGTTCTTTACTCTATATTTGGGTACAGTGCGAAGGGTGGTATGGAGTACGAGAACGAGCACGAGTAAGAATACGGGGGAGGAGGGGAAATGGATGTAGTTAAGGACGGGATACGCGCGCGCGGGATGCCAGAAGCGAGAGGTTAAATTGAGTGAGTGATCGAGATGAGGGACCATGAGCATGGGAACCCGAGGGTGAGTCTGATTAGAGGTGAGATGGCGGGGAAAGAAGGGGACGTGTAATGAGTTATAATGAAGTGTTTTAATGAGGTGTTTGATGAAGTGGGTGGGCGGCGGTAGCTATGGCTACCGTGGTGGGTATATAAGGAGGAAGTAGGCGTCAGAAAAGACGCTGAGGTGGGGATAAATAGCGCGTATCGGGGTTGCGGGAAAGCGGGGAGGTGAGCGCTAGCGTAAATTCGAAGTGGTGGGCTGGGAGATTGAATTCAGGGCAAACCGGCGGGTGAGCGGCACTTAGTCCAGAGACTGATAGGTATAGAGAGGCGGTGAGCTGGTTACGCCGAGATGTGTATCAGGTCAGGCAGGACCGTGAAGACATATACCGGCAAGGAAGTGAGATGGATGAGGGTTGCAGTTTCCCAGCGGTGTAGCGAAGGAGCAACGGGACGCCGGCGCCAGAGGACGTTGCGACTAATATGCTGAATTATCGTGGATTTGGTCGAGGCGGTGCGTGGAGATACATGGGACGTCCGAGTTTGAGCAGGCACAAGACACGATGCAACGCCGGGAGATTGCGAGGAAAAGTATATCGCCGGCAATTTAGGGAGTGGGCGATAGACACGCCGGGCAATATAAGGAGCAAGCGAAGATGGTTAGATGATAGCCATTTAAGGCTTAGACATTAGTGTGGTGTCGGTGGGTCGCAGATTGGCATAGAGCACGACTGAGTGGCAGTAGTAGACTCAATGATGGGTCTACTGGATCCAGGAGTCGCCGACGAGGCCAGAGGCGGCCGTTGAGGTAAGAGAGTGGGCGTCGACTCGGAGCACACTGAGAGACGGCGGGAACTTGTCAAGTAACCGGCGCAAATCTCTACACAGATGCTAGATGAATATCCACAGGAAACACGGTAAATGCAAGGAAATGTGGGACCAGGATGGCTAAAGCGAAGACTGAGCTAGGCTGGGGGCTGACACACACGTGGATTCCCCTCATGGCACTGCCAGAATAAGGCGCAAGCCCGCGCCCGCAGTCGACGCTGACACACGCCTGCTGGCGGAGGACGCGGCACGAGCCGGCGGCGCGCGCCACTCGTTCGCGCTGTGCGCCGCCCGCCGCTGTCACCCGCCCCGGCACCAGCCGCCCCGCATTCCCCCAGCCCCTTCCCGATCCCCTCCGCTGCATCCTCGCCGTCGCAGCCGCACTACGGTCCCCGCGACGCCGACGCGCACGCGCCTCGCACGCCTGCTCCTCCCGCACCCGTCGCCCACGCGCGTGCGCAAGCACGCCATCTCGAGCCCCGCGCCCGCCGCCTTCCCGCCCGGCCTCCTCCCCCCGGGCCTCGCCGCCGCCGCCGCGCTCGCCCTCCCCCGCGCGTCCGATGAAGCTGCGCGACCTCGACCTCGACCTGGGCCTCACCATCCCCCCCGCGTCCGCCACCGCGCGCTCCAGCTCGTCCTCGAGCGCTGACTCGGCCGACACAGCCGCGACGTCCCCGCCCACCTCCCCGCGCAAGCTCGTCAAGCCGCATGGGCCCGCACACAAGCCCTCTATGGCGGCGCTCAAGACGAAGCTCCCGCCGCTGCCCGCGCTGCCCCCGAGCGCCGCCGCCCTCGCGCGTGCCGCGCGCCTCCCGCTCGTCGCCGCCAGCGGCGTGCGCGTACCCCCCGGCGTGCTCCTCGGCATGCCCGGCGACTCGCTCGGTATGGGCGTGGGCGAGAGAAGGCGCCGCACGCTCGTCGTCTTCCTCCGCCACCTCTGGTGATGCGCTTCTGCTTTTACCTTTACTCGTTCTTTCGCGTTCTGCGTTCGCTTCTGCTTTCTGCGTCGGCGCAGGGCAGGGGGCTGATGCCATTCTTTTTCCGTTTATTTCTGCGTTATGCTTTTCTCTCTCTCTTTGTCTTCCTCCGTCTACTTCTGCGCCAGAGCACCGGAGCTGACTTTCTTTCTCTTTCTTCCGCTTCGTTTTATAGGACTCGGTATCGGGCCGCCCGCGCACGAAAGCGACGGCTCGGACGGGGAGCGTAAGCGCGTGAGGAGGGTGTGGAGCACGGGAAGCGGTACGGGCGCGCGACAGAGCGGGGGCAGAAAGTGCGCGACGAAGGCGGAAAGCACATCGTGCGAGGAAGGGTGGAAGGCGCTCTCGTGCAAGGGGGTGGATCCGTGAATGAGGAGTAAGGGCGAGGATGGCCGAGCGCGTCGCGTCGCTGAGCGATAACGTCGAAGAGTGGATCGTGGGAGGACGACGCGTCGTGGATGCTGGACAACTGTCGAGGAGCCGCGCCCTGCCCGCCGGCAGAGCATAGCGGGCCGTGCGCGGCGTCCGAATCCGTATACACGGGTGTATCACAAGAGTCGCCCGCTATCGATAGCGGCTGATTGGGGAAAGTTTTTGCGGAGGAGAAGGATATTGGCGAGGGTTGGATATCGATGGAGGGCAGACAAAAAGAAGGAGACGAGGAGCATGAGCCGCACGGAAAGGGCGCACGAGTGCGACGAGCACGATGCGCGTCAAGCGCGAGGCGTAGCAATGAGCATGGTAGACGAAGCACGCGCTCCAAGATCGTGGAATCCCCAGAGGAGGCGCCCAGCTCATCGCTCGCCAACGGCGTGCGCGTCCCGACAACAACCCAAACGTGTGGGCGTCAGGCGACGGCGAACGCCCGTGTTTCGGGTTGCTGGTCCAGCAGCACAGCGGCGATTGGCTGGGAAATCGTCGCGATACGCCTAGCCAGGGACTAGGGAAAACTAGATAATCATAATGAGACGGCGGGAGAAAGGCGGGACACGTGTGCGCGTATTTGGCTGCGGCGTCCACGGTCCAGATCATACATCATCCCGCCTTGCTCCGAACTTTCATGTCCTGATTCTTCGCAGCCAAGCTTGAGCCAAGGCCAACGGATAACGGTCCACAAAAGACTTGCGTTGGCTCGCAGAAGTAACCTCGTCCAACTGGGACTCGCCCTATCCTGAGTCCAAGAGCCACGCTGGCCCGTAAAAAATCTCAACGTCCTTGTGCCAATTGAATCAACGTCAACTGTGCCCGCTTGATGTCCGCCACTGGTAATTTCCTCTGCGCCAAGCGGACCCCATTTTCAGTATCATCCGCATCGCCGTCATTCAACTTAGCTTATAAGGCGATGTTTCCTCAATCCAAACCTCGAGGCTCGTCTCTCCGTCGTGCCAATTACAATTTATTCCTCTGGATCTACTTGAATATCCAAGTGTCGAGTCCATGCTCTTACCATTGTACTGTTCTGGGTTCCCGTAGATTTTATACGGAAGGTGCCTTTGTTGCTGGGCGCGGCGCATTCGACCTTGATGCGCATCCTCTTGAATTGTCCGACCATTGGATAGATCCCATGAAGGGAGTCATGGAAATAACCTGCTGGAGGATCTTGACTGACGCTCTGCTGTGCGTATCCACAATATACTGGACGCTCGGCGTGCACCTCGGGAAGGACGTTGTAGCGCGACTACGCCGCTGCCATTCCCTGAAACTCTTCGCGCAAGGGCGCTGCTACTGTGTCGGAAAAATCGAAAAAGTGTTATGAGGCCCGGCCGAACCTAGCGTTATTCCGTGTCCAAAAAAGTACGACCGTTGCATACATGTGCGACGGTTATCACGCCGTTATCCGAATATTCCCAAACTTTTAGGGTCCGTCCTATATCTCCCCCCCCCCCACGTTTTCACCCTCTCACCCCACCCCACCCCACCCCCTTCTCCTTCCGCCAAAAAACCCCATCAATACGCCAACATTTTCGCTGCAACGGCCAAAGCCCCATTTGGACCTCCCGAAATCGCAATTGAGCAACGGTTGTTTGCCCGTCGGCTTTGGGCCACACTAACTTCATAGGACGATTTCTCATGTGCAAATGCACCCCCTTCCCACTTTGCAGGTCAAGCGCCGGATTATTGGGCCTTCACTGGCTCAAAATGTAGGTAGGTTGCCATTGTGCCGAGGTACTCCTGATTTCTGCCTGCGAGTACACGAGATCAGTGAGGCGATGGTAATTGAGCAGAACGCTGCCTAAAAATTTTAGGGTGCCCAACAAATAGACGGCTAGTGGCACAGGAGAAGACAACCACTTTCCCTTGGAATGTTCTCACTTGTACCATCCAACCCAAGGGAGTCCTCGAGATGTCGGCAAGCGCGTGCTGTTTGGGCACCCCACCAACGTCAAACTAATAAGCCGGGCCCAAACGAGTACATGTTTGCCTCGCTCCAGTTGTCTACAGCCCCTCCTCCAGTCACGGTAGATAAGGTTTCGCTACCTCCTACTCTTCGCGCCGATCATTCACCACCCAAAAAAAATCTACACCAAAGGCAGGCATTTTTACGCTGAAACCAACCTCTGCCTACCAACGGGGTTATGTGTACACCACCCCCTATTACCTTGATAGCAAAGAACAAGACCACCATCACATGCTGCGAGTCGTCTCACCTCCACAACTGTCCCCGAATGTCGTTAACGGGGAATACAACCACGAAGTTGTGCCCGAATGTGTGCAGATGGTCCCCGGGGTGCCATTTGCATTCAAGAGGGCGAATCCGATGAGCTCCTTACGATTGGAACCGTCCACACGTTCGAGTCCCTCCGCCACGAACCGGACTTTTGGCCTATCCTCGAGGATACTATTTTGTGGAGTCTCAGGCTAGACGTTACAAATGCGCTTCGGAATTTCGCCCTTCTGGTTCGCTCATCACCTCCCCCACCATGCATCTACGTAAATTTTTTCAGCTTTTGATCTTCATGTTCTGGCTTGCGTGGAGAACCCGCACTGCCAGTTGATTGTCTCTGACCTGCAGGACTGGTGCTTCGAGCCCAGCCGACTTTCACTTAACTTGAAGGCTGTCGCCGACTACGGTCGTCAAAGTAGCTATCAGCCATGTTCGTGTTTAATGGGACAATGATATTCGTAGAGAAAGTCTTTCAGCCGATGGGCAACAATGCTATCCCCCCAATTAAGCTATATATTAAATATTCAGAACTTATGTGCTCAATCTCTATTAAGAAGAAAAGTCCGGGTAACAGCTGTATCGCTCATCCTGAGCGCCCTGCCATCCAACTACAATGGCAAATGAGAAATGCAATCAATAACAGTGTCAGTGGAGCGTACCGCAGTGCCAGCAATCCAGCAAGCCATTAGGATCACTGGAGAGAAAAAGCAATCAGTCCTGATTATTGAACCAAACACTTGAAGCCCGCTCACTATTTATGCTTGAGAGCCAACAAGCGGGGGTAGTTATCACCCCAGAACGCGGTCTCGAAGTCTGGTTCGTAGATGAAGACCTCGTTCTACGGCTCAACATTAGCATTGTCTTGGGGCTGGGAGGAACATGAAAGATGGTACCATGTAAGCCCCAGAGTCTGGCGCGACATCTCTCAGAGGCTGGGTGAGACTATCCACCAAGCTGAAGACCTCCTGCTTCTCCGCTTCAGTGGCATTCCACGAGGTCTCCGCCGCGAAGACAACCTATGCAGAAGTGATAAGTTTTCTTTCTCCTTGGGAAAAGGAAAGGTCATGTACCTGCCACAAAGCCTCTCTCCAAGCCGGAAGTACGCTAGTAGCGCCTTCGGTATGATTGTATAGGAGGGGAGTGACGGCGTTGATTTGCGGATCTACAGTTGCAAAAGGGATCATGGCGGCAAATGCATCGAGAAGCTGCGCCTTCGCGGTTTCGTTGGAGAAGATACTCGTGGGTATGAGTCGGGTCCCCAGAACGGGGTGTACTCCGACGACCTGGCAGGATATGAAGATCAGCGAATGCAGGACGCGTACATCACGGCTTGGAGACTGACCGCTTCAGCCGCAGGGACATATTTCTCGAAGAAGGCAAAGAACGACGGCAGTTCCTCGATCACGACGCTGCCATTGAGCGCGAGTGTATAATCAGACGCGTTCTTCATTGACTCCAGGGCTTCCTCGTGTGTGAGGAGCGGATTAACGCTGATGAAGCTGTTTTGGTACATGTGTCCGCCCCAACCAGCCTCACTCCATTCTACGCCATTGTCAATAATTAGCTTGAGGAAGTTCCGTGCCGTTTCCTCGGTGCGATTGAACGATACCGAAACCCTGGTGCATATGAGCATTGCATTGACCTGAGACTCTTGCTTGAATGAACTTACACTTGAAGCGTCAGCTGTGGAGTGGCAAGTACCGTCGACTCGAGGACCACACCGAAGGTCCCACCTCCTCCGCCTCGCAAGGCCCAGAAAAGGTCCGCATTCTGGTATTCATTGGCCGTTCTGTAGACGCCATCTGGGGTCACGATCTTGAATTGTAGCTGGTAAGAAATCGTTCGTAAGCAAAAGGGCCTCAAGAAACAAGTGTCTCTTACTGCACGGTCAACACCGAGCCCAAGGGTAGGTGTCAGGACACTATATCCTGCGCCCTTGAAATGAGTCAGTGCCGCTAGTAATGGAAAATCAGAGGGGGGTAATACCATGAGCCAACCGCCACTTGCACCGACGGTGGGATGGTACCCTCCCACAACGGTGACGTTATGTTTATCGGCAAATTTGTACACGTCGAACCATTGAGCACCGGCCTTCAGAGATAGAAATCAGTCCAAGGACACATTGAGAGATGGAAGAAACATACCCCGAGAGTAATTGCAGTATAATTGACATCAGCCGGCCCGCCTTCTGGAACGAACGTCGCGTTATATGAGATCTATCGGAATGTTTAGCGCTCAGCTCGAAGATACCTGCGCTAGAGTGCGTGCGAACATTGTTCAGATTATGTGTCTGTACAGATTCGTAAGTCTCCGAACAAATCGGAAGAGAAGCAACCGCACCCAGAGGGCCAAAGAGTTCTTCAAAACAGACCGCCCGATGAAGTCATGACCAGTGTTCTTGATTGAAAGCAGAGTCCCAGTAGAATTGGCGAATGCGAACGCGTACTGGACGTCTTCAGCACTTTCAACCGCGAGCTTACAGGACGAATGAGGAAAATGTTCGATAGTGAGCTGGAATTCACTTACATATGCCGAAGAAAGGCTCCCTATCTCGCACTTTTGAGTCGTCCAAGGCGTGGGGTCTGTAGGATCCTCGTAGTTGAGAACGCAACCTTGGTCGGTAGCAAAACACGTTTCCCAGACAGGCTTAAGACACTAGTAAGCATAGGCACACGGCGAGGGAGAACGAACAGGCTACTCACATACATCGTCGCCCCGTAGACGTCCCCACGGAACGTCGAGTTGACATAGTTCTCCTGAACGTACTTGCACGCGTCCGAGGTGCTATCCTCGTAGCACGGTTCTGAAATGGGACGTGTTTCGCCGAGACGACCACCCAAAGTCGCGTTTAGAGAGGCAAACTTGGAGGTGGGGGCTGCGTCCACATGTTTTAGGGGGATGAGCGTCAAAAGCAGGGCAGATATCATGGTTAGTTGGACTTTGAACAGCTCGAGAGTGGTGCACCATATAAGTACTAATCGTGGCGCGGCTGGCACAGCACTGGATTCACCTCCGTCGGAGAGAGGAGCCGAATAGAGCGGAATCGCGTTTATAGATAGATATGTGCGTCGGTGGAGGCGGCATTGGGGAGTGATCGGCCCAAACCGCCCCACATCCCAAGTCACTGTGCTCTCGTAATCAGAAAAGCTGACCCATGAAGGCGTTATCCGGCTTTATTCGGTGACCCTGGTCGTTGGCGATGATCTCCACACGTCCACCCCGTTGGACACCGTAGTATGGACGTCAGAACAACTTACAAGAAGCAGAAGAGGGAAGCACTGACCCGACACACGAATCGGGATTGTTCAGATGCGACAGGTGCGGAACATGCAATCTGCGGCACTTTGCCGCCATCTGCGGCACATCACCGTCAAGTGCGGCACATCAGGTTCGGCACCGTCGCACAGTGCAGGCGGATCAGCGGCACCTTGTCACCTGACTTCGCACTTGTACAGACTCGACTTGTCCTGAGCCATATACAACCAACCTCCTTCCTCTTTCATTTTTCCCTTTACATTGAGAATCAAGCAACTGTTCCATTCACCGATCGCTATTATCTGACCAGGAACGATACCTGTATCCTCAGACCGCGGATGGGTGGAATTTTGAAGTGATGAGCTGTGTTTTTCCTCATTCACAATTTGTAGGGGTTCTGAGGTAACCTAGAGATACAGAAATATTTGCCTGGGCACTGAACGACTATCCCCTCAACAGTATCAACTCGCATTCTCGGTACGAGAGCCGGAAGCCGAACCCCACTTCTCTTCGAACTCACGCATCATCTCCGCCATCAAAACAGCTTCTTCCTCCTCCCGTGTCACCGGGTTTTCCTTCTTTGTGAATATCCACCATCCAGAGAGTGCGCACACCACGTCGTCCTTCCCAGTGGCGGAGAGCGAGAGGTCACCACTCGCTGTGACCTGTGTCCCAACCAGCCCGCCTACCATGATGCAGTCGAACATCTCCCCGTTGTCGTCCAGCTTCACGTCTACTTCGGCATATGCTGCCGGAACGTCCCCGCTGTCTATTCGGTGGTAGGGAGTCCCATCGAGAACGAGGTCAGCCCGATCTGTGGACCCAGTGTACGTGGCCCAGAATTGTTGAGAAGTCATGAGTTCTGCGGGCTCTTGCACCGCCGCTGTCTAGAGCCCAGAATTAGCTCCGCCATCGCACGGAAGGATGTCAAGTTTCTCACTAGATCCAGGCGGTTCCCGATCCACTTGCCCTCGACGTTGAAAGCCGTGAAAGCAGTGATCCACCCAGAATACTCATCTTGGCCGCTCATCTCGGCATGATGATGCGCGATCCGCTGCCAGAAGTCCACGTTTTCCGCGCTGGACGGTGCGTCGAACGCGGCGACAAAGCGAGCGATGACCGGGCGCAGCAGATGATACCACGCCGTCGTCTCGATCCCGTAGTCCTTGAGCTTTTCGAGCCGGCCGAGGATATCGACCCAGTCAGCCTTCTCCCCCTCGAGTGTCACCCGCGGAATCCCGCACCCAAGGCTGAAACCGTAGGAAAAATATGCTTTGAGTGTTGCCATTATCAGCACCGCGCTCACGGTCGTGTCATTGGCTGTTGTCGTCGTGAACCGCGGGACGACCCATTCACGCAGTGTCGGATCGACCACGTTCTTGTCGATGAGGTCCACCATCTGGCGCGCCAACGAGCTAAAGTCCACATCATATCGCGTGCCATTCGCCCTAACGGTGAGTTTCGTCTTGCCCTCGTGTGCGACAAAGTTTGCGCGGAGCAACTCTGCGCGCGCGTTGACGAAGAAATTGAACTGCGACAGAATGGTGAGCCAGACATCGTCGGGGCGGATCATGAGGGCGTGGTGCTGGTTGTACGCCTGGATAAGCGTCCACACAAATCCGTTATTTTGTGGGACGATGCCCGCCATCTTTGCGGAGAATTGACGACCCCTAGAACAGAATGGATGAGCAGCGCTCGCCACAGACAGATACTTTGCCTCGGCACATACTCCGATCCTCCGCAGGAGAAACCGAACTGGAGAATCTCCTCAGCCTTTCTATACTGGTCGTTGCAGGCGGCGGCCAGAATATCCTTCGCAGTGTACTCGCCTTGCCGATTCATCGCGTTGGCGGGGTGAGTTGAGACATTGAATGTTACAGGCATGGTGGGCGGAGGGCCGAACTTGGCAGATCCCAGCCTATATATACTTCTACAGGGCAAGTCATCCATTATTCGGAAGCGCCGCGTGGGAGATTGAACATGTACGGTCTGATCACATCGTAGTATTCAATATCTGGATCTGATGTTCACAGTAACGTGGGAGGACAGGCCGAGAGAATAAAAACTGTTGTATGCCGCAAAAATGACCAGTTAGTCGTATTTTCAATGCAATCTTGAACTTCTTTACGCACATATTTGTTTCGTCTATCCTTTGGATTCAGACTCATTGATTTGGCTCTGCTTCTTTTCCGTGCCTGAAATGCTTCTGAGAAATCTTAAACCTGTGCCACAACTGCTGTTAACTTTCCTTTTCTGAATCGAAGCCACAGCCTCGCGAATCGAGACGCAGCCTCTTCTCACTGCACCGTAGATCAACGTGGTGATTGAACTGCGTTGACGTATTACCATCTCGTTGCTCATGAACCCTCTGCACGCAAGAGACCGTGCTTTTATTTATTTTATTACCCAAATGGAATTCGCCGCGCAGAAAGTTTCAAGATCAGAACACCGGCATAAATTGCACCATGTGTACACAGAGGACAGCACTGATGTGTCGACGCTGCGGCACTGATGCGTCAACGCTGCGGCACTGATGTGCCAATGTGCAGCACTGCTGCGCCAATAGTGCGGCACACCACGTCAGTGGCGCGTCACTGTGAGGCATTGCTATGTCAATGCGGAACATTAATTCGAACAACAAATTGCCCGGTATCCCCGAGCGAGGTTCTTGGGCTACAGCAATTGGCACTACTGTACCTATTTGTATGGGTGAAACGTAACGCGTAACGCTGGCTTCGTTTCGTTTCAATTTTTTGCACCATGTAACGCATAACGGGGGCTCTGTTTCACCAAAACTCCCCGTTACGGAGCAAATCTTTGAGGCTCAACGACCAGAAGGGTAGAATTTAACCGTATACTTAATATTAGGGATGAAGCAAATGGCATGCTTCAGGCTTTTTCCCGACACACTAGGCAATAAATATACACAAATTGCGCCGTGCGCAGAGTAAAGATTAAAAGTAGTGGATAATATCAGCGAGGACAGAGGAACATATGTAAAGAAAGGGCACACCTATTCACCAGCCCGCTTGGGGACTTTCAGGGGCCGCGCGGTGTGGATCACATTCGCGGGTCAACTTCATTCCGAGATTTGCGCTTTCTGGATCCGGACGTGGGGGCTTGATCTAGGTGTGGGGACGGGAGTAGCCGCGGGAAAGGGTCGGAGGAGACGATGGAGGCAGTGTGAATTGAGTGGCGGTGGCGGGGTCTATCAAGAAGTCATAATCAGTCCCAAAGCCGTGCGCGCTCCCAGCGAAGTATCGTCTGCCGACATGCACGTGACGACGCGAAACTTTTCGCGATTTCACAGAATTAAGCAAACGACAGTGGAATGATTAGGATATACTCCTCTTGGAATGAAACGTAGGATCCATGGCTGGCCAGGGTGGGCATTTTTTATGCCGGTCTTCTCCTCCAGATGGATACTTATGCCCCCAGAAACAAGGATTGGGACAATACAAATGGATAATCCATAACGTCCCCTGCATTCAGCATAATTGAATGGTGTTGCCATATCAGTGAGGTGGAACAAGGCAACTGTTGTTTTGACTTGAACAAGAAAACAGAAGAACATCACCGGACACATCGGCATCAGCCGAGTCTTTCCCACGGTTCAAAGCAGCGCACGGAAACAAATAATGTGGCCACCAGGCGTATCCACAGCGGAGGGAACATGGCCTTATGCTTATGTGGCTTGATATTTTGGACCTAATAATATGGCTTGAACTTTTTGTGCAGCCCTTGCTCAGACAAGAATAATACTTCGCAACCTTTTGTATTATTCTCTTCATCTTGAATATTTCTTGTTCTTGTTCCCGAAATCAGGGGATATAAGTAGGGCAGAAATCGAGAGAGGCCCTCAAACATGTCTACCCTTCCTTACACCATCCCTCCGCTCTCATTCATGCGGGACACGCCTAAACAACGAGTCTCAAAAGTCCTCAAACTCATTGATTTCTTGGAAGAATGGGATCCAGAGGAAAAGAAGATTTCGCACGGGTCACTCCAGGCTAAACACCTAGCTCTCGCAAGTGGGTGGTCAGGCTACTGACAGCGGTCTCCCCCCAGTGCCTGGATGCTCCTACCACTGTCTACGCCTTGGGAGGATATCGAAGAGATTGTCTTGAAAGCTAGTGGGTGCACGAATGTCCCTACCGGTTATTCGGAGCCGAGCACCACTCCGTCTCCAACGACCCTACCAGTGATATCTGAGGACCTCCTAATGAGGAGTTTCGAAAGCAACGATTTCCTTGGATATATCGAAATCGCCCGCCGCCCGGGCACTCGATGTGAGTTTGTTCATTGCAGGCGTCGATCATCAGCACGACTCACGAACTCCCCTTCAAACGTGCCAGATCATATTAAAGACATCTTGGACGACCACGGTCTACCTCCGGAGACATTCATGCGCGCTTGTCTGAAGACTTACTGTGCCAAAATCCGGAGCTGCGTCGCGGATATACCTCCGGAAGAAATTCTGAAGAGAATCAGGGCGTCTGCGAGGGCTAAGCGACGGGCAATGAGACATATGCGTGCGGTGAATGAAAACGAATCCGCTGAACCGCGGGTTCTCTCTGCCCGGGGTGTCAGCTTAAAACCCGTTTCATTTTTTGACCGCATACGATCGTTTATTTCCCGCTCCTGGAATGCCAGGGAGGATTCGAACTGGTTCTTGTCGCGGCGAGTTCCCTTCAAGTTGATGTAACTTATTATTTCTCTTGTCATGCAAGCAGTCAAAGTTGGCGTGGTGCCGCATCTGTGACCAGTAAACAATGGAAAGAGCTTAATGTCCATGATGGTTTAAGTTAGGGGGCCGGAAGATTCCGCGAAATCACATGCCGATGATCCGATTCTAATCCCGATACTCCCCGATCCGCCCCATTCTTGCATAATTAATTCTTGGTGCGACGACGTTACATACATGATTATCCATTACAAGTTCAAATAAAAACGCTATGCAGCCAGTAAAGTAACCATATCGTGTTCGGGTCTCGGTACAGTAACCCCTCCCTCCCTCCTCCTCGCCCGCTCAGAGCCTCAGAGTCTCACAGCACGCTCACGCCGTCAGCGGCACCGGCACCCAACCGCGACGCACCTCCTTCCGTGCCCGCAGCCGCGCAAGGCTCAGCGCACGCGCGCGCATCCACACGTCATCCCCGCCGTACGCGTCGCCAGTGTACGCTCGCCCATAGTCCGCGTCCTCCGCGTCGGTGGCGTGCCCGTGCCCGTGCCCATGCGTGGCGCCCGAGGATTCCGAGTGCGCGCGCCCATGCGTGAGTCCGAGTCCGTGCGCGTGCCCATGCGACGACGCATACTCCGAGCGCGAGCGCCCGTGCCCGTGCCCGTGCGACGACGCATAGTCCGACGCCGCGTACGTGTATCGTACCCCGGCGATCGTATACCCCTCCTCGCTATCGCTCCCCTCGTCGTCCCCCTCGGACCCCGCGTACGCATACGGGGCCGCGCCAAACGACGACGCCTCCGATCCCGACGAGCCCTTCTTCAGCCGCATCTCGCACGCCTTGGACGAGAACGACAGCGAGTCCGACGACGCCGACGACGACAGCGTGCGCTTCTCTTCTTCTCCTTGTTCGTGTCCGTGTTCGTGTTCTTGTTCTTGTTCTTGTTCGCGTTCCAGTCCTTCTCCCTGCTCCTCCTCCTCCTCCGACACGAGCGACGCAGACGACCCCACGGCCACCAGCGCCCACGGCCGTGACGACGACGCAGACAGCGTCGCCGACAGCGCCGGCTCCCTCTTGCGCTCCGCATTCCTCGGCGCCCACGTCCCGTACCCATGCCGCCCTTCCCACATCGCCCCCGCCCTCCCCTCCCAAATAGCACCCGCCTTCCCCTCCCAAATTCCGCCCGCCCGCCCCGGCGTCGACGCCGAGCGCGGGATCCCCGCCTCCTTCACGGAGCCCATCCCCCCCGCCCCTTGGCACCGGCAGCAGGCGCGCGCCCCCCGCGCGGCCCCGCAAAACGCGTGAGCACCCCGCGCGGCGTCGTCATCGAGCGCGGCAGCGCGGGAGCAGCGGCGTCCGCGAGAGACACAGAGCGCGGGAGGGCCGCCGACGCCGATTCCGAGCGCGGGAGGGCGCTCACATTCATAGTCATCGTGCTCTTCGTGCCCGGGTGCGGAAGCGCGACAGGCACGCGCACGCCCGCGGCCGGCAACACGCACACGACGTCCGCGTGCCCGCGCGTCGTCTGCATACTACGGTGCGCACACGTGCAGCGCGGCTGCCTTGTCGACCACCTTCATTGTCCTTGCCTTTTCCTTACCTTTCAACCCTACTCGAACTACCCTCTCGTAATTATGGTTATCTTCCTACAGTTCAAAGGATATTATGGTGGAATCTATCTGAAACTCACCTCGGTATTAGCACTCAATGTCTCGAGCGCATGCAGTCGGCTGTCGCACCAGCTATTATCTACCTCAACTCGACCTAATAACTTATATTTTCCGACCGGGTACTTATCTCGACGGATATCGACTTTAGGCTGGCTGTAACGGTATACACAGCCTCTCGCCGTTTCGAGTGCGCTCTGCCTCTAACTCTTATAACGAAAGAAATCAGAACTCCACGCGACTCGCCCCCTTATTCCGAAATTGCCAAGAATCATCACTCCACAGCTGATAAGGCATCCCCAAACGCCCCTCGTTCACGAGTGTGGGTGTTCCAGTTGCACGTTGAAACCGATCAGATCTTTCCCACAGTTCAACCGAGCTTGCACACACCAGGACAAATAATGTGGCGACCATCGGGGCGCCCACAGATGCGTATCTGGAGCGGAAGGGAATAAATGACGCCGTGAGGCTACTAGGGCACCCTCTGTAGCTCGAGGTGATGCATCCAAATCCATTGCAAGACCAGTTACAGAAAATATCCGGCAAGCTCCTTATATTCCGGAACGACTGCGGTGTAGATCCTCACACAAGCCTCCACGAATCGCTCGACTGATATATTCATGTTTTCAAAAATCTTCATCAGCCCGTTGTTCGTTCGAATTGAGGTTTCTGAAAGTGAAAGTCAGCGTAGCTTATACGAAACTGGCATATTACACGAACCAACTATTAACCCTGGAGACAACGGCTCTAAATCTGTGTCCCGTTCAATGAAGCAACAAATCCCGGAGACTAGTTTACCTTGAGAACCCTCATTGCAAAAGGGTTGCGCACGAGCCACAGGGCTTGCTTGTGTCCCGCCTTCAAGCTTGCTCGAATCTGTGTCTAAGTAGATAAGTCAGAGACACCTCATATTCCATCGGTTGGATTACCTTCAGACTCTGAGCCCTCAGTCGCTGGAATGATTGCATCCATGCCTTCTGGCTTTCTCGACTCTGTGTCAGTGTAAATGGGTCAGTGAGATACAGTTGTTTTGCGGCTACATTACCTTCAGTCTCCTGAAAATCCGCAGTGACACACTCCGCAGTAGGCACTATTGTTTCATCTGTGCCTTCAGTCTTGCTCGAGTCTTTCTGAACAAATGGGTCAGGGTATGCCAACTTAGACCATGTAGATTACCTTCAATGCTCCGCAGATGAATATTAGTCAACTCCATTATCCGGTTCAGGTTATCCGAGAAGGTTTTCAGGTTCTCGTTGAATAACCCATCCGTGGAGTCCGTGTCCGAACTTTCATCCATCCCTGTGATCTGTTTGAAATTCTGGACATGTTTTAAATGGGTCTGGTTCAAGGCATCCTCGACCTCCTCGATTGAAGAATACGAGTCGAATAAGAGAGCACTTGACGGCAATGACTGTGGTGAGCAGATGCGATCTTTCTATGAGGGATAGCAGACGTACCCTAAGAGCCCATCTCTAATTTTATTGAAAAGAGGCAACTCTTCAGGTTGGATGTGATATTCGCGCCAGGTGGTTTCGACTGCTTGGTGTTCCATTTCGTGTGATGGAAAACCTCTCGCGCAGCAGACTACTTATACGGCGAAGAACAATTGCAGTCACCCAAAATAAATCTCTTGTGCTCATAGAACAAGGATGGCCACAGCACTTGATCCCAAGGCATCGACATAAAAGAATTGTGGCCACACTGCGGCTATCAGAATCAGCCGGATCCTTCCCACGGTTCAAACGGGGCATCACACACTTATAGTGTGACCACCATTGGTCTCGCCCACAGAAGGGAATAACAATTGAGTCGGACGGTCAGCACGGTTCAAGGTTCCATTTTTGGGAACGCACAGCCATTGTAACAAACGAGATCCTGACAGATCTTATCCGCTTCCATTCATCGTCGATCCAGCTTTGTTCAAATTCAAACAATCTGCATTCACACCGAGCTCGATCCGCCGGAACCAGCTGAAATTTCTGTGGAGTACATCGAGATTTCGAAGCCATCGCACATTCGTACCTGATCGTCATTCAATTCCTGGGTCTTCCTGCCATCCTCGGTGTACCAGTCTACGATTCCAGATCTCAGCGCCTCCGATTCAACCAAGCACGTCGGATCCTTCGGTTCCGACACGACCGTTCTGCCGTTCTCCGACGTCCCTATTCTGCGCGTAGTGACGCGTGTGATGTAGATAGAAGCGTGTGGAGTCATAGGAGCACGGAGCAGAACGCGCGCGCCCACAGTTACTAGAATAGTAGGAGAGTGAGGCTAATGTATGCACCGCGACACCAACCTTGTGTCTCCAGACTGAAGCCACACCTGGGCCTGTAACAACACACAACTCGAAGACACAAGCCGGACCCGGTGATTCTTCAGCCCGTTTGCCGTCGTGGTCAGTGCCGCATGCCAAAGGGTGTGTGTGTGTGTACGAGGGTGGTCCGTGTTCTCCAGCTCGATTTCCTTCTCGATGGTGATTTTGCCTATACAACCAACAAGTGGGGAAGGATAAACCACCCGGTAGCACATAGTGTGCATCTGCTGAAAATACCAGAAAAGGGTCCATGAGAATTTAGCAGAAGGTCCCCGTTCGATTCGGGGTCGGGTGATTCTGTAGTCCGAGTCTCTGACCTTTTTCTGTTCAGTGTACTTGCCTACGTATATAACCAATAAGTGGAGTCGGTAAGAAACACCTGGTAACATAAGGTATGCATCTGCTGGATCTAATTGCGAAAACTAGTCGTTGTAAGCAGAAGACCCCCGTTCGATTCGGGATCGGGTGATGGATCACCTTTTCTTTTACTCGCTATTTCTCGTCCGGAAGTTCAACTTTTACCTATGTAATTAAGAGGTCGGAAAGGATAGAAAACACCTGGTAGCACATGGTGTGCATCTGCAAAAAATGCCAGAATGGGTCTATGAGAATTTAGCAGAAGGTCCCCGTTCGATTCGGGGTCGGGTGATAGGGGCAGAGTGAATTCTTTTTCTCGTTTCTTTCTGATGTTAATTTGCCTATATAACTAGCAAGTGGGCAGAGCTAGGAACCATCTCGTAGCACATGGTGTGCATCTGCTAAAAATTCCAAACCGCGCCCGTCAAAATTTAGCAGAAGGTCCTCGTTCGATTCGGGGTCGGGTGATTTTGTGGTCTGAATCTCGGACCTTTTTCTCTTCACAGTGTACTTGCCTATGTATATGACCAACAAGTTGGGAGGGATAGGACCACTTGATATCACAAGGTGTGCATCTGCTGGATCTGATTGTTGACCTTGATTGTTGTAAACAGAAGACCCCCGTTCGATTCGGGGTCGGGTGATGAATCACCTTTTTATTATTCACTATTTCTCGTTCGGAAGTTCAAATTTTGCCTATATATTCAGTGAATAGGAAATAGCAAGAGCCACCCGGTAGCATAAAGTGTGAATTTGAATGACTTGCGATGGTCGGAAGACGTAAGCAGAAGACCCGGGGTCTTTGACTCCCTTTTCCCTCTATTTCATTTCGCAAGTTCAATCATGGCCTATATAATTACCAAGTGGGAGGGATAGGAAGCACCCGGTAGCACATGATGTGCATCTGCTAAAAATGCGAGAATGGGTCTATGAGAATTTAGCAGAAGGGTCCTCGTTCGATTCGGGGTCGGGTGATGGGGGCAGAGTGAATTATTTTTCTCGTTCCTTTCTGATGTTGATTTGCCTATATAACCAACAAGTGGGGAGGGCTAGGAATCACCCAATAGCATATGGTGTGCATCTGTTGGACTTATATACATTGAATCCCTCGTAAGCAGAGGGTCCCCGTTCAATTCGGGGTCGGGTGATTTCCCGCTTCTCCCTTTTTCCTCTATTCATTCGCAAGTTCAATCATGGCCTATATAATTACCAAGTCGGAGGGGTAGAAAACACCTGGTAGCACATGGTGTGCATCTGTTAAAATTCCAAAATGGGTCGAGAAAAATTTAGCGGAAGGGTCCTCGTTCAATTCGGGATCGGGTGATGCGTCGAGAGTAAATCCTTTTTCTCTTTTCTTTCTGACGTTAATCTACCTATATAGGCGACAAGTGGGGAAGGATAGGGACCACCTGACAGCATAAGGTGTGCATCTGCTGGACTTGAGGAATCTGTTCAAGAGAATTTAGCAGAAGGTCCTCGTTTGATTCAGGGTCGGGTGATCTGTTCTGTAACACCCTTTCATCGTTCGCGGGTTTGATTTCTTTTAGCTATATAATGAACAAGTGGGAGGGTAGAGGAGCTACCTGACAGCATATGGTGTGCAGCTGTGGACTTATACTAGCCTGGTTGCGCAGGAGCCATTGGAGCCATATGATGGCATTTTTGCTGTGCGCAACTGGATGGCTCCACAGCCAAAATCAGACCAAAATCTGACGTCAATGGCTTTGTGGAGCCATTCACCCGCCAAATTTGCGCACGCCCCACAAGCCATCAAATGGCTCCAATGGTTTCTGCGCAAGCTCTCTACTATATACAGTTTCATTGTAAGCAGAGGGTCCCTGTTCGATTCGGGGTCGGGTGATCTGTTCTGCAATGCCTTTTTATCGTTCGCAGGTTTGATTTTTTTTAGCTATATAATGAACAAGTGGGAAGGTAGAGGAACCATCCGATAGTGTAAGGTGTGCATCTGCTGGATTTTATTGAGGGGTCTTTTATGTAAGTAGAGGGTCACCGTTCGATTCGGGGTCGGGTGATATGCTTTCTTACAAGAAGTTCTGTTTTCTTCGTCTTATTTTCTTTCTTTCTTGGATTCGAGGCGGGCTGGGATCACGCAGGGTGGGTTTGGCGTAGAGGGAGAACTTGGAAGGCAGGGTAGAGGGGTTTGTTTTTTTCTCTATATTTGGGTACGTGCGGAGTACGACTACGAGCACGGGTGGGAAATGTATGTAATTAAGGGCGGGCTACGCGCGCGTGATGCTTGCGAGAAGCGAGGGTTTAAATTCAGTGAGTGATGGAGATGAGGGAGCATGAGTATGGGAACCCGAGGGTGAGTCTGATTAGAGGTGAGATGGTAGGGAAAGAAGGGGACGTGTAATGAATTATAATGAAGTATTTTAGCTATGGCTACCGGGGTGGGCATATAAGGTGTCGATGGGAACCAGGAAAGACGCTGAGGTGGGGATAAATAGCGCGTATCGGGGTTGCGGGCAAGCGGGGAGGTGAGCGCTAGCGTGAATTTAAAGTGGTGGCTGGGAGATTGAGATTCAGTGCGCGGGATCCCGCAGTGATAAGTATAGAGGAGAATTAACAGAGAGGCGGTGAGCTGGTTGCGTCGAGATGTGTATCAGGTCAGGCAGGACCGTGAAAGACATATACCGGCAAGGAAGTGAGATGGATGAGGGCTGCAGTTTCCCAGCGGTGTAGCGTAGGAGCAATGGGACGCCAGAAGACGTTGCGACTAATATGCTGAATTATCGTGGATTTGGTCCAGGCGGTGCGTGGAGATACACGGGACGTCCGAGTTTGAGCAGGCACAAGACACGAATGCGACGCCGGGAGATTGCGAGGAAAGGTATATCGCGGGCAATTTAAGGAGTGGGCGATAGACACGCCGGGAAATATAAAGAGCAAGCGAAGATGATTAGATGATAGTCATTTAGGGCTTAGGCATTAGTGTGGTGTCGGTGGGTCGCAGATTGGCATAGAGCACGACTAAGTGGCAGTAATAGACTCGATCATGGGTCTACTGGATCCAGGAGTCGCCGACGAGGCCAGAGGCGGCCGTTGAGGCAAGAGAGTGGGCGTCGAGCACAAAGGACGGCGGGAACTTGTCAAGTAACCGGCGCAAATATCCCTCCTCGACCAAACTGCTCGACCTAGATGCCAGATGAATACCCACAGGAAACGCGGTAAATGCAAGGAAATGTGGGACCGGGATGGCTAAAGCGAAGACTGAGCTAGGCTGGGGCTGGCACACACATGGATTCCCCTCATGGCCACCCCTGATGGTGTGCTTGCGCACCCACGTGGGCGACGGGTGCAGGAGGAGCAGGCGCGCGAGGCGCGTGCGCGTAGGGTCTGCCACGGATGGGGTTCACCCGGGTCGACCCGCGGGTTCCATCCGCGGGTTTTGATCCGGGTCACTGCCACGGGTGACGGATGACCCGTAGCCTGTACCCGTGCAGGTACGGATCTCAGGATGGAAAATTTGTTAACCCGCGGGTTACCTGCGGATATTTCTCACTTTCTATGTCTTCTTTCTTTGTTGCAAGTCTTCATGAATAATGCACTTTCTCAGTATATTTCGGCTTGCTTTATGACGACGCGAGATGGCATCAAATATCTTTGAAATAACGGATTGGGACGAGACAAGGGCAAGATAAGACATGCAAGAAATAAAAGCAGGGCGTTCCCCCGCAATTGATTCGTAGGCGCTCATGTCGCTGTCTCCGGGTATCCCGCGTACCCGCGCAGTCTTATCTCCCTCTGCCCGAGTATCAATCCCCCAAATCCTTCCCTGGTTTCTGACCATCGTGCCTCTTTTTCTCGTCCCATTCATCGTATGGGACCTGTTCTCGAAACATTTTGATACTGCTCTTGCCCAGTTCAAACTCTCCGATTTTCCAGTGGTGAAGCAAAATCTGGGCGGCGCCGTACCCATTTTATATGGGTATTTTGTCCTCATCGAGTTTTTATACTGTAATTCTCTTCACTTTGATTGACGAGAAAAATTACTAATGAGGAATCAATGGCCTTACTCGCACGCTGGGGCTTCATCCCCAACTTTCTCGCTCTCAATCAAGTTAAATGGTTTGAACACCGTTTTTATCATCGATCACACGCCTCCTTTCTGCGTCAAGACCGACTCAAGAAGCTCATTAACGCCGAGGTCTTCACAATTTTCATTCTCGGTGCCGATGGAAAATCAGTCCCAAGGCGTATGTTCCACCCCATGTATCGCAAATTTCTAATTTAGCACTCTGGCAGTTGTTGCAAAGTCCCACACAGTCGCCGACGTACTCCACTCACTTTGGGAGGACGATTATCTGCCGTCAACTTATCGTGATAGCCACATGCTCGCCACATTGGGACGACATCCTCAGTTGCTGTCGGGTTTCATGTCACTGGGGAGGCTTGGCCTCTCGTCGCTCTCACATCTTCAGCTCCGTGTTCGAGTCAAGGGTGGAACCAGCTCGCCCCGTGAGAGTTTACCTCGCTTTATAGATGCGTTTCGTGTTCTGATTAAATTCCAGACATGCATACTCCGGAAGCATCTTCGTCTCGACCACCGGGTGGTGAACCTGATTCACCAGCGAAGAACACTCGGCGGCAGACCAAAAAAAGAACAGCTGAGTCGGACGATGACTCGGATGCTCCGGTCATAGTTTCACCCAAGAAGAAACGTCAAAAAGCCGGCGCAGAAGACAACTCGGACGAAGGAGTGTGGAACAAGAGTGATGAAGAGATTATCGGTGACCTTTTAGAGCTCAATTAAATTCATGGCAGCTAATTCCTCCGCTCATAGCTCAAAGTCGCAAGGCGTGGACATCCTCTGTCTACGACCATTATACGATCTCCCTCGAACGCACTTTTTCCGGCCCGCAACAGAACAAACCCGGTGTCCTTACGTTCATTTTCACCTGCCGCCACGATCCACTAGTCCACAAGGCTCAGAGGCGCAAACGAATGCAGAGCAGCCAGGGGACCGGTAATCTAGGTAAAACCAGTACCAAGTGTGATAAAACGCGCGGCGTTTCGGGTGACAGCAATAAGAACGCACAGCAAGATCTTCACCGATCTGTGTCCCGTTACACTCCTGCCCGCCATCGTGCTCTCGTCGCGCTGCGTTGCGCTTCGTCGCATCGGCCTTTCAATGCGGTCCGGGACCCATATTACTTGGAAGAGGTCGAGCTTCTGCGGCCCGGGACAAAGGTTCCCTCTCCTCGAACGGTCTCTCGTGATATCCACACGCTCTACCTCGCTGGGTCCAAGATGGTCAAAGAGTACTTCAAGGTGCCGTTCTTTCCATTCATTTATATACTGCTCGATCTAATCACTCAACAGGACTATCACGGTGCGATCCACGCCGTTATCGACGGCTGGACAGCACCCTTCGTTGCATCGTATCTGGGCATAGTAATCGTTTGGTTTGCTGCAGGGAAAATCCACCGCGCTATTCTGGAGTTTATAAGGTAATGCAATCGCTCGTTTAATTTCTGTGTTGAATTCTCCGCAGGTTAACCGAAAGCCACACGGGCGCGTACTTAGCGGACGTCACGGCTCGATGCTTCAAGCGCTTTGGGATCGACAAATTGGTGGGTTCTCAAGCGATTTAGAGGATAATACGACTGCTAATCTTCTTACTCTGGGGGCCCCAGTTACTTACACTCTGCATGGACAATGCGAGCAACTGCGACACCACTTCCGATTGTCTCCCAGAACATATACCAACTTATCGTGGCACTCTCTCTCGAACCAGGTGTTTCCCCCATACAGTTAATTTGATTGCGAAGGTGTGCCTGTGCCGCGCATTTCGTTCATGGCTTGACATTATTACAGGCCTTCATCGCCTTCTTCTTCAAGCAACCTAAGAAGAAGGCGAAAGTCACGGTGGCTCCTGGAAAGCGGAAGCGGAATCGAAACACTGCTGCCCCCGACCCACCGCCAATCATTGAGCCCGAGGAGGAGCGAGACGATCCGATTATCTCGGAGGTAGCGGTAGACGAGGAGGGCATCATGGACGAAGGAAAGGCCGCGCACGATGACGCGACAATCAGATCGGTCCACAAACAGGCCATTCTCACTGCCGAGTCCGAATTCTTTCTTCACATGACCGTCGCCGAAGAAGCACAGGCTTTGACGCTTTCCCCAAGGCCCGTCTCTCCCATAATTCGTCATACATGCTCTTAAAAATTGATTAGGTTGCTGGCTTGGCTCGCCGCGTTCATGACTCGGCCACCCTTCAAGGGAAATTTGAGAAGCTTGTTGAAGCTAATTCAGTAGGCTCGGGGCAAAAGATCGCATTGGATCGACGAGTCCCGACACGATGGAACTCGGACCTGGCGTGTCTCGTTGCTCACGTACAATTTGAACGTCCAGTCAAACAATTGACCCAAGATAACCTTGAGGAGTATGCCCTAACTCCAGAACAGTGGGTGCTTGCGAAACAACTTTGCCAGGCCCTTGCGGTGCGTCGTTCTTCCTCCTGTTCTGATTATTAGCTGATTATCGGCAGGTATTCGAGGACATAACCCTGCTGTTCTCGCAAGCGGAGGTCCCTCTCGTGTATGAGGTCATCCCGATGCTCGAGGCTCTCGAAGACGAGCTCACAAATATGCGGAACGATGCAGCACTGCCCGCCGTCATACGTATTGCGGCAATTGCTGCACTGTTGGTGGTCGGCAAGTACTATGCATTATCGGATGACACAGACGTGTATCGAATCGCAATAAGTGAGTGGTTCTATTGCTATTTTCACGCCGTTAACTCGATTCTTCAGTAATGTGCCCGGACAAAAAGCTTGAATGGTTCCAAACTAATCCTGGTTGGCGCCCCGAGGACCGCCTCGAGGCCGACCGTGTAGTTCGCCATCGCTGGGCCGAAACTTACGCAACTAGGGAAGGTCTCGAAACGACTCCCGCCGCAAATCAAGCTGCTAAGGCACCACCCGTATGTCAATATCTTTTGAGATCATTTCCCAAGCTGAAGCGTAATCCAGCCCGTGCGAAAGTGGGCGAGCTCATCCCGAGCTGTCCCGCAAACTTCGCACTCCCCAGACTCAATCGAAGCATATCTTGCCGCCCCGGTGGTATCGAAAAGTGACTTGTCCGAAGCGGAGGGAGGTTACCGAGCAGGTGTACTCGCTTACTGGGAAAAGGCGTTACCGACTCGCCCTCGCCTCGCTCGGATGGCCCTTGATTTTTTGTCGGCACCTGGTAAACCTAACCTGCTTTTTTTCGTATCTTCGCTGAATATTTTTAGCCGCCTCTGTTGATGCCGAGCGTGCTTTCTCCGGTGGCCGCCTTCAAGTAAACCACCTCCAGCATCAAACAAGCTCTCAAACCTTCAAAGCTCGCGTCGCACTTGGCTCATGGATTGGCACACCCTTGATGCCCAGTTCCAGTGATGCGGCCGCAATTATGGAGAAGAAATTGGCGCCGAAGGCGATAGGCAAAGGGAAAGAGAAAGCGGTCGTTATTGATTCTGATTCAGACGATGAAAACTAGTTTTATTTGCGTAGTTTACAGGTGAATATATATATATATGCTATGACCCGTGGTCACCCGCGGGTACCTGCAGGTTTACCCGCGGGTCCACCCGTATCCGTGTGTACCATACCCGTGCGGATACAGATTTGGCCTTAATGCTGCTACCATCCGCGGGTTTTCACCCGGATTGGACCCGGGTTACCCGTGGCAGACCCTACTGCGCGTCGGCGGGATGGTGGTTACCGGCCCGATTTGTGAGCCAAGTGAAGTGTAATGCATGTGATGCCGAGATGTGCCGAAGCAGCCTCATGTTTTCCTCATTGTCGGACTATCACTGCGACTTCATTTCTGTGTCCTCTCCTTAAATATTCCCCCATGCCCCTAGCCGACGGATCCTTTGCAGCAACGAAGAAGTTCGCCATCTGGCTCGTAGCGCTCCTTCGCTCCCGCAGAGTGTCCAACGAACGCACAGAGACAGAGAAAGAGCTCCGACGCCGGCGCAGGGGCGCACTGAGGGCCAAATCGAATGCGCATATCAGCGTATTGAATATGACCGGGGGCGTGGGTGGAATGGGCGGATCCGGTGAGAATAGCGGGACTGGCGGCAGCGGAGGGAACGGCGAAGGGGCCCATCTTATTGCGGATACCGTCTTCGTCGGGAACCTCGTCGTAAACGCCATTCCGCGCGGTGTCTCCGACCCCATCTTCTATGTAATGGACCCAGTAGGAGGCCACTTCCCAGTGTCGTTGCGATACTGTCACGTATACGCGGTGAGTGCCAGTATTTTCTAGGTTTTTTAAGGAATTTGAAATTGAAGTTTTAAAGGACCTCGACCGCATTATCAAGGCCTATCTGTGCGGTCGCCGGGAGGCGGGGGCTGACTATGTTGAGCGCGGAGACTACGCCGTAGTACTTGGAGATGGCAGCTTCATTGCACCTGTGGAATTTGCTGAGAAAGTTGGGACGGACATGCGGCTCGAGATGAGCATCCTCCAATTGCGGGTTCAAAACGAGAGCGATGCCATCCAGAATACCATATGCCCCTATTGTAGTTGCTCGCACGCAACCGAGACAGGAGGCGGTTGGTATAAGTGGTGCGTCATCTCTGCACCTTTTGACTACTCTCATCTCAGTGCCAGCACTAACAACAAATGCTCGAGAAATTATCGGATTGATGGTCAAGACCAGAACTCGGAAGATCTTACGTCTCCCCAAGTCGCGTATGGGTTCACCTTCGTGTCGCGATTTGATGAGTGATCGATTCCTTTTGAACAGGCTGCCAGATGAAACTTACGCATTTCGCCGGGTCCACATCCGCTTCATGTATCTTGTGAATACTCCGATGGTACCTGGATGGAGCCGTCCAGGCATGATCGAAGACTACACTCCGTCCATCCACATTGAACCCCCACCTGACTCTGATGAGCAGGATCTCTTGTTAGTGCCGCGCGATAGCATTGAGTTAGTTCTTATCCTCTGCTAGTGCTTCGCTGGGGGCGTTCGACAACTTCGACAACTACGGTCCGACGTCTCAAAGTGGTAAAGCTGCTGTGAACTGGACTGTCAAACGTGGACTAACTGCTGTCCAGGCATGAACGACGGCTACCCAACGGTTCCGGCACTTTTCATACAGGGATCGGAGTTACCTAGTTCAGGCCGAAGCGACCTCTGGAGCCCGGTATCGAGCTTCTCCGGCGACGGTAAGCGGTATTCAACACAATCCATGTTTGAAAGTAACATTATTTTTTTGCCCAGTTTTCCCCGACGACTTTTCCTCTGACGATTTCGCCCCGCATTGGTCCCAACACTCCCAACAGTTCTCCGGTTACTCTTCGCCGGCTCTGTCGCCCTCTTTGTCGCCGCTCACCTCAGCTTTCGACGGATTCGCGCTCGACGAGAGGTACCCAGCTGGGGACCAGAGTGTGCTGTCCAGCGGCCCCGCCATCCATTGGCTCAACGCCGACCCGTTTCCTAACTCCTTGGGCACTGCGATGTCGTGGGGGCCGGCGCAGACCGACATGCATCGAAATGCGAACAACAACAATACCATGTCCACCCCCGGCAATTTGGTAGCTGGATGGAGGTATCCCGCTAGCGACGAACGACCTCCGGCCGATTCCCACTCAGACCGGCCGCCACCCAGCCCCTCGCGCCTGACTGTTCCCGTCGTTGGCCTCCAGCGCAGAGGTGTCGGTGCTTTGCAGCGCAGCCGTGCCCACTCCGACCTCGCCGCTTTGCTGCCTGATCAGGACACCGGTCGTGGCCGCGGTCAGCACCGAACGGCCCTGAGCATCCCGAACTCGCGCAGCGTCAACAACGGCTCTTGAGCCGCCTCTCCTCACGGCGCCATCGTGTCCATAGGGCGGCGGTGCACTTTTACCGCGATCCGTGGTCTGGATGAGCAGCGCAACATCAGATCGACCTCGGGGTGCCGTCAAAGCGACATAGTCGAAAGAACCTCATTATAATATTGAAAAATATGTCTTTGAAATGTTGGCGGAGGATCTTGCAAACGCATCGATGTTAGAAAACCATCAAACAACTCCGTTTAACAAGCTCGCTGACTTACGTGTGCGCCAAGGATCTCGTCAACGGCGCTCCTGAAACATCTTTGTGATCACCACTACCGCTCGGTGGTGTACCACCACCACCTGCATTTGAGAAGACTGAAGACGTAACCAGCGTCGTTCAGCAGTGAGAGTACCTGAACCAGCCAGTATGCATTCAAGACTCGGATGGCATTGCGACAGAGATTTACGGTTGCTACGGCCCAATAACAGGTCCGGACTTCTCGGCCACGATTTGTTGCATGCAAACTCCATAGCCGAGAAAGCTTCGGGGCCACGGGGGTTGAAATGGTGGCAAAGAGAGTTAGGAGTGCTTAGCTTTCCACACCGAAGCTTCTCGCTATGATACGCCGATATGCGCGTCTCTGCGGCCACATTGTTTATTTGTTTGTGCAGATCAAATGTTGAACCATGGGGAAGTGATCACGGCCGAAGCCTCTTTCACTCAAGTGGGAACCGTCCATTAATTCGGGCAGCAACGCTATCCTCTGTCCGGAATGTCTCGGACATATTAGAGTAAGTATTGATATTGGGCATATTTTCCGCACTGATAGATACCAGATCCATAATTGAATACTTAACATTGGTGTTCCGTTCCTCATCGGCAGCCTGAGTCTTGCTTTTCAGTCTCTCCTACGGACCTCGACTGAGGAATCTCGTACATATCGAGGTTCATCCCACGGAGAGGCAAATAGCTAAATAAACTAAAGGAGGCCTTCACCAGTTCAGGGCCGCTCGGTCGTTGATGTGTGGTACTCTTCCTGGTGAACTTGAACCGGGCTTTCGCAATGAAGGTGCGGCACATCTCTGAAGCATTTTGGTCATTTACCTTCTACTGAAATGAAGGAAGAGCTCACTCGTCGCCTTGTTGCTGGATTGAGCCACACCGGACACAGCACTATTAAGAGCGGCGGGTGTCTCTGAGCCGTTGGGTTTGGGGCGAACAGTAACCGTAAGTTCTTCATGCTTGAATAACGCCCATCGGTTGTAGCTTCTATTTCGACATCATCAAGGGGGAACTGGATGATGTATTCCTCCTCCTTGAGAGACACGAGTTCGACATCTGATTTTCCATTGTGCTGGCGGATTATCGATAGGTTGCAAATGTTCTTGTTTCCGAAATCAGGGGATATAAGTAGGGCAGAAATCGAGAGAGGCCATCAAACATGTGTACCCTTCCTTGCACCCTCCCTCCGCTCTCATTAGGGTGTTTCAGAATTAGAATTTTGAGCCCAACTTGAGCCCCAACTTCGACCCCAACTTGACCCAAACTTGAGCCAAGTTGAGGCACAAGTTGAAGCTTTGTTCATGAAACACCTAAGCAGATTTTCTGCCTTAACTCCGAAGTTGAGGTAAACTCGGAGCTTCGCGTATCATGAAAGATGTGATGCAGGCCTGAGAACCGGATTAGCCGAAGTTGGGGCACAAAGTTGGGGCACAAGTTGGGGTCGAAGTTGGATGTCAAGTTGTGGTCCTATGCACAACTTGACATCCAACTTCGATTTCGTGCCCCAACTTCGACCCCAACTTCCGGCAAGTTGGGGGTCGAAGTTGGGGCTCAAGTTGGGCTCGAAATTCTAATTCTGAAACACCCTATTCATTCGGGACACGTCTAAACAACGAGTCTCAAAAGCCCTCAAACTCGTTGATTTCTTGGAAGAATGGATTCCGGAGGAAAAGAAGATTTCACACGGGTCACTCCGGGCTAAACACCTAGCTCTCTCAAGTGGACCCGTAGAGCTAACTGAAAATCAACTAAAAATGCTCTCCGAGTTTAGACATCAGTTTATTGTGTGCGTACCTCGAGTATTTCCCGGAGTGGATGTGGTCAGGCTACTGACAGCGGTCTCCCCCTAGTGCCTGGATGCTCCTACCACTGTCTACGCCTTGGGAGGATATCGAAGAGATTGTCTTGAAAGCTAGTGGGTGCACGAATGTCCCTACCGGTTATTCGGAGCCAAGCACCACTCCGTCTCCAACGACCCTGCCAGTGATATCTGAGGACCTCCTAATGAAGAGTTTCGAAATCAATGATTTCCTGGGATATATAGAAATCGCCCGCCGCCCGGGTGCCAGATCATATCAAAGACATCTTTCATGCGCGCTTGTCTGAAGACATACTGTGCAAAAATCCGGAGCTGCGTCGTGGATATACATCCGGAACAAATTCTGAAGAGAATCAGGGCGTCCGCGAGGGCTAAGCGACGGGTAATGAGACATATGCGTGCGGTGAATGAAAACGGATCCGCTGAACCGCGGGTTCTCTCTGCACGGGGTGTCAGCTTCCAACCCATTTCATTTTTTGACCGCATACGATCGTTTATTTCCCGCTCCTGGAATGCCAGGGAGGATTCGAACTGGTTCTTGTCGCGGCGAGTTCCCCTCAAGTTGATGTAACTTATTATTTCTCTTGTCATGCAAGCAGTCAAGGTTGGCGTGGTGCCGCATCTGTGACCAGTAAACAATGGAAAGAGCTTAATGTCCATGATGGTTTAAGTTAGGGGGCCGGAAGATCCCGCGAAATCACATGCCGATGATCCGATTCTAATCCCGATACTCCCCGATCCGCCCCATTCTTGCATAATTAATTCTTGGTGCGACGACGTTACATACATGATTATCCATTACAAGTTCAAATAAAAACGCTATGCAGCCAGTAAAGTAACCATATCGTGTTCGGGTCTCGGTACAGTAACCCCTCCCTCCCTCCTCCTCGCCCGCTCAGAGCCTCAGAGTCTCACAGCACGCTCACGCCGTCAGCGGCACCGGCACCCAACCGCGACGCACCTCCTTCCGTGCCCGCAGCCGCGCAAGGCTCAGCGCACGCGCGCGCATCCACACGTCATCCCCGCCGTACGCGTCGCCAGTGTACGCTCGCCCATACTCCGCCTCCTCCGCGTCGGTGGCGTGCCCGTGCCCGTGCCCATGCGTGGCGCCTGAGCACTCCGACTGCGCGCGCCCATGCGTGAGGCCGAGTCCGTGCGCGTGTCCATGCGACGACGCATACTCCGAGCGCGAGCGCCCGTGCCCGTGCCCGTGCGACGACGCATAGTCCGACGCCGCGTACGTGTATCGTACCCCGGCGATCGTATACCCCTCCTCGCTATCGCTCCCCTCGTCGTCCCCCTCGGACCCCGCGTATGCATACGGGGCCGCGCCAAACGACGACGCCTCCGACCCCGACGAGCCCTTCTTCAGCCGCATCTCGCATGCTTTAGACGAGAACGACAGCGAGTCCGACGACGCCGATGACGACAGCGTGCGCTTCTCTTCTTCTTGTTCTTCTGCTTGTTCGTGTTCGTGTTCGTGTTCGCGTTCCAGTCCTTCTCCCTGCTCCTCCTCCTCCTCCGACACGAGCGATGCAGACGACCCCGCTGCCACCAGCGCCCACGGCCGCGACGACGACGCCGACAGCGTCGCCGACAGCGCCGGCTCCCGCTTGCGCTCCGCGTTCCTCGGTGCCCACGTCCCGTACCCATGCCGCCCCTCCCACATCGCCCCCGCCTTCCCCTCCCAAATAGCACCCGCCTTCCCCTCCCAAATCACGCCCGCCCGCCCCGGCGTCGACATCGACCGCGGGATCCCCGCCTCCTTCACGGGGCTCATCCCCCCCGCCCCCTTAGCACCGGCAGCAGGCGCGCGCCCCCCGCGCGGCCCCGCAAAGCGCGTGAACACCCCGCGCGGCGTCGACATCGAGCGCGGCAGCGCGGGGGCGGCGGCGTCCGCGAGAGAGACAGAGCGCAGGAGGGCCGCCGACGCCGACTCCGAGCGCGGGAGGGCGCTCACATTCGTAGTCGTCTTGCTCTTCGTGCCCGGGTGTGGAAGCGCGACAGGCACGCGCACGCCCGCGGCCGCCAACACGCGTACGACGTCCGCGTGCCCGCGCGTCGTCTGCATGCGGTGCGCGTACGTGCAGCGCAGCGCCGGCGTCGTCCGCGGGGGCAACATCGGCGTCAGGGTCGGACTGAAGCAGAAGAATGAGTAAGTCACCGCCACCGCGTATTCTAGAAAAGCATCACTCACCCCTCCCCGCACTCAAACACAAACTCGCCCCCCAGCAGCCGAATATCCCCCCCGCGCTCCCACACCGGCATCCCCGCGCGCAAGGCGCGCAGCACGACCGCGCCGATGCCCGCGAGCGTGCTGTGCGCAACGTACGTCTGCGGCGCCGCGTGCGAGTCTTCCTCCGCGTCCTCGTCCGCTTGAGCTTGAGGGTGATCTGGTTCAGGTTCCTGTCCATGCGCGAAGCCAAGCGCGAGCGCGTCCAAGTGCGCGTGAGCCGGTTCTGGTTCTGGTTCCCGACACGCGGAGATCGAGATCACAGGCGAGTGCGCCCCATGCGCCGCCGCCGCCGCCGCGAACGCGCTTTCCCCATGCCCTCCGTGGCCCTCCCCGCCGAGCACGGGCCCGCTCGCCCCACCGCCGCCCGCACCCCACCCCATCCCGAGCGCGGCGTACACCCCCTCCGCGGGCCGCGGGTCGACCACCATGCGCACGCTCGCGATGCGCCCGCCTCGTCCGTGGGCGGGGGTGGTCTCGTCCGTATCGTCCCTCTCGTTCGCGTTGGCGTCTTCGTGCTCCCCCACCCACGGATCCCCCAAATCGAACCCCCGCCTCCTCCCCGCGCCCGCACCCTCCTCGCCGGCGCCCGCCCGGAGGAGCCCCTCGCCCGCGTCGAGCAGCGCGGCGGGGAACCCGAACGACGCGAGGTAGCGCTCGATGAGCGTGTGTGCGCCCGGCGCGACGAGGAGGAGGTGCGTTTCTGTTTCTTCTTCCGTTTCGTCGGAGGGGTCTGTTTCATCTGAGGGTGCGGAGGGGGAGGGGGAGGGGGAGGTGTGCGCGAGGTGGTCGTCCGAGCCGTCGCTTCCGTGCGCGGGGTGGCCCGATACCGAGTCCTATAAAACGAAGAGACAGAGGAGAATCAGCTCCGGTGTTCGAGCGCAGACGTAGATGGAGCAAGAGAAAGAGAGAGAAAAACAAAACGCAGAAGTAAAGAGAAAATAATCGGCCTTCCGCCGGCGCAGAACGCAGAAAGCGGAAGCGAACGCAGAAGGCAAAAGAACGAGAGAAGGCAAAAGCAAAAGCAAAGGAGGATAACGGAGGTGTGAATGCGAAAGCGCAAGAGAACGTAAAACGTAGAACGTAGAACGCAGAACGCAAGAAAAGGCAAAGCAAAAGCGGATAACGCCGCATGAAAGTAAGGCAAAAGAGGCAGAGCAAGAGTAACACAAAAGCAAAAGCAAAAGAAGTGTGGAAGCGTAGCCATCATCCCCACAGAAACCACAACCGAAAGCAAGAAAAATACGCACCCCAAGCCCAAGCCGCGCCGCACTGGAATCGCACTCGAGCGCGCCACACGCGCGCGCGGCCCAGCGCGCCGTGCGCGTCTCGATGTCCGTGTCGCTGTCGGTTTCCGTGCCCGTTCCCGTTCCTGGTTCTCCGGCTGCTCCGTCTGCAAGCGCAAGCACGTCGATGTGCGTTTTCTCATCGACGGGCGACGCCGCATCGCCTGGCGCGCGCGCGAGGCTCTCGAGGTACGCGAGCGTCACGCTCTCGCTCCCGTTTATCTGCGGGCTCGGGCCCGGGCTCCCACTTGCGTTGGCGGGAGCGTGCCCGCCGTACGCGGGGCAGGCGGTCGTGTCGACGTGGTCGGCGTTGGGAGAAGGCGAAGGAGGAGGCGAGCTGGGACCGCGAGAGGGAAAAGTGAAGTCTGTTGGAGAGGACGAAGGCGAGGCTGCGCTAGTAAGAGTAGGAATAGAAATAGAGATGGCGGCGCGGCGGGCAGACTTTGATGGAGATAGGGGGGTAGTCGAAGTCGAATTTGCGGTAGGGAAATTTGTAGACATAGAGGCAGAAGTAGCCGCAGAAGCAGAGGTAGAGGGAGAGGCAGCAGCGCGCACGGCGCCGGAGAGCGCGACCATGTAGTCCTGGCAGAGGGGGCACCAGAAGTGACGCAGGAACACGACGAGCGTGCGGCGGCGTGCAGACTCGCCTGCCTTCATGCCGAGCGAGTCGCCAGGCATGCCGAGGAGCGCACCGAAGGGGACGCGCACGCCGCTGGGGGCGACGAGCGGGAGGTGCGCGGCGCGCGCGAGGGCGGCGGCGCTCGGGGGCACCAGCGCGGGGAGCGGCGGGAGCTTCGTCTTCAGGGACACCACGGAGGGCTTGTGCGCGGGCCCATGCTGCTTGTGCAGCTTGCGCGGCGAGGTGGGCGACACGGGCGGGGACGTCGCGGCGGTGTCGGCCGAGTCGGCGCTCGAGGATGAGCTGGAGCGTGCAGTGGCGGGCGCGGGGGGGATGGCGACGCTCAGGTCGAGGTCGAGGTCGCGCAGCTTCATCGGGCGGGAGGGAGGGAGGGCGAGCGCGGCGAGGCCTGGGGGGAGGAGGCCGGGCGGGAAGGCGGCGGGCGCGGGGCTCGAGATGGTGTTCTTGCGCACGCGCGTGGGTGACGGGTGCGGGAGGAGCAGCCGCGCGAGGCGCGTGCGCGTCGGCGTCGTCGGCGCAGGGACCGACGGCGAGGGCGGGATGGCGGACTGCGCGCGGCGGCGGGTGTAGTGCGGCTGCGACGGCGAGGGTGAAGCGGAGGGGATCGGGAAGGCGCCGGGGGAATGCGGGGCGGCTGGTACCGGGGCGGGCGACAGCGGCGGGGCAGCGTACAGCGCGAACGAGTGGCGCGCGCCGCCGGCCCGTGCGGCGTCCTCCGCCAGCAGGAGTGTATCAAGATCGACTGCGGGCGCGGGCTTGCGGCGTATTCTGGCAGTGGCAGGGGTGGCCATGAGGGGAGGAGGCAAGAGGTGACAAGCAGATTTGGAGCTGCAACGCGGTTTAAGCACGCTCGCTTTCATGAGGCATCCACGTGTATAGCCTAGCTCAGAGTCTTCGCTTTAGCCATCCTGGTCCCACATTTCCCAGCATTTACCGCGTTTCCTGTGGGTATTCATCTAGCATCTGCGTCGAGCAATCTGGTCGAGGAGGGAGAGATTTGCGCCGGTTACTTGACAAGTTCCCGTCGCCTCTTGTGCTCAACGCCCACTCTCTTGAGCTCAACCCATCCTCTGGCCTCGTCGGCGACCCCTGGATCCAGTAGACCCATCATCTATCCCACTGTCTGCCTACTGCCACTTATTCGCGCTCTATGCCAATCTGCGACCCCGAGGAGTTATTCCGTCACGGCGCCACCGACAGTGGACACCACCCACTAATGATGCCTAAGGCCTAAATGGCTATCATCTAACCATCTTCGCTTGCTCCTTATATTGCCCGGCATGTCTATCGTCCACTCCTTAAATTGCCCGCGCCTTCCCTCGCAATCTCCCGTGTTTTGCCTGCTACCAGACCGACTATAATTCGGCACATGCATATGCATATGTCTAGTCAGCTTAACAACCTCTGCTTATCCGACGATAATTCGGTGCCTATCTATCTATCTATTAGTCGCAACGTCCTATTGCTATTGCTGGGAACCCACACCCTCAGTCCTGCTAGCTACTATTGCTCCACGGTGGATCTCCGCCTGATACACATCTCGGCGTAACCAGCCCAACGCCTCTCTATTAATTCCATCTATATCACGGCTATTCTCAGTACCACTGTGGGATCCCGCGCATGCACTGAATCCCAACCACCACTTCGAATTCACGCTAGCGCTCACCTCCCGCTTGCCAACAACGCCGCTAGCAATATCCACCATGTTCTCGACTCTCGCTATTTATATTTATTCCCCCTCCCAGCATCCTGATTCCCATCGACACGGCCGTGACGGCACCTATGTACCACCCCGGTAGCCATAGCTACTGCCCGCCCGCCCACTTCATTAACACACTTCATTATAATTCATTACACGTCCCGCTTCTCTTCCCCTTCATCTCATCTCTAATCAGACTCAACCGCCATCCCACCTCTAATCACGCTCACACTCGGGTTCCCATACTCATACTTCCCCCTCAATCACTCAATTTTAAACCCTCGCTCCTCGCATCTCGCGCGCGCGCATCCCGCCCTTCAATTACCTCTATCCATATTCCATATTTCATATTCCATATTCCATCTTCCCCTCCTTCCCGCCCTCCCTCGTATTCTTACCCGTGCTCGTTCTCTGTACCTTTACCACCCTACCCAAATATAAAGTAAAAAAAAAACCCCCTCCGCCTGCCTTCCAAGTTCTCCATATGCCAACCCCACCCGCCTGCGTGATCCCAGCTTGACCGAATCCAAGAAAATAAGACGAAGAAAAAAGAACTTCTCACAAGAAGGCATATCACCCGACCCCGAATCGAACGGGGACCCTCTGCTTACATAAAAGACCCCTCAGTAAAATCCAGCAGACGCACACCTCGTGCTATCGGGTAGTTCCTACCCCTTCCCACTTATTGGTTATATACGTAAGCAAGTAGACTGGACAGAAAAACGAAAAAAACCAACAGACGAATGAATCACCCGACCCCGAATCGAACAGGGCCTTCTGCTATATTCTTTTGAACAGATTGGGGAATTTTAGCAGATGCACACCATGTGCTACCGGGTGGTTCCTAACTCTCCCATCTTGTTAGCTATATAGGCAAATTAACATCAGAAAGAAACGAGAAAAATAATCTATTCTCTCCCCATCACCCGACCCCGAATCGAACGAGAACCTTCTGCTAAATTCTCTTGAACAGAGTCCTCAAGTCCAGCAGATGCACACCATGTGCTACCGGATGTTTTCTATCCCTCCCACTTGGTAATTATATAGGCCACGATTGAACTTGCGAAATGAAATAGAAGAAAAAGGGAGAAAGAGAAATCACCCGACCCCGAATCGAACGAGGACCCTCTGCTTACGAAGCGATTGACATCTATAAGGCCAGCAGATGCATGCCATGTGCTACCGGGTGGTTCCTAGCTCTCCCCACCTGTTAGTTATATAGGCAAATTAACATCAGAAAGAAACAAGAAAAAGAATTCACTCTGCCCCCATCACCCGACCCCGAATCAAACGGGGACCTTCTGCTAAATTCTCGTCAACCCTGGAATTTTTAGCAGATGCACACCATGTGCTACCTGGTGTTTTCTATCCACTCCAAATTATGTATTATATAGGCGAAATCAATATCAGGAAGAAACGAGAAAAACAGTTCATTTTTTCCCTACCACCCGAGCCCGAATTGAATGAGGACCTCCTGCTTACATCTTCTATCCTAAGACAGCAAGTAATGCAGATGCACACCATGTGCTATCAGATGGTTCCTAAGTCTCTCTACTCATTGGTTATATACGTAGGCAAGTAGACTGAACAGAAAAACGAGAAAAAAATAGCAACCCCAAATCGAACAGGGTCCTTCTGCTTACAACCTGATCGATAGATTCTTCAAGTCCAGCAGATCCATACCTTATGCTATCAGATGTCTCCTAACTCTTCCTGCTTGTCAGTTATATATGCAAATTAACATCAGAAAGAAACGAGAAAAATCATTTATTTTCACGCCATCACCAGATCCTGAATTGAACGAGGACCCTTCTGCTAAATTATGAGAGACCCCTTATATTTTTAGCAGATGCACACCATGTGCTACCGGGTGTTTTCTACTGGAAAGAGTGTACTAAGGTGATTCATATCACTACTATATACATAATATGTCTCTGACAATACCTACACGGGCAGTTCAACAGTTATCGGAGAAATTGTCAAGGCCTGTCCCAACCAGTCTGTGGTTGCATATTTCTATTTTGATTTTAGGAATGAGAGGCAGGATAAGAATCAGGATAAATTGAACCCAGCGCGGAACATGCCAGGGGTGTAGCGTACAGTACATTGGCCTAGAAATATACTGTGCTACGCTGCTGCCTTGCATGGACATTATGGTACATCCCACCTGATCTGTTTGGGATTTACAACCATTTCTTGAATCAGGCAGCAGATACTCCCAGAAGAACATTTTTTTTCCAGGCAATTTTCCGGTGGCTTGTGTTTTCTGCCAAAGAACTCACATCAGATGAGTGGGCAGATGCTATTGCTTTCTGGCTGGACAACCCCACATTTGACTTTTCCAGCCCAGTGAAATCCAGGTACTACCCAGATAGACATCAGGGCAACTGTGGCATCTTCAAGTTGTTGGGGGCCTGATTGTGATTGAAGAGAGTCGCTGGGCTAAACCATCAATTGCTCTAGCACATTCATCTGTCAAGGATTATATTTTTTCCCCACAATTTCATCAGGAATTTGTGTTCGCCCAGATGCCAATACCAACCGCATGGATGCACCTGCCTCAAGGCAAGTAGCACATTTAGCGGGTACCATGGGGCTGTGCAGCGAGAAAGGGTATAAAAGAGATTGTATTCTACACTCAATAAATCAATTTCCTCTTGGGCAGTGGTTTTTCCCCACTTTCCCCCCTGTGTACCTTGCCCAGCCAATACAGAGTTGATCACCACCACCACAGTTCACACTTGTCTTCAGACATTCTACCTTCCTCCCCACTGCAGCTCTTCATTGATGCTCGCGCTCACCA
The DNA here is from genome assembly GCA_029204335.1 of Mycena vulgaris. Classification (NCBI taxonomy): domain Eukaryota; kingdom Fungi; phylum Basidiomycota; class Agaricomycetes; order Agaricales; family Mycenaceae; genus Mycena; species Mycena vulgaris. The sequence continues at coordinate 315,069 of JARGYA010000098.1, forward strand.
CCCCCCTTGACCAGCAGACTCCTGCATCTCAGCTCACACCTCGCACATTTGGGGAAAGGTGTTGAACCAGAGAGGAAGTAGAAGACTTCAGGAGTTCAGGAAGCTAGGGAACAGCTAGCCTGATGAGTACATTTCGCCTTTCACCTCATTTCACATTGACCATCCCGCATTCACCCAAGTGCCAACCAACTGGAACCACCAGAGCGCTGATCCACCACTTCCTCTAACCAGATTTCATCCATATCACCTCCTAGAGGACAACCAAGCTACCAACTGAATACCATCCCATTCACACCCGTAGCACCGCGGTCCTTATCACAGCAGTGAGCTCGTAGTATTGGGGAAAGGTGTACGAGAGGCGGGTTACCGCACAAATGAGGGGCCCAGGGAGGGGGAGGGGAAGCAGGCAAGGCACTAGGGTAGGGAACAGACTTGTCCAACCGGCTTGGCCAAACGGCTTGCCCCCCTTAGCGGAGTTTGAATTTTGTAGACGGGCTTGTGACGGGTTGGGCTTGACCTCGGCTACACTGCACATTCCCACTGTAGGAATAGTATCAATTGCTGCTCTTCACGCTGCCACCTTCATTCCTATTTCACAGTCCCAAGTTCGGAACCTCCCGGCCGTGTTCGCTGGCATGATTGATGCTGAAAGTTGAACATTGTCTCTTTCATCACGACCTCTGGTGGCAATAAAACTGCAACAGAATTATCATTCCAATGCCTAAGACATCTGTGCAAGACACACTGTGCAGTCATGCACAAGCCCACCCAAGCCCAAGCCTCCGGTGACTCAACTCGTTCCACTGTAAAGAAGGCAACAGCCTCTTGGTGCATGGAGATTGTCAGTGCTGTTCAAAATCTAGGGGGCGACACTTCTGATCAGCAAGTTTTGGTGTCCCATTAAGCTGATCAAGGTAGTGGAAAGGACGGCCTCAGGTTCTGAGGTTGGAAAAAACCCAGTGTGCACATTCAATGCGCAGCCTCACAGCTGCGTCATTGCTTTTTCTTACCCGACAAATACTAGTTGAAGCTCCTGATGACAGGGTTCATTCCAAGCGGTGAGAATTTCTTTGCTCAAAGGAACTGCGCCATCAAAATGGCTGCGAAAGTCTGGTTTTTGTGATCCGGATGGTCAGGCTTTGTGCGGAATGGCAAACAAATCGTGCCGATCCAAGTTAAAATTTCAGAACAGTTCATTTGGGGTTTTTTTAAAAGGGAACTGTACCTGATTCACTGTAAGACTTGTGTCCTTGATTTCCTTCCGGAATGTGGACAATGTGACAACCAGTACAAGGACAGTAATAAATCCAACCCAAAAGCATGTTAGATTAGCCAGAACACTTGATTGAATCTTACTGACCAGATTCGCGCGAGTGTGAGATGTGTTTCCAGTAGCATGCAGTTTGCGTTTTTATCCATAATAAGTACCTTTTCTTACCTTTTCTTAACATTGCACAGTCCGAGACAAATTCCTGGAAGTATCTACATGGAAGCTGGAAGAAATTAGTGTTTCAATTTGACAACAGTGCCGGCACCAACTGAAAGTAAGATAATGTAAGCATCACCCCACTCTTGAAATTCAAGTGCATAGGGCTATGGACACAAAATTCTATCCACGCAAGTCCAAGCCGCTTGCACAAGCCATTTCATGCAGAGTCAAGTTGCGCCATTCCAACATTAATTGAACTAGTCATTGTTTGAATCCGCTCTTACCACAGATGATTAGAGCCGCTTTCAGAGGGCCAAGAAGTGTACCAGTCATTAAAAATGCACGGCTTAAGCCGCGCAAACCCGATGGTAATATTTGTGACAAGCTGCACACAAGCTCGTCACCCAGGCAAAAATGGCTTGTGGTACGTGAGACCAGCCATTCGGCTCGAGCCCAAGCCCGAGTGTATTCTCAATTCCAAATGGTGTCAAAAATGCACAAAGTACTTGGAGGTCTCTGGTATGCTTTCCAAACAATAAGAGATGTTCAATCAGCCGCCACCACAAGCTTGCGGGGGATTATTTATGTTGGCCTGAATCATCCCTCGCAGCGACAGAGAATTATCACATCAGCAACCAAAAAGTGTGAAAAAAAATGCCAATCCTATGAAGTAGACTATCTTTACGTGCATTGGGGTTGGTGTGTTGAGATTATGCGTTGGAGGCGACCTGTCAGCCCGTCAAGGCCACATAGGCAGAGGATATGGTGGACACATGTTACTGACGCGTCAAGGCGTTACCATGGAGCTGGACTCCTGGAAACACATCGCGACACGTCGGAGGACACGGAACCCTTTGTCCATCGAGTCAGGGAGTTTGACCCCCGCAGTTTCCTCTACCACATTGTTCAACTTATTTATTGTTCTTCAAAGGGTATAAATACTGTAGCATAGGATCATCCAATATACAGTTAATTTCCCTTTCATTTTTCTATATAAAGTTTGTGGAATGCGAGGAATATGTGCAAGCCCGTTGGTATTTGTGGCTGGAGTTAAGCAAGCAAACGGGCTTGCCAAGCCATCAAATGAGCTCGCAAGCCAATCTGCTGGGCTTGGGCTTGCGTTCACCCAAATCCAAGCCCAAGCGCAAAACAAGCCTGTTGGCGCGGACGTAAGCCCGTTTGCAAGCCAAAAGGTTAACCTCGGTTACTGTAGCGTTTCGACCTAAGGTTCAGGTGACGGGTGACAGAGGGCCCTGAGCGAACAATTTTGGCGGTCATGACGGTGACGGCGGACCAGTGAACACCTCAATTTTTCATGTTTTCAAAGGGTATTAAAATCGTAACAAAAAAAGTGCGAAAATATGAGAAAAAAAATCTAGTGCTCCTTCCAAGCTTGCCGCGCGACAAATTTGAGACGCCGGCCATGGACTAGGACTGCAGGTTCTGCCTCCGACTCATCTTGTTCAGCATCCGAAGCCTCGGCGTCCCCACAGCGAGTAATCCCTCCTTCCGCACCAACAGCGAAATTGACGGCGAGAGACCCACCCGAAAGAAGATGGTGTGAAATGATGGCGAGACATACGTTGACCAGTTTTAAATTTCTTCTGCTCTTCTCTCTGCCCTGCCCGGTATTAAGTAGACAGTTAGACCGTTAAACACGCCTCAAGTACCCGAATGCGACAGAGCGCAGCCAGTTCATCCTTTCCTCAATAATTTTCAGTGCCTTCTTGAACCCCATGCGTGCGCAGATCGCCTTTGGCAAGCTCCAATAGGGACAGTCAGAGTAGCGGTTTTGAGGCGGTTCTGACAGTCGGTTCTGATGGCGGTTCTGGATTTTAATTAGCGTGGGAAAACCCTCGAGAACCGGAACCGCCTTCAAAATGCAGAACCTCCTCTGGAGGAAGTTTTACAACGGTTCTCACAGGCGGTTCCGGTTCTCGGCCAGTAATCTTTACTTTCACTATGATTTGCTTTGTGACTAGATTTACTGCTGGCTAATCTGGGGCGCCTTTCCTCTCCCCATTCTGAGTCCACTCATCAACTCCTTTCGAGTCCGCCGTCAGGCTATTATCTGGCAATGGGAGGTAAGCCTAAGCGGGCTGCCACCGTCTTGCAAAAGGCCAAAGATGTTGCCAGCATTGCAGCTGAGGAAGCTCGTGAAGTGGACGAGAAACCACCAAAAAAGAGAGGCTCCTTTGTGATTCCGGATGTACCATTTCAAGAGCTTGTTTGCGCGCTCGCCGCGTCGCGTGGCGGGAGGCATGATGGATTAGGTGCATAGCCACAGCAGTCAAGAAATAATTTATTTAGTTGCTATAATTTATAAAGGCCTGGTCAAAACCGACAATGGACTCAACCGTCTTGAAAAGTAGGTCAGTCAAGATTCAGGTCGGTTTTGGATGATTGTCTCACGGTTCTGATGTAAAACAATTTCCAGAACCGCCTCCAGAACTGCCATCAGAACCGCCCCAGAACCGCCTCAGAACCGCTACTCTGACTGTCCCTAATACTCTCAGGCAAGAATGGACCTGCACTGCATTGGCGCAGTCCGGGCAGTCACTTGGCAAAATGAACAATTGCCAAGCCCTGAACACCGTAACCAGTGAACAATTGAGGTGACGGGTGACACCCTGTAAATCTTTGGTCGAAACGCTACAGTACTGTATGCCTCAGGGTCTAGCCAGGCTTGGCACGTCACATGTTCAGCATCCATTGGATATGCATCATATTGGTTTACACCATACACGATTTTTAGACTCTAAACTGACTCGGGGCAGCCCATAAGAGCGTGCGGAAGGGGAGAGACCAGCCATAGCAAGATTTGGCAAACATCGGTGATGGTGGCTATCAAGTTGTGGTACGTACCAGCGCCTCGCATACAGTTGGCTTTACGTTCCGCGCCAGGGGTAATTACTTCACGCCCGCAGGGATATGCATCGCTGAAACATGCGATTAATATCGAACGGAATATAATATAAAAGGTGCAGGCAATGCCAGGGCACATTGCTCTAAGCTACCTACGATGCACTTCACTCGCACTTTCTCTTCGCTTGTCCTCTTCGTTCTTGGAGCCGTCCAGGTCCAGGCCGCAGCCGCTCCTGGGGCGGACCGGAGCCTGACCAAGAGAAATTGTACACTCAACTTCATTGCAGCGCTGATTATTCATACTGACTTCTCACTGTAGGGTGCGGCTTCGATAGCACCTGCTCGTGTACGCCGGGCCCAAAGTGCATGCTCACCTTGGACACGTGCTCTGGCGAGTATTTCTGGCCGACGAAGTGCACGGGGTGCGAACCGTGCGTGAAGCAGTGCGTCGAGTTTTGTACGTTGATTTTTTTCAAATATTTTGTGCCAATGCGCTTACTGATGGTGTCGTAGTTACATGTATCCCTCAGAAAGAGGTCGCTTAGCGAGGGCTAAGGCATTCCTCAGTGATGTTACTCTGGCTGGAGATTCGGGGTGTGATCTATACAAAATGTCTCCCGAGTTGCATGTGCTAGTGTTCTAGAATCTCTACTTCATTATGCTGGGTTGAATGTAGGATGAGGATGAATGCGGAACCACTGATCCTGCTCATTGATCCCAACGTCCAGATGATTAAGTATACCGCTTTTTGGCTTGGTATTACGGCCAAAGTGAAGCCAAACTCTGTACCTTATCCTCGGTAGGTAACTAATCCGGGCGCTCAGGGACACATCGCGACGTATCATTTCCATGGATGCAATCTAGTGTTCAAGCGGCAGAGTAGAAGTGGAAGTGACGAGCGGCAGAGACAGTTGTTCACGGTGGATTCCACAGTTACACGGCGCGACCCTAACCACAAACGCTGGTGTACAAAAACCCTGCCGAGAGTATACATCCTACGTAGCGATGTTGGGTCTTCGAGCGCCGAACGTCGACGCCAAGATCCTTGTCATCTAACCCACTTAACGTTGCGCCGCCAATTAAGCTCTGGGGGAAGTCAGAGTACAAAACGTTCGTACCCGGGTAGCATGGTCACTGAAATTGGTCTGATCCAGGAAGGGGGTTCAAGATGGGAGGTTATCCATCCGTGTTTTTGCTCCAGCCATTCAATCCTAGTGTCCTCGGACCCGAAAACCAGGAGCTCGTTCCGAAAATCTGTTGCGCTCAGCTCGGCCGGGGGATTGAGCTGGGACCACGCCAGTTGTATAGGTCTGCTTCCTGCCTCAAAGATGGGCTTCGCCAGGACCTCTCACACCCAATGGTCCCAATGTGATGGCTTTACGGGAAGAGTGACGAGATCAAACATGTTGGAACCAGGAGCGATCAAACGGGTGTTGAACGCGGTTGCGACGCGTGTTGAACGCGTCAAGACAAGAAATGCGAATATCCCCTCGAATACCTCCAGGAAAGATGCGCGTTTGTTCTAAGAGTGAGAGGATTTACCATACGGTCCATATTCCCGAAATGCATCTCCTGTGAGCTCAATAATTGGGCGCTTGAGCTGGAAATTTGGGAGGAGGGAGATTTTGTTGTCAGAAACTGACGTAAGTTTTACCCGGACGCGAAACCGTCAAACCGACGGGCAGGCAGTCATTTTGGGACAGCTCCGTGGCAGGATCTGGGTGAGTTTTGGCCAGAGTAGTGAAAAGACCCCTCTTTGGAGGGTCTTGAGTACGGGGATGGGAAGGTGGTATGGGAGAGGTGGTGGGGAGTGAATATGCATTGGAAGAGGTAAAATGAACCCTGTGAACGACAGAATATTCGGAAAATAGCGTTATACCTGGAGCATATTGATATGAGTGTAACAATGGCTGTTTTTCAGGAAAGAACACACCTAGCACCTGCGTATGTCCGTGAGCGAGTTTAAGGCGTGTTTTGAGGGCCTCGATCACTTTTGAGGTGGGATTCAACGTGAGGTGTGGTTCTTCAAAGCCGGCAGCTGGTATTGCTTGATACTCGATTTTAAATATCATTTCAACCCCGAAGTGATCTGAATAAGAGAAAGAATGCCCCGGAACGCATTCCATCAGAATGACGCGTGTGTCTGTCGGGACCAACCTGACAGACGCTCCTACAGAAGAGGGCTCCAACGTCCGAGATGGATTAGCCGCATTCCTAAAAAGAATATAATCGATGTGTTGACCCTCGGGAGTTTGGGTCTCGGGACGTTGTGACTGCGAATAGGAGTTGAGAGCGTAGTTGTATGTAAATCCGTAAAGAGATACAGCGTCCTCTGGCGTGATATAGTGAGACAGATGCAAGGGGGGATGTAAGAAGGCGTACGGATCCTCAACGCCGGCATGTTGTCATGGATAAATAGGAGGGAACACTGTTGAGGTCTCCGGCCTATGGATTAACATACATCAGGAAAAACCGACATTGACAATTGGCAGTAATTGCGGACAATTGGCTGTAATTATGTGATTATCCTTGCAATGGATTTGGGATGCATCACTTCGAGCTACAGAGGGTGCCCTAGTAGCCCCACAGCGTCATTTATTCCCTTCCGCCACAGATACTCATCTGTGGGCGCCGTGATAGTCGCCACATTATTTGTCCTGGCTCGGTTGAACCGTTGGGAAAGATCTGATCGTACTTTCAGCGCGCAACTCCAACATCCTCTCGTGACAAACGAGAGGCATTGCATTTAGTGATGTTTTTCAGCTGTGCAAACATTTTTCTCGGAAATTTACTGCCTGGAGAATAAGAAGGTGTGACCACACTTGAATTGTTGTTCGTCGACAGGCCTTGGTCCGTTGTAAAGGAAAGGTAATCGTGAAATCCTCCCAGAAGAAGGCCCCTTCGTATCCAACAGTGGAATGCTAAATGAGAACCTTCGTATGATCATCGTGAAGACAGATCTTCGTGAACTGGGCGTCGCGAACCGGGGATGAATTTATCCGCGGGATCGATATCAGGTGATACATATGGCGGCGCGACCGTCGCAAATTGAATTTATATGACTCGGGCACGCTTGTACTAGAATCAGACTCATACTGGGCGATTGAAAGGCGTTATCACTCATCAAATACTGGTTTATGATAGCCTGACCGCGAAGGCATGAGGACGTGCCATGAAAATATTCAACTGTGTGCAGACTCGAAGAAATGACCGGGGAACATGTGTATTAAATTCATGGGGGTAGATATAAGGCAAAAAAGCACAGTACGCTGAAGAATAACTTGAAACTGAGCGCCAGAAAGCCAGGAGAGGCCGCGCGGTGAATGTTCGAGCCCCGCTTCCCGTGCTCCACACCCTCCTCACGCGCTTGCGCTCCCCGTCCGAGCCGTCGCTTTCGTGCGCGGGGTGGCCCGATACCGAGTCCTATAAAACGAAGCGGAAGAAAGAGAAAGAAAATCAGCTCCGGTGTTCTGGCGCAGAAGTAGACGGAGGAAGACAAAAAAAGAGAGAAAAACACAACGCAGAAATAAACGGAAAAAGAATGGCATCAGCTCCCCGCCCTACACCGACGCAGAAAGCGGAAGCGAACGCAGAACGCAAAAGAGCGAGAAAAGGCAAAAGCAGAAGAGGATAACGGAAGTGTGAGAGCGAAAGCAAGCGGAAAAGAACGTATAACGCAAAACGTAGGACGCAGAACGCAAGAAAAGGCAAAGCACAAGCGGATAAAGAAAGCAAAAGAGGCAGAGCGAGAGAAAGCGAAAGTAAAAGAGGATGAAAGAAGTAGCGTAGCCCCCATCCCCACAGAAACCAGAAACGAAAGAAGAAAAATACGCACCCCAAACCCAAGCCGCGCCGAACTGGAATCGCACTCGAGCGCGCCACACGCGCGCGCGGCCCACAGAGGGCGAGGCAACGGCGCGCATGGCACCCGACAGCACGACCACGTAGTCCTGGCAGAGGGGGCACCAGAGGTGGCGGAGGAAGACGACGAGCGCGCGGCGCCTTCTCTCGCCCATACCGAGGGAGTCGTCGGGCATGCCGAGGAGCGCGCCGAAGGGTACGCGCACGCCGCTGGGGGCGACGAGCGGGAGGCGCGCCGCGCGTGCGCGGGCGGCGGCGCTCGGGGCCATCAACGCGGGGAGCGGCGGGAGCTTCGTCTTGAGCGCCGCCATAGAGGGCTTGTGCGCGGTCCCATGCTGCTTGACGAGCTTGCGCTGGGAGGTGGGCGACGCGGGCGGGGACGTCGCGGCGGTGTCGGCCGAGTCGGCGCTCGAGGACGAGCTGGAGCGCGCGGTGGCGGGCGCGGGGGAGATTGCCACGGTCAGATCGAGGTCGAGGTCGCGTAGCTGCATCGGACGCGCGGGGGAGGGCAAGCGCGGCGGCGGCGAGGGCCGGGGGGAGGAGGCCGGGCGAAAAGGCGACGGGTGCGGGGCTCGAGATGGTGTGCTTGCGCACGCGCGTGGGCAACGGGTGCGGGAGGAGCAGGCGTGCGATGCGCGTGCGCGTCGGCGTCGTCGGCGCAGGGACCGATGGCGAGGGCGGGATGGCGGACTGGGCGCGGCGGCGGGTGTAGTGCGGCTGCGACGGCGAGAATGCAGCGGAGGGGATCGGGAAGGGGGCGGGGGAATGCGGGGCGGCTGGTGCCGGGGCGGGCGACAGCGGCGGGGCGGCGTACAGCGCGAACGAGTGGCGCGCGCCGCCGGCCCGTGCCGCGTCCTCCGCCAGCAGGAGTGCATCAGCGTCGACTGCGGGCGCGGGCTTGCGCCTTATTCTGGCAGTGGCAGGGGTGGCCATGAGGGGAGGAGGCAAGAGGTGACAAGCTGATTTGGGTGCTGCAACGCGGTTTAAGCACGCTCGCTTTCATGAGGCATCCACGTGTATAGCCTAGCTCAGAGTCTTCGCTTTAGCCATCCTGGTCCCACATTTCCCAGCATTTACCGCGTTTCCTGTGGGTATTCATCTAGCATCTGCGTCGAGCAATCTGGTCGAGGAGGGAGAGATTTGCGCCGGTTACTTGACAAGTTCCCGTCGCCTCTTGTGCTCAACGCCCACTCTCTTGAGCTCAACCCATCCTCTGGCCTCGTCGGCGACCCCTGGATCCAGTAGACCCATCATCTATCCCACTGTCTGCCTACTGCCACTTATTCGCGCTCTATGCCAATCTGCGACCCCGAGGAGTTATTCCGTCACGGCGCCACCGACAGTGGACACCACCCACTAATGATGCCTAAGGCCTAAATGGCTATCATCTAACCATCTTCGCTTGCTCCTTATATTCCCCGGTGTGTCTATCGCTCAATCCTTAAATTGCCCGCGCCTTCCCTCGCAATCTCCCGTGTTTTGTCTGCTACCAGACCGACTATAATTCGGCACATGCATATGCATATGTCTAGTCAGGTTAACAACCTCTGCTTATCCGACGATAATTCGGTGCCTATCTATCTATCTATTAGTCGCAACGTCCTATTGCTATTGCTGGGAACCCACACCCTCATTCCTGCTAGCTACTATTGCTCCACGGTGGATCTCCGCCTGATACACATCTCGGCGTAACCAGCCCAACGCCTCTCTATTAATTCCATCTATATCATGTCTATTCTCAGTACCACTGTGGGATCCCGCGCATGCACTGAATCCCAACCACCACTTCGAATTCACGCTAGCGCTCACCTCCCCGCTTGCCAACAGCCCCGCTAGCAATATCCACCATGTTCTCGACCCTCGCTATTTATGTTTATTCCCCACCTTAGCGTCTTTCCTGATTCCCATCGATACGACCGTGACGGCACCTATGTACTATCCCCACCCCCGGCAGCCATAGCTACTGAGCTACTGCCCGCCCACCCACTTCATTAAAACACATCATTATAATTCATTACACGTCCCGCTTCCCTTCCTCGCCATCTCATCTCTAATCAGACTCAACCGCCGTCTCACCTCTAATCACGCTCACCCTCGGGTCCCCATACTCATAATTCCCCCCAATCACTCAATTTAACCCCTCGCTTCTCGCAGGCTCACGCGCGCGCATCCCGCCCTTAAATTACATCCATTTTCCATCTATCCGTATCCCCGCCCTCCCTCGTGTTCTTACCCGTGCTCGTTCGCACTCTGTATCTTTACCACTCTCCGCGCCTTTCCTAAAAATAAAAATAAAAACACAATAAACCTCTCTACCCTGCCATCCAAGTTCTCCCTCTCCGCCAAACCCACCCGCCTGACCGAATCCAAGAAAATAAGAAAATAAGACGAAGAAAAAAGAACTTCTCACAAGAAGGCATATCACCCGACCCCGGATCGAACGGGGACCCTCTGCTTACACAAAAGACCCCTCAGTAAAATCCAGCAGATGCACACCTTATGCTGCCGGGTGGTTCCTGCCCCTCCCCACTTGTTGGTTATATACGTAGGCAAGTAGACTGAACAGAAAAACGAGAAAAGATTAGAAACCAAAAGAATCACCCGACCCCGAATTGAACAGGGAACTTCTGCTTACAACCTGATCGATAGATCCCTTAAGTCCAGCAGATGCATACCTTATGCTACCGGGTGGTCCGTATCTCTCCAACCTTGTTAGTTATATAGGCAAATTAATATCAGAAAGAAACGAGAAAAAGAATTCACTCTGCCCCCATCACCCGACCCCGAATCGAACGGGGACCTTCTGTTAAATTCTCATGGACCCATTCTGGAATTTTCAGCAGATGCACACCATGTGCTACCAGGTGTTCTACCCCTACCACTTGGTAATTATATAGGCCATAATTGAACTTGTGAAATGAGATAGAGGAAAAAGGGAGCAAAAAAGGAATCACCCGACCCCGAATCGAACGGGGACCTTCTGCTTACACTCTTCACCATCACAAGTACGGTAGACGAGATCGACATGGTTCATCTTCGAGCCGAGTTTGATTCTCGGAGGTCGCATTTTATTAGGGCATTAAATACAGTACTGTTCAACGCTGAGCCAGAGCCAGGTCCAGTTTTAAAGCAGCGATTACACATCATTGCTGTCGGTAATGGTCCATATATTTTATCATCCTTGCGGCCCTGAATTTTCGGACAAATGAGAGGCCGAACAGATATATTTGCACTATAGCTGAGGCCCCATCCTACGAGACATTTCCGCAAATACATCCCAGCTATTTTAAAGGGTGATTTTGGAAATCCTAAGACTTCCAAAGACTTCTGTCGCGAATTGATCAAACTCGGGGCCCACCCATGTCAGAAAAGATTCCCGCGGGCCGACTTCTTCTGTCAGCGCATCGCGAAGCTCCTGAATAGCTTCCTTGGGAGCCCGAATACCACAATCGAGACCCCCAAACATGCCCGGGTGCTCAAGGGCATCAGCTGGAGCATGCCCAGAAGGCATTTCTTTTTCGGGTTGCGCACAAATGGTGTGTTGATTCCATTACGTGCGAAACTCGTCCAGGAGCGACTGAATGATGGGGGGGAAGATCTAGTTGAACAGATCCCTAATGAACTTCACTATTTGCTCAACTCAATAACAAGCTTGAACATAGCGCACCGATAAAAGGCAACCTCTGCAACATAAATCCGTTCGTTCTTGCCACGAAGAATATCTGGATGTTGATGCCCCATTTCTCACGAAGCCAACGCCAAAAGACCTCAATTGCCGTGTTGTGAATGCTCTTGAGGAAGGCGGCGCTGGGATAAACAGCAGGATCTATGTCTGGGGCAAAAGTCTCTGTGGCGGAATTCAATTGGAGACGTCAAAGGTTAGACAAATGAGCGAGGTATCTCACCGAATAGCCGTTTAGATTGCATGCTGCCACCCGGTTTCTGAGCCTTTTATCTGTCGTGAGTTGAAGCGGAGCGACTGTCACCCTCGGATCAATCAAAGTTAAGAGGGAAAAGTATAGACACACTCACTGCCGGTCTCTTCGAGGTAATCAAGATACAAGTGACCGACTGCACCGGCAGTTCGACAGTCTGGGACAACTGCCTTGAGCAGATCCGCAGTCCACTTGTCTTTCCATCCATATATGGGAAGACCAATATCACCCATCTTTAGGGCCAGCGCTGCCAGTTTCTCGTGTCCGTCGGCGCAGATTTCATGGTATGGCCCGATAGCCGATAGGGACTGACGTACAATTGTGGCCTTCTTCTTCCCCGGATAACGGGAGTTGAATCCCGCTTCGAAGTGCGAAGTGCTCTAGCATCACATCCCGAACAGTATCACTACCAATGTGTCAGTCAAAACTTGATCCGAAGAACTTGCGGATTTACCGCGGAACCATGATCAGCTTGTCCTTCAGCTTCGCCTTCACGGATAGCGGGCCATTGCTCTGAGTAATATCTTGCTCCACCTCATAAATTATGGCTTGAACGGTCTCTTCGCGAGGACGGGTGGAACGGCGAACTGAAGGTATTTACAATCGACGTTCGATCTGATTAAGCTTTGCGATTCTACAGAAAAGGAAATTTCCCATTAGCGTGGCCAGATTCGCACATACAAAGACTTGCCCTATGGATAGGCTGTGGTCCTCATAAAGAATGGGTCGAGCACAGAGGTCAAAAATGATGATGCCGAATCTGAAGAGGATGAGTTGGACGATTCTGGATCATTGTAGGCAGCCGTCCGTACACGTGAAAAATCATCCCCTCTCGACACGATAGATAGTACACCTGAATTCACTTTTATTTGCTTGTTATTTCCGGTACACTGGGCTCCATACTACCACTACTCAGCGCAGATGATTGAAGGTGTTTCACATTTTCTCTTGAGTCCAACTTGCCAGAAACAACTGGATGAGAAAAACCATCGCTGTTCAACAACTAGACAATATTGTGGAGATCTCTTGAGTCGATGCACTTAAATAAACAGTGGTACAACTGGTAGAGTTTATCTGCGGGCCCCGGATTTATCATTTCTGAGATCGTGTCGGAAGCCCATTTGCCAAGAACCTGTAGCGTGCGCGCCTCTGATTGTTCCTTTGGCCTGGGTAAAATTCCTGGGAGGTATGAGAATGTCCTAGGATGTTCATTAATATTTTCAGATTTTATGTTGCCTTGTTCCTGCGGGGGAAAAACTCCAGATTTCAGTCACGTGCCGAAGTGGTCGATAGGGGTGTCATTAGTGGCTGTGTATTGACATGACTAAGCGACCATCTAACTCTTGCCTCCCTCTGACCTCCCTCTCGCTCGCAGAGCGCACCTCAAATTTTTGCTTGGTCGTGGAATTAATAATCTCAACACTGTTCTCAAAACCAACCAGGATTTAATTAAACTTTGAAAAGAGGCACCTCAAGGAACCGAACTCAGGTCGGAATTGAACCGTGTCGATCTCGTCTACCGTACACAAGTCATGTAGATGCACACCTTATGCTACCGGGTTGTCCGTATCTCTCCAACCTTGTTAGTTATATAGGCAAATTAACATCAGAAAGAAACGAGAAAAAGAATTCACTCTGCCCCCATCACCAGACCCCGAATCGAACGGGGACCTTCTGCTAAATTCTCATCGACCCTGGAACTTTTAGCAGATGCACACCACATGCTACCTGATATTTTCTATCCACTCCAAATTATGTATTATAGAGGCAAAATCAATATCAGGAAGAAACGAGAAAAACAGTTCATTTTTTCCTTACCACCCGAGCCCGAATTGAATGAGGACCTCCTGCTTACATCTTCTATCCTAAGACAGCAAGTAATGCAGATGCACACCATGTGCTATCGGGTGGTTCCTAAGTCTCTCCACTCATTGGTTATATACATAGGCAAGTAGACTGAACAGAAAAATGAGAAAAAATTAGAGACCAAAAGAATCACCCAACCCCGAATTGAACAGGGAGCTTCTGCTTACAACTGATCGATAGATTCTTCAAGTCCAGCAGATCCATACCTTATGCTATCAGATGTCTCCTAACTCTTCCTGCTTGTTAGTTATATATGCAAATTAACATCAGAAAGAAACGAGAAAAATCATTTATTTTCACGCCATCACCCAATCCTGAATCGAACGAGGACCCTTCTGCTAAATTATGAGAGACCCCTTATATTTTTAGCAGATGCACACCATGTGCTGCCGGGTGTTTTCTACTGGAAAGAGTGTACTAAGGTGATTCATATTACTGTCGTTTGCTTAATTCCGTGAAAACACGAAAAAGTTTCGCGGCCTCACGTGATCGTCGGCAGACAGTGCCGTGCACCTGGAGTACTGGGAAAGGGATTTTGACAGGAGTTTATAGCATTAAAAAGCTGGTAGAACTTTCTTCGACCCCGATACCTCGGAAATAAGAGAGATTCACTGGTTGAACATTTCAAGTTTTTCAGTGGAAAAATTGGTGAAAAATGTCCGTTATTTTTCACACTTTTATCACTGAAACCATATGTGAAAAACTTAGAATGTTTTCACTACTTTTTCACTTTTAAGGTGAAAATTTTGAAACAAGTCAAAAAATGCTGAAAAAGTTTAAATTTTTTCACCCACTTTTTCAGTGAAAAACTTCTGTAAAATCCTGGATTTTTTTCACCAATTTTTTCACTGAAAAACTTGAATTGTTCAACCAGTGATTTGAACATTTTCGAACTTCGGCATTGTCTGCCGACGATCACGTGATGTCGCGAAACTTTTTCGCGTTTTCACGGAATTAAGCAAATGACAGTACTACTACAGTTGACTATCTCACAGTGCATACGCTCGGGAGACTGAAATCTGTATGCATTGGCAGGTTTATACAGATGCAAAACTTTCTCACGACCTCCCACCCCGGAAAACTTCGGATTTCTGTCACCTGCTTAGGTTGGGTTAACCCAAACATGTTATATCATAAATTGGCTTAAAGCTGCTTAAGCCGGTTAAGCCCTTCCATTAGTATTCTACTACACATGTGATAAACTATTGGGTAACTGGGAGCCATTGCAGTGTCTAAGCGGCTTAAACGGCTTGAACGGCATGAAGGCTTCAAAGCCGTTCAAGCCGATTGAACCGATTGAGCCCGCCCTTGATTTTCAAGCCAACTGAGCCGCCGCTTGCTGGACTAAGCGCTTTGAGCCATCTTCGAGGTTCCGTCAAGCCAGTGAACTCGGTTAAGCTGAATAATCCTTACCAGTTTTTGCAGCGCCGACGACATCACCATCGAAATGGGCGTGGGGCAGGGGCGCAGCATGCAGAGACATTGGAGAGATGGTCCTTGAATGACCTATGAATTTGTTGGGGCAATACATGGTGAGTTGAATAAACCGGGCGTTCCTGATGACAATACTGCCGACGGCATCAGATGACACCGACGAGGCGGGCAGCCACGGGGCATGGAGTGAGTGGCGCCTCTCGCCGGCACAATTGAAGACGTGGTGTGCACAATGTACTGCCGCTTATTGCGGAGGAACTCAGCTGGTAAGCTGGAGCCCAGTGTAGTATGTACACGAGGTCTGGGCAGGCTCAGAAGGAAATTTTGAGTGCTGGGCTGTTATTGAATTTATTCCAGAGATTCTTCGGGGAGGATGATGGAGGAGAAGAACGAAGCCATTGTCACTGAGAAGAAGAAAGAGCTGTGTGGCACTATGTAGTCCTGTTTGGTTTCGCATTCCACAGCCCCTGTCTTCTTTGTTTCTCTCCACTTGCCCTCCACACACCATGTTGCACGAATGTCAACTCGGCGCTGACAGAAAACTTCACTTCCACAGTCCAGAACTCGCGCATTGAGAGCGCTTCTACCCCGCATCCGGGCCTCCGGGCCTCCGGGCCTCCGGGCCTCGGCTTCATAATCACTTCCGAGTTGGTGGACGGTGGCTACACCGTGCACGCAGTGGCAACTTGCAGGAATGACAGTTCAATCTGTTTGGAAATCTGAGTGACATCCCACTTACCCTTTCCGTGCCACGTGCCCCGCAACCCGCGCCGGCCCCGTCGGTGTCGATGCCAGTTAGGCGCTCCAAACACTGGTAAGTATTATTCAGCTTAACTGAGTTAGCCGAAACCGAAAATGCCTCAAACCGCTTACTACACCCAAGCGGCGGCTCAAGTGAAGGGCGGGATCGATCGGTTCAGTCGGCTTGAACGGCTTGAAGTATTTCAAGCCGTTTAAGCAGCTTTTGAAGCATTTCAAGCTGTTTAAACCGCTTAAGAGATACCGTTGGGCTCCCAGTAGTGTATTATATGTATAGTATAGCACTAATACAAGGGTTAACCAGCTTAAGCAGCTTTAAGCCAATTTGTGATACAACACATTTGGGTTAAGCCAACCTGAGCAGGATCTATCAGATTTTTGGCCAGTCCGAGTGCCAATTGAGGGTGTTCTGGGCTGCATGGGCGTAGACTGCGTATCTGGTTGGTCAGGGACGAAAATCTACTCTTTTCACATTTTTTGGCCTCCCCCTGACCAGTGTTTCTTGGTTGAAAATCACCCCGTTGAGTGGGCCCAACTGCCAAATTTTGAACCTCACAATGCATATACAAGAGAAAAAACCTCCCAAGGTCTATGCATTATGCATTATGCATTTACAGCCAAAACCCTCGCTCCCCAGCTCGGGAGATCGAAATCTGCATGCATTTCCAGGTTTATGCATTTTTATATCATGCATTTCGAGATAGTCAACTGTACATACATAATATGTCTCTGACAATACCTACATGGGCAGCTCAACAGTTATCAGAGAAATTGTCAAGGCCTGGCAGCACATGGACATTATGTTACGTTCCATCATCTGGCAGCTCTCTGGACAGTCGACTTCGCCTTATAGGGTTCTTCATCAGCTGTATAAAACACTGAAAAATAGAACTATACTGCCACAGCACGCAGATCTTCTAGGAGTCCTCAAGAATTTACTTTCAGAGATGGACCAGACATATATTGACATTGATGGGCTCGATGAATGTAACAAGACTGACGGGGAGCCTCTTGTCCAGTTTATTCACAGCCTATGCCATCCTGCCAAAAATTCAATTCATCTCCATCTCCTGTTTACCAGTCAACCACTCGAGGAATTTCAAAAGGGATTCAAGGATGTAACCTTCATTGAGCTTGGTTCTGCAGTCTCAAACAATGACATTAGCTCCTTTGTTAGTAGCAAAGTTTATAGAATCAGAAAGTGGGCTAGCAATGACAAGCAGGCAAAGAATGTCACCAAACAGACTGTGCAGAAGAGCAATGGAATGTTGGTCCTCTTATCACACTGTAATTTGTTCTTGAGCTAACTTGTATATCCAGGTTTCGCTTGGCTGCGTGTCTCCTCATTGAACTGGGTCATTGTGATTGGGAAGATGACTGGGAAGAAATCCTCACCGCCCTCCCACCTGATCTGTTTGGGATTTACAACCATTTCTTGAATCGGCAGTAGATACTCCCAGAAGAACATTTTTTATTCAGGCAATTTTCCGGTGGCTTGTGTTTTCTGCCAAAGAACTCACATCAGACGAGTGGGCAGATGCTATTGCTTTCTGGCTGGACAACCCCACATTTGACTTTTCCAACCCAGTGAAATCCAGGTACTACCCAGATAGACATCAGGGCAACTGTGGCATCTTCAAGTTGTTGGGGGGCCTGATTGTGATTGAAGAGAGTCGCTGGGCTAAGCCATCAATTGCTCTAGCACATTCATCTGTCAAGGATTATATTCTTTCCCCACAATTCCATCAGGAATTTGTGTTCGGCCAGATGCCAATACCAACTGCATGGACGCACCTGCCTCGAGGCAAGTAGCACATGTAGTGGGTACCATGGGGCTGTGCAGCAAGAAAGGGTATAAAAGAGATTGTATTCTACACTCAATAAATCAATTTCCTCTTGGGCAGTGGTTTTTCCCCACTTTCCCCCCTGTGTACCTTGCCCAGCCAATACAGAGTTGATCACCACCACCACAGTTCATACTTGTCTTCAGACATTCTACCTTCCTCCCCACTGCAGCTCTTCATTAATGCTCGCGCTCACCACCCTCCTCGACCAGCAGACTCCTGCATCTCAGCTCACACCTCGCGCATTTGGGGAAAGGTGTTGAACCAGAGAGGAAGTAGAAGGCTTCAGGAGTTCAGGAAGCTAGGGAACAGCTAGCCTGATGAGTAAATTTTGCCTTTCACCTAATTTCACATTGACCATCCCGCGTTCACCCAAGTGCCAACCAACTGGAACCACCAGAGCGCTGATCCACCACTTCCTCTAACCAGATTTCATCCATATCACCCCCTAGAGGACAACCAAGCTACCAACTGAATACCATCCCATTCACACCCGTAGCACCGCGGTCCTTATCACAGCGGTGAGCTTGTAGTATTGGGGAAAGATGTACGAGAGGCGGGTTAATGCACAAATGAGGGGCCCAGGGAGAGGGAGGGGAAGCAGGCAAGGCACTAGGGTAGGGAACAGACTTGTCCAACCGGCTTGGCCAAACGGCTTGCCCCCCTTAGCGGAGTTTGAATTTGGTAGCCGGGCTTGTGACGGGTTGGGCTTGACCTCGGTTACACTGCACAATCCCACTGTAGGAATAGTATCAATTGCTGCTCTTCACGCCGCCACCTCCATTCCTATTTCACAGTCCCATGTTCGGAACCTCCTGGTCATGTTCACTGGCGTGATCGATGCCAAAAGTTGAACATTGTCTCTTTCGTCGCGACCTCTGGTGGCAATAAAACTGCGACAGAATTATCATTCCAATGCCCAAGACATCTGTGCAAGACACACTGTGCAGTCATGCACCAGCCCACCCAAGCCCAAGCCTCTGGTGACTCAACTCGTTCCACTGTAAAGAAGGCAACAGCCTCTTGGTGCGTGGACAGTGCTGTTCAAAATCTAGGGGGCGACACTTCTGATCAGCAAGTTTTGGTGTCTTATTAAGCTGATCAAGGTAGTGGAAAGGACGGCCTCAGGTTCTGAGATTGGAAAAAACCCAGCGTGTGCATTCAATGTGCAGCCTCACAGCTGTGTCGTTGCTTTTTTCTTACCCAACAAATACTAGTTGAAGCTCCTGATGACAGGGTTCATTCCAAGCGGTGAGAATTTCTTCGCTCAAAGGAACTGTGACATCAAAATGGCTGCGAGAGTCTGGTTTTTGTGATCTGGATGGTCAGGCTTCGTGCGGAATGGCAAACAAATCATGCCGATCCAAGTTAAAATTTCAGAACAGTTCATTTGGGGGTTTTTTAAAGGGAACTGTACCTGATTCACTGTAAGACTCGTGTCCTTGATTTCCTTCCGGAATGTGGACGATGTGACAACCAGTACAAGGACAGTAATAAATCCAACCCAAAAGCATGTTAGATTAGCCAGAACACTTGACTGAATCTTACTGACCGGATTCGCGCGAGTGTGCGATGTGTTTCCAGTGGCATGCGGTTTGCGTTTTTATCCATAACAAGTACCTTTTCTCAGGTCCAAGCCAGTTGACACAAGTCAAGCCCAACACAAGGCTGCTATTTCTGAGTGATAGAGGCACTGCTTGTTCTGGGGAAACGAGGACATTAGACGCAGGGAAGTAGGGAAGCGGCTTAACATCGCACAGTCCGAGACAAATTTCTGGAAGTATCTACATGGAAGCAGGAAGAATTAGTGTTCAATTTGACAACGGTGCCGGCACCAACTGAAAGTAAGATAATGTAAGCATCACCCCACTCTTTAAATTCAAGTGCATAGGGCTATGGACACAAAATTCTATCCACGCAAGTCCAAGCCGCTTGCACAAGCCATTTCATGCAGAGTCAAGTTGCGCCATTCCAACATTAATTGAACTAGACATTGTTTGAATCCACTCTTACCACAGATGATTAGAGCCGCTTTCAGAGGGCCAAGAAGTGTACCTGTCATTAAAAATGCATGGCTTGAGCCGCGCAAACCCGATGGTAATATTTGTGACAAGCCGCACACAAGCCCGTTACCCAGGCAAAAATGGCTTGTGGTACATGAGACCAGCCATTCGGCTCGAGCCCAAGCCCGAGCGTATTCTCAATTCCAAATGGTGTCAAAAATGCACAAAGTACTTGGAGGTCTCTGGTATGCTTCCCAAACAATAAGAGATGTTTAATCAGCCGCCACCACAAGCTCGTGGGGGATTATTTATGTTGGCCTGAATCATCCCTCGCAGCGACAGAGAATTATCACATCAGCAACCAAAAAGTGTGAAAAAAAATACCAATCCTATGAAGTAGACTATCTTTACGTGCATTGGGGTTGGTAGAATTGAATAGTATAAAGTGTTGAGATTATGCGTTGGAGGCGACGTGTCAGCCCGTCAAGGCCACATAGGTAGAGGATATGGTGGACGCATGTTACCGACGCGTCAAGGCGTTACCGTGGAGCTGGACTCCTGGAAACACGTCGCGACGCGTCGGAGGACACGGAACCCTTTGTCTATCGAGTCAGGGAATTTGACCTCCGCAGTTTCCTCTACCACATTGTTCAACTTATTTATTGTTCTTCAAAGGGTATAAATACTGTAGCATAGGATCGTCCAATATACAGTTAATTCCCCTTTCATTTTTCTATATAAAGTTTTTGGAACGCGAGGAATATGCGCAAGCCGGTTGGTATTTGTGGCTGGAGTTAAGCGAGCAAACGGGCTTGCCAAGCCATCAAACGAGCTTGCAAGCCGATCTGCCGGGCTTGGGCTTGCGTTCACCCAAATCCAAGCCCAAGCGCAAAACGCAAACAAGCCCCGTTGGCACGGACGTAAGCCCGTTTGCAAGCCGAAAGGTTAACCTCGGTTACTGTAGCGTTTCGACCTAAGGTTCAGGTGACGGGTGACAGAGGGCCCTGAGCGAACGATTTTGGCGCTCGTGACGGTGACGGCAGACAAGTGAACACCTCAATTTTTCCTGTTTTCAAAGGGTATCAAAATCGTAACAAAAAAAGTGCGAAAATATGAGAAAAAAAATCTAGTGCTCCTTCCAAGCTTGCCGCGTGACGAATTTGAGACGCTGGCCACGGACTAGGACTGCAGGTTCTGCCTCCGACTCCTCTTGTTCAGCATCCGAAGCCTCGGCGTCCCCACAGCGAGTAATCCCTCCTTCTGCACCAACAGCGAAATTGACGGCGAGAGACCCACCCGAAAGAAGATGGTCTGAAACGACGGCGAGACGTACGTTGACCGGTTTTAAATTTCTTCTGCTCTTCTCTCTGCCCTGTCCGGTATTAAGTAGACAGTTAGACACATCAGACTTTTGACAAAAAACTTGTGACCTTTTTGGGCTTGTGAGCTTGCTGACAAGCTCACAAGGTCAAAAAGCGTCAGAAGTGAAAAATTACCCTTCGTGAAATCGGCAATTGATGCCATGACGATCCTTGAAAAAAAAGAATTAGAAGAAATTTTTGACCTTGGGGAAATTGGGACATAGTTTGTGGCCTTGCGAGCTTGCGACGTTTTTGGTGAAGCTTGTGACC
This sequence comes from Mycena vulgaris, assembly GCA_029204335.1. Taxonomy (NCBI): domain Eukaryota; kingdom Fungi; phylum Basidiomycota; class Agaricomycetes; order Agaricales; family Mycenaceae; genus Mycena; species Mycena vulgaris. Next base: position 336,696 of record JARGYA010000098.1, read on the forward strand.
TTGTTTGGCCTTGTACAAGGTCACAAGTTATTTGTCAAAAGTCTGATGCAGTTAGACCGTTAGACCGTTAAACACGCCTCAAGTACCCGAATGCGACAGAGCGCAGCCAGTTCATCCTTTCCCCAATAATTTTCAGTGCCTTCTTGAACCCCATGCGTGCGCGGATCGCCTTTGGCGTCGTGGCGAGCTCCAATACTCTCAGGCAAGAATGGACCTGCACTGCATTGGCGCAGTCCGGGCAGTCACTTGGCAAAATGAACAATTGCCAAGCCAGTGACGGCCTCGGCCGACCTCTGACCACCGTAACCAGTGAACAATTGAGGTGACGGGTGCCAACACCCTGTGAACCTTTGGTCGAAACGCTACAGTACTGTATGCCTCAGGGTCTAGCCAGGCTTGGCACGTCACATGTTCAGCATCCATTGGATATGCATCATATCGGTTTACACCTGGTACACGATTTTAGACTCTAAACTGGCTCGGGGCAGCCCATAAGAGCGTGCGGAAGGGGAGAGACCAGCCATAGCAAGATTTGGCAAACATCGGTGATGGTGGCTATCAAGTTGTGGTACGTACCAGCGCCTCGCATACAGTTGGCTTTACGTTCCGCGCCAGGGGTAATTACTTCACGCCCGCAGGGATACGCATCGCTGAAACATGTGATTAATATCGAACGGAATATAATATAAAAGGTGCAGGCAATGCCAGGGCACATTTCTCTAAGCTACCTACGATGCACTTCACTCGCACTTTCTCTTCGCTTGTCCTCTTCGTTCTTGGAGCCGTCCAGGTCCAGGCCGCAGCCGCTCCTGGGGCGGACCGGAGCCTGACCAAGAGAAATTGTACACTCAATTTCATTGCAGCGCTGATTGATCGTACTGACTTCTCACTGTAGGGTGCGGCTTCGATAGCACCTGCTCGTGTACGCCGGGCCCAAAGTGCAAGCTCACCTTGGACACGTGCTCTGGCGAGTATTTCTGGCCGACGAAGTGCACGGGGTGCGAACCGTGCGTGAAGCAGTGCGTCGAGTTTTGTACGTTGATTTTTTTCAAATATTTTGTGCCAATGCGCTTACTGATGGTGTCGTAGTTACATGTATCCCTCAGAAAGAGGTCGCTTAGCGAGGGCTAAGGCACTCCTCAGTGGTGTTACTCTGGCTGGAGATTCGGGGTGTGGTCTATACAAAATGTCTCCCGAGTTGCATGTGCCAGTGTTCTAGAATCTATAATTCATTATGCTGGGTTGAATGTAGGATGAGGATAAATGCGGAACCACTGATCCTGCTTATTGATCCCAACGTCCAGATGATTAAGTATACCGCTTTTTGGCTTGGTATTACGGCCAAAGTGAAGCCAAACTCTGTACCTTATCCTCGGTAGGTAACTAATCCGGGCGCTCTGGGACACATCGCGACGTATCATTTCCATGGACGCAATCTAGTGTTCAAGTGGCAGAGTAGAAGTTGAAGTGACGAGCGGCAGAGACAGTTGTTCACGGTGGATTCCACAGTTACACGACGCGACCCTAACCACAAACGCTGGTGTTCAAAAACCCTGCCGAGAGTATACATCCTACGTAGCGATGTTGGGTCTTCGAGCGCCGAGCGTCGACGCCAAGATCCTTGTCATCTAACCCACTTAACGTTGCGCCGCCAATTAAGCTCTGGGGGAAGTCAGAGTACAAAATGTTCGTACCCGGGTAGCATGTTCACTGAAATTGGTCTGATCCAGAAACGGGGTTCAAAATGGGAGGTTATCCATCCGTGTTTTTGCTCCAGCCATTCAATCCTAGTGTCCTCGGACCCGAAAACCAGGAGCTCGTTCCGAAAATCTGTTGCGCTCAGCTCGGCCGGGGTATTGAGCTGGGACCACGCCAGTTGTATAGGTCTGCTTCCTGCCTCAAAGATGGGCTTCGCCAGGACCTCTCACACCCAATGGTCCCAATGTGATGGTTTTACGGGAAGAGTGATGAGATCCAACATGTTGGGACCAGGAGCGATCAAACGCGTGTTGAACGCGGTTGCGACGCGTGTTGAACGTGTCAAGACAAGAAATGCGAATATCCCCTCGAATACCTCCAGGAAAGATGCGTGTTTGTCCTAAGAGTGAGAGGATTTACCATACGGTCCATATTCCCGAAATGCATCTCCTGTGAGCTCAATAATCGGGCGCTTGAGCTGGAAATTTGGGAGGAGGGAGATTTTGTTGTCAGAAACTGACGTAAGTTTTACCCGGACGCGAAACCGTCAAACCGACGGGCAGGCAGTCATTTTGGGACAGCTCCGTGGCAGGATCTGGGTGAGTTTTGGCCAGAGTAGTGAAAAGACCCCTCTTTGGAGGGTCTTGAGTACGGGGATGGGAAGGTAGTATGGGAGAGGTGGTGGGGAGTGAATGTGCATTGGAAGGGGTAAAATGAACCCTGTGAACAACAGAATATTCGGAAAATAGTGTTATACCTAGAGCATATTGATATGAGTGTAACAATGACTGTTTTTCAGGAAAGAACACACCTAGCACCTGCGTATGTCCGTGAGCGAGTTTAAGGCGTGTTTTGAGGGCCTCGATCACTTTTGAGGTGGGATTCAACGTGAGGTGTGGTTCTTCAAAGCCGGCAGCTGGTATTGCTTGATGCTCGATTTTAAATATCATTTCAACCCGAAGTGATCTGAATAAGAGAAATAATGGCCCGGAACGCACTCCATCAGAATGACGCGTGTGTCTGTCGGGACCAACCTGACAGACGCTCCTACAGAAGAGGGCTCCAACGTCCGAGATGGATTAGCCGCATTCCTAAAAAGAATATAATTGATGTGTTGACCCTCGGGAGTTTGGGTCTCGGGACGTTGTGACTGCGAATAGGAGTTGAGAGCGTAGTTGTATGTGAATCCGTAAAGAGATACAGCGTCCTCTGGCGTGATATAGTGAGACAGATGCAAGGGGGGATGTAAGAAGGCCTACGGATCCTCAACGCCGGCATGTTGTCATGGATAAATAGGAGGGAACACTGTAGAGGTCTCCGGCCTATGGATTAACATACATCAGGAAAAACCGACATTGACAATTGGCAGTAATTGCGGACAATTGGCTGTAATTATGTGATTATCCTTGCAATGGATTTGGGATGCATCACTTCGAGCTACAGAGGGTGCCCTAGTAGCCCCAAAGCGTCATTTATTCCCTTCCGCCACAGATACTCATCTGTGGGCGCCGTGATAGTCGCCACATTATTTGTCCTGGCTCGGTTGAACCGTTGGGAAAGATCTGATCGTACTTTCAGCGCGCAACTCCAATATCCTCTCGTGACAAACGAGAGGCATTGCATTTAGTGATGTTTTTCAGCTGTGCAAACATTTTTCTCGGAAATTTACTGCCTGGAGAATAAGAAGGTGTGACCACACTTGAAGTGTTGTTCGTCGACAGGCCTTGTTCCGTTGTAAAGGAAAGGTAATCGTGAAATCCTCCCAGAAGAAGGCCCCTTCGTATCCAGCAGTGGCATGCTAAATGAGAACCTTCGTATGATCATCGTGAAGACAGATCTTCGTGAACTGGGCGTCGCGAACCGGGATGAATTTATCCGCGGGATCGATATCAGGTGATACATATGGCGGCGCGACCGTCGCAAATTGAATTTATATGACTCGGGCACGCTTGTACTAGAATCAGACTCATACTGTCGCTACAACTCGGCACGTTCCGAAAGGGGACCTAGCTGAACAATATTATTATCCTGAGTCTTATCCTGGGCGATTGAACGGCGTTATCACTCATCAAATACTGGTTTATGATAGCCTGACCGCGAAGGCATGAGGACGTGCCATGAAAATATTCAACTGTGTGCAGACTTGAAGAAATGACCGGGGAACATGTGTATTAAATTCATAGGGGTAGACATAGGGCAAAAAAGCACAGTACGCTGAAGAATAACTTGAAACTGAGCACCAGAAAGCCAGGAGAGGCCGCATCAGACTTTTGACAAAAAACTTGTGACCTTTTTGGGCTTGTGAGCTTGCTGACAAGCTCACAAGGTCAAAAAGCGTCAGAAGTGAAAAATTACCCTTCGTGAAATCGGCAATTGATGCCATGACGATCCTTGAAAAAAAAGAATTAGAAGAAATTTTTGACCTTGGGGAAATTGGGACATAGTTTGTGGCCTTGCGAGCTTGCGACGTTTTTGGTGAAGCTTGTGACCTTGTTTGGCCTTGTACAAGGTCACAAGTTATTTGTCAAAAGTCTGATGCGCGCGATGAATGTTCGAGCCCCGCTTCCCGTGCTCCACACCCTCCTCACGCGCTTGCGCTCCCCGTCCGAGCCGTCGCTTTCGTGCGCAGGGTGGTTCGATACCGAGTCCTATAAACGAAGCGGATGAAAGAGAAAGAAAATCAGCTCCGGTGTTCTGGCGCAGAAGTAGACGGAGGAAGACAAAAAAAGAGAGAAAAACACAACGCAGAAATAAACGGAAAAATAATGGCATCAGCTCCCCGCCCTACACCGACGCAGAAAGCGGAAGCGAACGCAGAACGCAAAAGAGCGAGGAAAGGAAAAAGCAGAAGAGGATTACCAGACGTGGCGGAGGAAGACGACGAGCGTGCGGCGCCTTCTCTCGCCCACGCCCATACCGAGGGAGTCGTCGGGTATGCCGAGGAGCGCGCCGAAGGGTACGCGCACGCCGCTGGGGGCGACGAGCGGGAGGCGCGCCGCGCGTGCGCGGGCGGCGGCGCTCGGGGCCATCAACGCGGGGAGCGGCAGGAGCTTCGTCTTGAGCGCCGCCATAGAGGGCTTGTGCGCGGCCCCATGCTGCTTGACGAGCTTGCGCGGGGAGGTGGGCGACACGGGCGGGGACGTCGCGGCGGTGTCGGCCGAGTCGGCGTTCGAGGACGAGCTGGAGCGCGCGGTGGCGGGCGCGGGGGGGATTGCGACGCTCAGGTCGAGGTCGAGGTCGCGCAGCTTCATCGGGCGGGTGGGAGGGAGCGCGAGCGCGGCGAGGCCCGGGGGGAGGAGGCCGGGCGGGAAGGCGGCGGGCGCGGGGCTCGAGATGGTGTGCTTGCGCACGCGCGTGGGCGACGGGTGCGGGAGGAGCAGGCGTGCGAGGCGCGTGCGCGTCGGCGTCGTCGGCGCAGGGACCGACGGCGAGGGCGGGATGGCGGACTGCGCGCGGCGGCGGGTGTAGTGCGGCTGCGACGGCGAGGATGCAACGGAGGAGGGGATCGGGAAGGGGCCGGGGGAATGCGGGGCGGCTACCGGGGCGGGCGACCGCGGCGGGGCGGCGTACAGCGCGAACGAGTGGCGCGCGCCGCCGGCCCGTGCCGCGTCCTCCGCCAGTAGGAGTGTATCCGCGTCGACTACGGGCGCGGGCTTGCGCCTTCTCCTGGCAGCAGCAGGGGTGGCCATGAGGGGAATCCATGTGTGCCAGCCCCAGCCTAGCTCAGAGTCTTCGCTTTAGCCATCCCGGTCCCACATTTCCTTGCATTTACCGCGTTTCCTGTGGGTATTCATCTGGCATCTGTATCGAGCAGTTTGGTCGAGGAGGGAGAGATTTGCGCCGGTTACTTGACAAGTTCCCGCCGTCCTTTGTGCTCGACGCCCACTCTCTTGCCTCAACGGCCGCCTCTGGCCTCGTCGGCGACTCCTGGATCCAGTAGACCCATCATCGAGTCTACTACTGCCACTTAGTCGTGCTCTATGCCAATCTGCGACCCACCGACACCACACTAATGCCTAAGCCCTAAATGACTATCATCTAACCATCTTCGCTTGCTCCTTGTATTCCCGGCGTGTCTATCGCCCATTCCTTAAATTGCCCGCGATATACCTTTCCTCGCAATCTCCCGGCGTTGCATCGTGTCTTGTGCCTGCTCAAACGGACGTCCCATGTATCTCCACGCACCGCCTGGACCAAATCCACGATAATTCAGCATATTAGTCGCAACGTCCTCTGGCGTCCCATTGCTCCTACGCTACACCGCTGGGAAACTGCAGCCCTCATCCATCTCACTTCCTTGCCGGTATATGTCTTCACGGTCCTGCCTGACCTGATACACATCTCGGCGTAACCGGCTCACCGCCTCTCTATTAATTCTCCTCCATACCTATCACTGCGGGATCCCGCGCAATGAATCTCAATCTCCCAGCCACCACTTCAAATTCACGCTAGCGCTCACCTCCCCGCTTGCCCGCAACCCCGACACGCGCTATTTATCCCCACCTCAGCGTCTTTCCTGATTCATATCGACACCTACTTCCTACTCATATGCCCACCCCGGTAGCCATAGCTAAAACACTTCATTATAATTCATTACACGTCCCCTTCTTCCCCATCACCCGCCTACTCTCTAATCACACTCACCCTCGGGTTCCCATACTCATATTTCCCCCTCAATCACTCAATTTAACCCCTCGCTTCTCGCATCTCGCGCGCGCGCATCCCGCTCTTAATTACATTCATTTTCCATCTATCCGTATTCCCCTCCCGCCCTCCTCGTATTGTTACTCATGTTCGTACTTTCCGCGCCTTTCCTAAAAATAAAAATACAATAAACCCCTCTACCCTGCCTTCCAAGTTCTCCCTCTACGCAAAAGCCCCCCCTGCCCGGCGTTATCCAGACGTCCCGGAATGACAAAATAAAAAGGGCAGAAGGGGGAAGGAGGGCGAACGAGAAAAACCTGTTTCGCACAATCATATCAACCGACCCCGAATCGAACGGGGACCCTCTGCTTATAAGTTACATCACCACGCAAACCGCGCAGATGCACACCTCGTGCTATCGAGTGGTTCTTATCCCTCCCCACTCGTTGCTTATATATGTATGTAGGCAAGTAGACTAAATAGAAAAAACCAGAAAAAGAATCAAGATTGAGGATAATCACCCGACCCCGAATCGAACAGGGACCTTCTGCTTACAACCTGCAGATTCCTCCTCAAGTCCAGCAGATGCACACCTTATGCTATCAGGTGGTTCCTCTGTCCTCCCACTTATTCATTATATAGCTAAAAAAAATCAAACCCGCGAACGATAAAAGGATATTGAGGAGCAAGTCACCCGACCCCGAATCGAACGAGGACCTTCTGCTAAATTCTCATAGACCCATTCTGGCATTTTTAGCAGATGCACACCATGTGCTACCGGGTGTTTTCTATCCTTTCCGACCTCTTAATTATATAGGTAAAAGTTGAACTTCCGAACGAGAAATAGCAAGTAAAAAGAAAAGGTGATCCATCACCCGACCCCGAATCGAACGGGGATCTTCTGCTTACAATGATTAGGCTCCACAATTAGATCCAACAGATGCATACCTTGTGCTACCGGGTGTTTGCTAACTCTCCCCGCTTGTTAGTTATATATGGAAATTATGTAACATCAGAAAGAAACGAGAAAAAGAATTCACTCTGCCCCCATCACCCGATCCCGAATCGAACGAGGACCCTTCTGCTAAATTCTGATGGACCTCCTTCGGGCATTTTTAGCAGATGCACACCATGTACTACCGGGTGTTTTCTATCCCTCCCACTTGGTAATTATATAGACAAAAATTGAACTTGCGAATGAAATAGAGAGTTTGCGCAGCAGCCATCCAAGCCATCAGTTGGCATTTTTGCAGTGCGCAAATTGATGGCTCATGGCTCGGATGGCTCTGAGAACTGAGATTAATTTGGACATGCTTATGCTGCTTGGGGGCCCACAGGGACAATACATAACTGAGGGGCTCATTCGGGGGTATTCCCTGTCACGACACCAAATTAGGCGCCAGATTTGGTATTCCGGGGAATTTAAATGGGCAGAGTGTGTTGCTATGGCCTTCGTTGAGGCAGACATTATTATTGACTGGCATAGATGTCTCCCTGACTCAGAGGATACATTCATTTAATTGGTGGACTCAGCCATTAACCATCTGTTTGCGCACTGCAAAAATGCCATCTGTTGGCTCTGATGGCTGCAGCGCAAACAGGCTAATAGAGGAAAAGGGAAGAAAGAGGATCACCTGACCCCGGGTCTTCTGCTTACGCCTTCCGACCATCGCAAGTCATGCAAATGCACACCATATGCTACCGGGTGGTTCTTGTTATTTCCTATGTCGATCAAGTACGAATGTACGATGGCTTCGAGATCTCGATGTACTCCACAGAGATTTCAGCTGGTTCCGGCGGATCGAGATGGAGGCACACAAATAACACATCCAGACAAGCTGAATATGAACAAGGCTGGATCGACGGTGAATTGAAGCGGATAAGATCTGTCAGGATCTCGTTTGTTACAATGGCTGTGCGTTCCTAAAAATGGAACCTTGAACCGTGCTGACCATCCAACTCAATTGTTATGCCATTCTGTGGGCGAGACCAATGGTGGCCACACTATCAGTGTGCGATGCCCCGTTTGAACCGTGGGAAGGATCCGGCTGATTCTGATAGCCGTAGTGTGGCCACAATTCTTTCATGCCGATACTTTCTTCTTGGGATCAAGTACTGTGGCCACCTTTGTTCTATGAGCACAAGAGATTTATTTTGGGTTATTGCAATTGTTCTTCGCCGTATAAGTAGTGTGCTGCGCGAGAGGTTTTCCATCACACGAAATGGAACCCCAAGCAATCGAAACCACTTGGCGCGAATATCACATCCAACCTGAAGAGTTGCCTCTTTTCAATAACATCAGAGATGGGCTCTTAGGGTACGTCTGCTAGCCTCCATGGAAGGATCGCATCTGCTCACCACAGTCATTGCCGTCAAGTGCTCTCTTATTCGACTCGTATTCTTCGATCGAAGAGGTCGAGGATGCCTTGAAACAGACCCATTCAAAATACATCCAGAATTTCAAACAGATCATAGGGATGGATGAAAGTTCGGACGCGGACTCCGCGGATGGGTCATTCAGCGAGCACCTGAAAACCTTCTCGGATAACCTGAACCGGATAATGGAGTTGACTAATATTCGTCTGCGGAGCATTGAAGGTAATCTACATGGTCGAAGTTGGCATTCCCTGACCCATTTGCTCGGAAAGACTCGAGCAAGCCTGAAGGCACAGATGAAACAATAGTGCCTACTGCGGAGTGTGTCACTGCGGATTCTCAGGAGACTGAAGGTAATGTAGCCGCAAAACAACTGTATCCCACTGACCCATTTACATTGACACAGAGTCGAGAAAGCCAGAAGGCACGGATGAAATCATTCCGGCAACTGAGGGCTCAGAGTCTGAAGGTAATCCAGCCGATGAAATTTGAAGTGTTTCTGACCTATCTACTCAGATCCGAGCAAGCCTCAATGCGCGACACAAACAAGCCCTGTGGATAGTGCGCAACCCTTTTGCAATGAGGGTTCTCAGCACAATGAAGGTAAACTAGTCGCCGGTAATGAACCAGTGACGCGGGACACAGATTTAGAGCCGTCGTCCCCAGGGTTGATACTTGGTTCGTGTAATATACCAGCTTCATATAAGCCAGGCTGATTTTCACTTGCAGAAACCTCAATTCGAACGAACAACGGGCTGATGAAGATTTTTGAAAATATAGATTTATCAGTCGAGCGATTCGTGGAGGCTTGTGTGAAGATCTATACCACAGTCGTTCCGGAATATAAGGAGCTTGCTGGATATTTTCTGTAACTGGTCTTGCAATGGATTTGGGATGCATCACTTCGAGCTACAGGTTAGTAGCCTCACAGCGTCATTCATTTCCTTCCACGCAGATACGCATCTGTGGGCGCCGCGATGGTCGCGTCCTGGTGTGTGAAAGCTCGGTTGAACTGTGGGAAAGATCTGATCGGTTTCAACGTGCAAATGTATACCGTTATGACCGAGCCTAAAGTCGATATCCGTCGAGATATCCGGTGCGAAAAAATTAAGTTATTAGGTCAAGTTGAGCTAGATAATAGCTGGTGCGACAGCCGACTGCATGCGCTCGAGACATTGAGCGAAGTGAGTGTCAGATAGATTACACCATAATATCCTTTGAACCGTAGGAAGATAACCATAATTACGAGAGGGTAGTTCGAGTAGGGTTGAAAGGTAAGGAAAAGGCAAGGACAATGAAGGTGGTCGACAAGGCAGCTGCGCTGCACGTATGCGCACCGCATGCAGACGACGCGCGGGCACGCGGACGTCGTGCGCGTGCTGGCGGCCGCGCGCGCCTGTCGCGCTTCCTCACCCGGGCACGAGGAGCACGATGACCATGAATGTGAGCGCCCTCTCGCGCTCGGAATCGGCGTCGGCGGCCCTCCCGCGCTCGATGTTCACGCGCTTTGCGGGGCCGCGTGGGGGGCGCGCGCTTGCTGCCGGTGCCAAGGGGGCGGGGGGGATGAGCCCCGTGAGGGAGGCGGGTATCCCGCGGTCGGTGTCGACGCCGGGGCGGGCGGGCGCAATTTGGGAGGGGAAGGCGGGTGCTATTTGGGAGGGGAAGGCGGGGGCGATGTGGGAGGGGCGGCATGGGTACGGGACGTGGGCGCCGAGGAACGCGGAGTGCAAGCGGGAGCCGACGCTGCCGGCGACGCTGTCGGCGTCGTCGTCGCGGCCGTGGGCGCTGGTGGCGGTGGGGTCGTCTGCGTCGCTCGTGTCGGAGGAGGAGGAGCAGGGAGAAGGACTGGAACACGAACACGAACAAGAACACGAACAAGCAGAACAAGGAGAAGAAGAGAAGCGCACGCTGTCGTCGTTGGCGTCGTCGGACTCGCTGTCGTTCTCTTCCAAGGCGTGCGAGATGCGGCTGAAGAAGGGCTCGTCGGGATCGGAGGCGTCGTCGTTTGGCGCGGCCCCGTATGTATACGCGGGGTCCGAGGGGGACGACGAGGGGAGCGATAGCGAGGAGGGGTATACGATCGCCGGGGTAAGATACACGTACGCGGCGTCGGACTATGCGTCGTCGCACGGACACGGGCACGGGCGCTCGCGCTCGGAGTATGCGTCGTCGCATGGGCACGCGCACGGACTCCGACTCACGCATGGGCGCGCGCAGTCGGAATGCTCGGGCGCCACGCATGGGCACGGGCACGGGCACGCCACCGACGCGGAGGAGGCGGAGTGTGGGCGAGCGTACACTGGCGACGCGTACGGCGGGGACGACGTGTGGATGCGCGCGCGTGCGCTGAGCCTTGCGTGGCTGCACGCGCGGAAGGAGGTGCGTCGCGGTTGGGTGCCGGTGCCGTTGACCGCGTGAGCGTGCGGTGGAGACTCTGAGGCTATGGGAGGAGAGGAGGGAGGGAGGGGATGAGTACTGTACCGAGACCCGGACGCAATGTGTTACTTTACTGGCTGCAGCGTTTTTACTTGAACTTGTAATGGATAATCATGTATGTAACGTCGTCGCACCAAGAATTAATTAATAACTATGCAAGAATGGGGCGGGTCGGGTAGTATCGGGATTAGAATCGGATCATCGGCATGTGATCTCGCGGGATCTTCCGGCCCTCGAATCCCATCACCTGTTTACTGGCGTAGATGCGACACCAAACGTCCATGTTTGACGCCGAGCACTGGACTACGATGGGATGGAATGAAACTACGCACCAATGGTCCCAACTTATCCAGTGGAGTGACATTGGACACTTCTGGCATCCACTCAATGGAGGCGAACATAGTGCTCCAGTAGGCTCCAGTGGAGTTTTGAACGCCAGCTTGCCGGTGTATGATCGGGCCGCGAATCTCCGGCTCCCCACAATCTGTCCATGTGATAGATGATCCTGCTGAATTCCGTGAGGATCTGGAGGTAGGTGCAATCCGGCGACCGACCATCCAGCAAGGCGAAGTCGTATGTTTGAATAAATGACGCCAACAGGGGTGTATCATGATCCGGGTTTACATTGTGGAATGGGTGGGATACCTCATTTTTAAAGGAACGAAGAAGTTATTTGCGAGGGCGCCAGTGATGCGGGGGTACACCGCCACTCTGCTGCGGCAGCAGCTAAAAATAGCCTTGGGCCGCTCGCTCCGACGCATCACCGCGACCTTTGGGATGTCTGGGCCGATCACTCCATTGGAGTGCTTTTCGTCCAGTTCCTCCGCTTTACACGGTGAGTGAGCGCCACGCTTGCTACGTGGAGCATTACGGCTTACTTTTTCGCGTCCATCTATACCAAGTCTTTGAATCGTCTGCCCAATTCTTTACAATGGTACTCTTTTTTCTTTCAGAGCATGATAGACCGTAGGATCGACCTTGTAGGTAGGGCCTTCTTCATTCAAAATCGCCCAGATCCGACTGACTTCTTTCAGCGATCATGAGCTCTAAAATTATCATTACACAGCATTGCACCAAGCTTGGGCCGCCTCCTGCCGCCTCCACCGACGCACATATCTATCTATAAACGTGATTACGCTCTATTCCGCTCTTCTCTCCGACGGAGGTGAATCCAGTGCCGCGCCAGCCGCGCCACGACTAGTACTTATATGGTGCACCACTCTCGAGCTGTTCAAAGTCCAACTAACCATGATATCTGCCCTTCTTCTGACGCTCATCCCCCTAAATCATGTGGACGCAGCCCCCACCTCCAAGTTTGCCTCTCTAAACGCGACTTTGAGTGGTCGTCTCGGCGAAACACGTCCCATCTCAGAACCGTGCTACGAGGGTAGCACCTCGGACGCGTGCAAGTACGTTCAGGAGAACTATGTCAACTCGACGTTCCGTGGGGACGTCTACGGGGCGACAATGTATGTGAGTAGCCTGTTCGTTCTCCCTCGTCGTGTGCCTATGCTTACTAGTGTCTTAAGCCTGTCTGGGAAACGTGTTTTGCTACCGACCAAGGTTGCGTTCTCAACTACGAGGATCCTACAGACCCCACGCCTTGGACGACTCAAAAGTGCGACATAGGGAGCCTTTCTTCGGCATATGTAAGTGAATTCCAGCTCACTATCGAACATTTTCCTCATTCGTCCTGTAAGCTCGCGGTCGAAAGTGCTGAAGACGTCCAGCACGCGTTCGCGTTCGCCAATTCTACTGGGACTCTGCTTTCAATCAAGAACACTGGTCATGACTTCATCGGGCGCTCTGTTTTGAAGAACTCTTTGGCCCTCTGGGTACGGTTGCTTTTCTTCCAATTTGGTCTGAGACTTACGAATCTGTACAGACACATAATCTGAACAATGTCCGTACGCACTCTAGCGTAGGTATCTTCGAGCTGAGCGCTAAACATTCCGATAGATCTCATATCATGCGACGTTCGTTCCAGAAGGCGGGCAGGCTGATGTCAATTATACTGCAATTACTCTCGGGGTATGTTTCTTCCATCTCTCACCGTGTCCTTGGACTGATTTCTATCTCTGAAGGCCGGTGCTCAATGGTTCGACGTGTACAAATTTGCCGATGAACATAACGTCACCGTTGTGGGAGGGTACCATCCCACCGTTGGTGCAAGTGGCGGCTGGCTCATGGTATTACCCCCCTCTGATTTTCCATTACTAGCGGCACTGACTCATTTCAAGGGCGCAGGATATAGTGTCCTGACACCTACCCTTGGGCTCGGTGTTGACCGTGCAGTAAGATACACTTGTTTCTCAAGGCTCTTTTGCTTACGAACGGTTTCCTACCAGCTACAATTCAAGATCGTGACCCCAGATGGCGTCTATAGAACGGCCAATGAATACCAGAATACGGACCTTTTCTGGGCCTTGCGAGGCGGAGGAGGTGGGACCTTCGGTGTGGTCCTCGAGTCGACGACACTCGCCACTCCACAGCTGACACTTCAGGTGTAAGTTCATTCAAGCAAGAGTCTCAAGTCAATGCAATGCTCATATGTACCAGGGCTTCGGTATCGTTCAATAGCACCGAGGAAACGGCACGGAACTTCCTCAAGCTAATTATTGACAATGGCGTAGAATGGAGTGAGGCTGGTTGGGGCGGACACATGTACCAAAACAGCTTCATCAGCGTTAATCCGCTCCTCACACACGAGGAAGCCCTGGAGTCAATGAAGAACGCGTCTGATTATGCACTCGCGCTCAATGGCAGCGTCGTGATCGAGGAACTGCCGTCGTTCTTTGCCTTCTTCGAGAAATATGTCCCTGCAGCTGAAGCGGTCAGTCTCCAACCCGTGATGTACGCGTCCTGCGTTTGCTGATCTTCATATCCTGCCAGGTCGTCGGAGTACACCCCGTTCTGGGGACCCGACTCATACCCACGAGTATCTTCTCCAACGAAACCGCGAAGGCGCAGCTTCTCGATGCATTTGCCGCCATGATCCCTTTTGCAACTGTAGATCCGCAAATCAACGCCGTCACTCCCCTCCTATACAATCATACCGAAGGCGCCACTAGCGTACTTCCGGCTTGGAGAGAGGCTTTGTGGCAGGTACATGACCTTTCCTTTTCCCAAGGAGAAAGAAAATTTATCGCTTCCGCATAGGTTGTCTTCGCGGCGGAGGTCTCGTGGAATGCCACTGAAGCGGAGAAGCAGGAGGTCTTCAGCTTGGTGGATAGTCTCACCCAGCCTCTGAGAGATGTCGCGCCAGACTCTGGGGCTTACATGGTACGACCTTTCATGTTTCTCCCGGCCCCAAGACAATGCTAATGTTGAGCCGTAGAACGAGGTCTTCATCTACGAACCAGACTTCGAGACCGCGTTCTGGGGTGATAACTACCCCCGCTTGTTGGCTCTCAAGCATAAATAGTGAGCAGGCTTCAAGTGTTTGGTTCGAGAATCAGGACTGATTGGCTTTCTCTCTTCAGTGATCCTAATGGCTTGCTGGATTGCTGGCACTGCGGTACGCTCCACTGACGCTGTTATTGATTGCATTTCTCATGTGCCATTGTAGTTGGATGGCAGGGCGCTCGGGATGAGCGATACAGCTGTTACCCGGACTTTTCTTCTTAATAGCGATTTAGCACATAAGTTCTGAATATTAAATATGTAGCTTAATTGGGGGGATAATATTGCTGCCATAGGCTGAAAGACTTTCTCTACGAATATCATTGTCCCATTGAACACGAACATGGCTGATAGCTACTTTGACGACCGTAGTCGGCGACAGCCTCCAGGGAAAGTCGGCTGGGCTCGAAGCGCCAGTTCTGCAGGGGAGCACCCCTGAAGTCTCATCAGAGACAATGAACTGGCAGGGCGGATTCCCCACGCAAGCCAGAACATGAAGATCAAAAGTCCGAAGTGGTCTTATTCTTTGCTGTTAAGGTAATAGGGGGTAGTGTACACATAACCCCGTTGGTAGGCAGACGTTGGTTTTAGCGTAAAAATGCCCGCCTTTGGATGCAGAAAATTTTTGGGTGGTAGTGAATGATCGGCGCGAAGGGTAGAGTCGTAGTGACCTTCGTCACTTAGTAACTTCGCTTAATTGCGCGTAAGTTCGTGACTCTGATGGAAATCCGGGAAAGTTCGTCACATTGACGAGTTTCCGGGAAAGTTCGTGAGATGTGCAAGCCCCACCAAATCAAACCATCAACGCGGCCATCATTTTTCTTCAACGCAAGTCTCTCCAGATGTTTTTATATAGATACCTTGCTAACCCTAACCGCTAACCTCTAACCCTAACCACTAACCTCTAACCGCTAACCCAAACCCCTAACCTCTAACCACTAACCACTAACCCGAACCTAACCGGCCACTCTCGGCAAGTTGATGGCACGCATCACTCCATGATGTGCCGAGGAGCGCCGCTTGACAAGCAACTCACGAACTTTCACAGAAACTCGTCAAAATCACGAACTTTCTCGGATTTCCATCAAAGTCACAAACTTGCGCGAAATTAAGCGAAGTTACTAAGTGACGAAAGTGGCGTGGACTCCGAAGGGTAGGAGGTATCAAGACCTGAGTGTCCATCTGGAGGACGAGACCGGCATAAAAAAAATGCCCACCCTGGCAAGCCATGGCCCATGGATCCTACGTTTCATGCCAAGAGGAATATAGCCCAACCATTCTACTTAAAAATCACTTTTTGTCAGGGTATTATAAGTCTTTCTTGGAACGCCGCCGGTACCCATTCCACTTACCTGCATATTTCCCTCCAGTATGCTGGTCGATTTCGGGCGCGAAAGAGCGCTGGGGCTTCCGATGCGCCAGAGTGTTTGGTTCAAAGGGAATATCGAATGGAATTTTGAGGAACCCTTGGAATATTTGCTCGACAAAAAATCAACGATATTCTCGAAAACGAAGGGAAATTTTACTCCGGAACTCACCACAGCACACAGAAGAACTCAGGATCGAAAGTACTTGCCGTCATATAATGATAGCCGCGCTCGCGGTCCCCCCTAGACAATATGTTGAAGCAAGAGCTCATTGCGCTTGGTGTGGATATCCCAGCGTTCTTTTTCCCATCTATGATGATCCCGAACTGGCGTCTGGAAATCGACGAAGATGTCCTCAATCCAGAAAGTAAGCGCTTCCCAGCATCCCTCATGACCGGCTCTGATATGAATATGTTCCAGAATTGGAGAATACAATCATGTGCATGCAAGGATTAACATCGCATCAGAGTGTCAGGAAATCCTAGGCCCGGGGCGCGCGTGAGGCTCCCGAGGTACACGAGCGTCACGCTCTCGCTCCCACTGACCTGCGGGCTCGCGCCAGGGTGCCCGCCGCACGCGGGGCAGGCGTCCGTGTCTGCGTGGTCGGCGGTGTCGTGGGCGTTGGGAGAGGTCGAAGGAAAAGGAGGAGGAGGAGTGCTGGGACCGCGAGAAGGAGCAGTCAAGTCTGTTGAGCTAGTAAGTGCAGAATAGAAATAGAGATAGCGCCGCAGGCGCGGGCGCGGGTAGAGTTTGATGGGGATGAGGGGGGGGGGTAAGATGCGGAGTGGGAGATAGTCGAGTTTGCGGTAGGAG
Organism: Mycena vulgaris; assembly: GCA_029204335.1. Lineage (NCBI taxonomy): Eukaryota > Fungi > Basidiomycota > Agaricomycetes > Agaricales > Mycenaceae > Mycena > Mycena vulgaris. The sequence continues at coordinate 353,432 of JARGYA010000098.1, forward strand.
GATTTGTAGACATAGAGGTAGCCGCATCCCGGCAGCCAAAGAAGACAATGCAGAGGTAGACGTACTAGAGGGAGAGGCAGCGGTGCGCACGGCACCCGACAGCGCGACCATGTAATCCTGGCAGAGGGGGCACCAGAAGTGGCGCAAGAAGACCTCCGTTTTTCGAAACCCGACCCTCCTTGATTCAACCTTGATTGGCCCGAAGTCCCGTGTTAGATTGACGGACCGCGACGATCACAAGGGCATACCTTCAACCTCTCGAACCACGAGCCGGCCGTCCCGGCGCGTCGTATCCTCGGTTGACGGTTGCAGTTGAGAGTTGCATTTAAAGAAGAGCGTAGAGTGTACACTCGGACGAAACATCACGCCATGGTACCCAAATATTGGACCACTTCAATCTGCAGATTCGCTCTTTTGTCAATGTCTGTCGTTGCGGCCGTACGTGTGCCGCGGCAGACAAACGACGGCGTCCACCTCGCTATTACACCGACGTGCGGCAAGCTTGGAGGAACCTTCACCAACGTTAATTCAGGAATTGTAACGACCGGGATAAAAACAGTCGTCGCCTTTGGGGTGTGCAACATTTACAGTTTCTTGTAGTTGTGGATACCTGATCAGCGCCACTACGGCGCAAGTAGGACTCATATACCGATGGTGGGCGCAGGGATGGCAGTCCCCTTCTGCCGGCCATCCTCAATGGCACAAACCCCCGCGCAGGCCAACGTCCAACAGATGGGCCTGTCTGGGCCGAAGGTGTCGCAAGCGATTTGGGTGCAGTAATCAAGGACTACGCTGTGCGCGCATCCCTCCTCGCCAATTATGCCCTGCTAATCAGTGGAGCGAAGGTGTCTGGCGCAGTCGTGAATGTGACTCTCTGGCCGAGCGCTGGCAGCGGCACGATAGATTTCCTACAACAAGGTGTGCCTTCTGAAATAACTTGGTTTGGCTGGCTAACACCGCGAATGGTCATAGCCGCTCTCTTCCTTAGCCAAAATAATAACCTAAATCCGAGCACGACACTCTACACCGTCTTCTTTGGAATCAAGTAAGCCTTAGTACTCGACTTCGTATCTTAGTTGATGCGGAGATTTGACTCTCCAGCGACTTCGGTTTTTCTACGCGTGCGTGTGCTCTGCATGGAGAGCTTTGAATCTGGGCTGATACACGCATCCACAGTCGACGGAAACCACCTCCCCCAAGCCGCCGCCAATCTCCTCGCGCAGATCCAACGGCTCGCCGCGGCGCCCACCAATGCGAAGAACATCCTCGTGCTGGATAACTATGGACGCGGGTCACACGCGTCCACCGGCGACGCGTGGAAGCAAGCCGTCTTCCAGGGTCTGAGCACACTGCGCGCGCAGGGCCTCAACGTCGCCTTCGTCGATTTCGCACCCATCTGGGATGGCGTCCTGGGGACGTCGCCCGGCTTTGCAGCGTTTGGCTACAAGACGGCCGGCGCCTGCATCCCAAACGCCGCGCAGACAAACCTGAATGGGGAGTGCTCGACGCCATTGAATGCATTTTACTGGCTTCCTGGGTGAGTGTGCCTTGCTCTTTCTGGGCGGAGTGTAAACTTACATCCCTCATTTTCGTCTCCTTACTAGACACCCATCCAAGGAGACGCATCGGATCATGGCCGACTATGTCAAGTTGGTATTGGCGAACTGCAAGGCATGACAGCCTGAGACCACGCGAACGACTTTATCTCGTACCAGAAAAGCCGATGTTGATACGCAGACGAAATATCATTTCTGTCAGGCAGTTGTTTACGGCCCTGCAATTTGAACCGTTCATGCACATCAAGACGGTTTTTCTGAGAGCTACGGGCCTGAACTGGAGGTTTCTTGTCTCGATTCTCACTATCGAGGTTCACAAAATCAAAAATCACCGGCTCGGGTTCGGGTTCACGGGATCGAATTCAAACATACAGTAAACCTACAGCGATATTCCGCCTCTGTGATCGGCGGGTTCCACTGGATCTTTGGAAAATTCAACCCATGTACACGGCCACTAGACCCTAAGTCTGGTTATCCCTGCCGAGATCCTCTTCGTACAACCGTCGTCGCGTGATTGTACAGCGAAAGTGGAGCTTGCGAACGAGAAAAAGTTAGCGAGCAAAGGAATCACCCGACCCCGAACCCATGAGTTTTCTGGGTATTCTAGATGAAGCCGGTGCACATCTTATGGTACCGGGCGATGCTTTAGACCTCCCACTTGTTGATAATATTGGTGAGTTTGTGAATCTCTGTCGGAGGTCCGATTCTGCAATACATGCATGCTGGCATGTGGCTGCCGAGGCTGCGAGCTTCCGGGTCCGTGGGACGATGCAGGAAGTGTGTAAGAGTCCGCCTCGAGGGACTGTCAGCATGGTTCGCCCGCACGCGGAGATGTAGCACATTATTTGTCTCGGTATGCGTAAGCCGGGTTGAACCGTGGGAAAGACCTGATCGCACTTTCAACAAGCCCACTCGCGGACAAGACGCGCCCCGGGACGCCTTTTCGGCTGTTTGACTTGCATTTCTATGAACTGAGGTGTGAATCGATGACCAAAATTGCCCTGAGTTATAAATGGACAACAAGAAAGTGGCCACACTTATATTGTTGTTATTCGGCAAGCTCTTGTTCTCCTCCGTTGCGACATGTATCGGGGGTGACATCTTATGTTCAATTATACTGGAGTTGAGCACCTTGTTCTACGCATAGCTTTATTGTTTCGTGACCCGAGTCCTTGATTTCGGGAGTATAAGAAGTGCGGGTAGAGAGCTACATCCATACAAACATGGACACCCCTCTCGAATACGAAGAGTTCGATATATCCTTCACCTTCCCTGGACCCCAGATATCCTTCACCCTCTCTGGAGCCCTGCGCAATCCGGACTTCATGAAAGTGATAATCTGTTTGATATGATACGCGTGATCTTCAGTCCTGCTTCAGTCAATGAACTGATTCTCATCGTCTCCGAAGGGAGCTGTTGAAAAACCCCAGCATTTGCATACCCCATGCGAAAGCCGCCGCCCTATTGGAATTTGAGAGTCGGCCTATGGAGACACAATTCAATCCATCCGGCGAAATTCAACAGCCTGCCCCCGACGAAGCGTTTCCCCACCAAGAGCTACACGCGCTTCGGGTCCTTGAGGACTTGTACCGATTTGTGACCAAACTTATTGGTAACCAGTCTAACCATGAGCCGGCTGCGACGAACTATATCGCCGAGACGGCTCTGGACCAGCACTCAGGTGATGATACATGAGTCATATTCCGAGATTGAAACTTAACCATCATCTCAGATATGGAACAAGAGCTTCACTCCATCGGCGCGAACGATCAGGATGCATTGCGTACTATCTGTATCCCGGAAGAACCGGCGGCAGGTCAGAAACCGGTAACAGGTGCGTCTCATGGTGACGTTATATGGGGTGTAAACTGATCTCTCGGCTCAGGGGTTGTTAAGCATAGACTTACATTGGAAGAATATTTGAAACGAACGAACTTTTCCCCCCACGATTTCTGGAAGGCATGCATCGAGATTTACGAGCACGCGGCAGCCAAAAACTTGCTACCATCCAAGGCAGCGTTATTGGAATTGGTGGAAGTCAAGGAGGAAGTCGAGGGTGAGCCCAAAGGTCAGATACAGGCATCGACCCGGGAGGTCGGCGATGCGGACGGAACCTGCGGCAGTTTACCGGTAATGACGAAGTTGTAAATCGTGTTAATTGTGTTAAACAGTCATGCAATGAACCCGGCATTCGTTCCCTTCCGACAAACTGGAAACGAAGAGAGAGATATCCAGACTATTATCTTTATCAAGGTCGAGTTGGTGCGTCTCCCCATGGCAAAGCACGAACTTTCCACAGACGTCCCGCAGGCCGCTGCCGGCTAGAAAGAAGTGTGTTTCGAGGTGTAGATGATTGAATGCGACACCTTGACGACGAGTCTCTTTATTTAGACAAGTAGAATTCATGCCAATTCGTGTTTTGCACCGTATCTCGCTTATGTAACTCGCGCCGAGCTACCCACCGCGTTAGCTTACCGAACCTGCCAGCTGCACCCCACCTAAAACATCAGCCGGGCAAACTGCTGCGTCCTCTTGCACGGGACTTTATGGCTCGGCCAATGTGCTTTTTGGCAACCGCGCGAACAGTACCATTCCTAGGGAAGATGTTTGTTTATCTCAGTAACGCGCTGACGTGCAACACGCACCTTCTTGCAGCCCGCGCACTTCTGCCACTGCCCAATGCGCTCCTCCTTCTTTTTGCACGTTGGGTCGCTACATTCGCGCAGCACGTGCTCCCTCACGACGGGATCCTTGTCGACCCAGTTCCACACGGCATCCTGCATCCAGAGGTCCTGGGCGAGCCACAGATGGTCGCGCGCGTCCTCCGCGCCGTTTTTCCCGCGTGTGGCGTGCGCGTCGAGGTCGACTGTCATCGTCTCAGCGCGACACCCGGAGGTGGTTTATACATAGCATACCGCGCTCCTTGAACCGCCCGAGAACCTTGATGAGCACCATCGGGAACTGCGCAGCGACGTGCAGGTACTGGCGCGCGAGCTCGGAGTCGCCGTCGAGGGTGAAGGCGGCGAGGGCGGCGGAGTAGATCATCTGAAGGTCGGTGAACCTGTTGACCTGTTGGAGCTGCGCGGCGGTGAGGGGCGCGCGGCGCGGGGGACCAAAGTCGATGCCGCTGCCTGGGGGCGTCTCGTCGCACTCGAGCCAGCGTTGGGTGAAGTACAGCGCGTCCGCGGGGCGCCCGGAGTGCAGCAGAAGTGCGCCCATCCACGCGCGCTGGCCCATGTTATCCGAGTGGCAGATGCGCAGGATCTCGATGTTTGTCGCGCTGTGTCATCGGGTCAAAGACAAATGCGAGGAGATGGTGGTTCACAGCCTACACGGCCTCGTCCCAGCGTTTTTCGTTGACGTATGCGCGCGCGAGAGTGCCCAGCAGACGCATGTAAGGCCGCGTTTCAAGGATGCCCCAGAATCGCGGGGCGCCGTACTCGCAGGTGAGCTCGAAACAGTCCGGGCTCAGAACGCGGTGTAGGTGTGCGCGGCCTCACATACACACTCAGCACCATGGCGCGTTCGATATCGGGTCCATCTACCTTTGAGTTCCCCCTGCTTCAAGAACTCGATGGCCGCCTCTTGAGGTAGCATCATGGCGATGGAGCTGCAGGCGTCGAGATTGTTTGGGTCTTCCATGGCTTTGAGCAAGAACGGTAGTGCCTCGTCTGGTTTTTTCTTTTCGAGGAGTTCCTGCCCGCGCTTCAGGCTGACGATTCCATAACGATTCGCGATTATCACAAGATTATCAAGGGAAAGGTTGAAAGGTTGAAGATACCCACTTGGCTTCTGATTCCTTGGAGACGGTTCCTCCACCGATTCCCATGAATCCCTCCATGCCGAAGCCTGGACGAGGCATTGTACAAGTGAGATGAAAGAAAAAGATCAAGTGGCACGGAATATGCCGGAAGTAGCCCAGTGATCGCCGGTCTGATGTGTCATTCTGCATGACAACGACTAAGCGCTTAGGACCAGTAAAGCAATACGAAACAGATCGCGCCCTGGAGGGCGCAAATGTCCTTAACTGAGTGGTTTTCCGATCTGACGGACGGGGGGATCAACGTACATACTTAGAGACCGCCAATGCGTCCTGGTCGCAAACTGAAAGCTACTTCCTCGAGAGGATATTGGAGGATATCCTCAGACCGGCATCGCGAGTTTCTACGCACGCATCTGAGGTTAGCGAGATCCAAAGGCTGTCATTGAGGTATACTGAAGATCCATAGATGTGAACATAGATTTAAGGCCGGGTTGCGGTGAACTGATTCGAACCGTGGGAAAGGCAGCTCAATATTGTTGTCGTTCCAATTTGGATGGGTAACTGTGAAGACAATGTCTGGAGAAAATCAAGTGATGCTACTTGTACATTTACTCTATGCCTTCGCGCGCCTCCTGATCAACATTTCGGCCGCCCTGGGTACTACGAGCATGTCTGTCGAAGTTCGAAGTTCGTCAGCCTATATATTTCAAGATAACTGAGGACGACGAACCTCCCATAGAAAGGTTGGCGGGCCAGTTGGCGTACGGCTATATGTCGTAGTTGATCAGCAAGTGGGCTAAAATCATCTTGAGGTTGTTGGCCGCGAAGAACCGGCCGGGGCTACAGACTCAGGTTAGAACAAATGGTCTAATGACACTTGAATTGTGATTAACATACCACGCGTGTATGCCGTGGGAGAAGGGTAGCCACGTCGCGGATGTCGTGAGGAGATCCTCGTTCGTGCGCGGCTTCTCTGCCAGGGTGGCCTCCTCGCGAGGGCGGGAGAACCTGAACGCGTCGTACTCGCGTGCCCGGGGGTAGTACTCCTCGTCGAAGTGAATACCGTCCAGGGAAACACCCACACAGTTATCCTTGGGGATGATGAGTCCGTTGGGTAGCGCAACGTCGACCTTGGTCCTCCGAGCCAGTGCACAGCCGCCGATGCTGGAAACACGCGCACTCTTCCGGATGGGACTGTCCAGTCGGACCAGCTTCGCGACCGCGGCCTTGGTCCATTCACGGTTGTGCTCCGCGAATACACGCTCCGCCTCCTCGCGGAGGGTCGTGACGACGTTCTGCGAAGCGGGTACGCTCCAGATGTAGAGCACTGCGTTGGTGGGTTGGTGGTGGTGATAGTAGTCGTCCTGATTGCGCCAAAGTGAGTAGAACGATGCGGTAAGCGAGGGAATAGACAGAGGTCTCGTCTTCGGTGTGGCGTTTGAAGGATTCGCGAACCATCCAGGTAATAAAATCATTCTACAAACGTTTCAGACACAATGCATGCAATATAGCTCACCGGACGTACGGGCTCCTCCCAGGGATAAGTCGGGTCTGCGGCCTTGCTTTTCATGTCCACGATGCGCTGGTGAATGAGTGGTTTCAGATATTTCATCGCCACTCCAGAGGCGCGACGGTTGGAGATGGTGGCGAACCAAGCGATTGCCCTGAACAATAAGGCGAATCAGGATCGAAAATCAGTCAGAAATCCAATGAACGTACGGTCTCATGAACTTGGGGGAAAAGTGAAGAATCACGCCGCTGACGCAAACTGCTTGGGCGAATTCATCGCCAGACATGACAAGTTCCTCATTGGAGCCTGTTCGCGTTCAGCCTACAGCAATTAACGAGTTTGAAACCATTCACATAATTCTTTCCCCACAAATACACGATTGGCGACCCTTCCAACGGTTTGGCCTATGGTATTGTAGACGCTGACCTTTCTCGTCTCTCCGTCCGCGCCGAAGAGGTCAATCATCGAGGCTTCAATTTCCTCTAACAAGAATCACCTCCGGGTTGAGTGTTCCAGTGGTCCGCGTGAGTTCACGCTTAATAAGGAATTAGCCGTAGACAAAGTTTCACCAGAGGAAGCTCTTGCCTTTATAAGTAAGTCTATCATATCATTTGAAGTGATTTCGGGGTGCCCTACAGTGTGCTTGAATTGAACTAGGGAGGAAGATATTATTACATGCTACCTGGGATTTGTACGACGCACCATTGTAGAAATTGCAGTTCTTGGCGTCCAGAATTTCGTCCGGCATTGATGCTAGCCAAGGCGACATCGATGGCGGCAAGATGATCTGCGAACCGCGAGCCCAACTGGGCACTACACGGATGAGGTTGGATTTGGAGAACTGAGAAATATAAATGAGTCGTAGTGCAACGACGAGTGGGTTTGGTCTGACTTTACCGTAACCCTCCAGATAAAGTGGGATAGACTTGACCAGTCCGCGCCAGTTCGCCCGGATGGAACCGAAAAGCTCCTGACGCCTTCCTACCCAGGGAAGGTCCGAAGGAACACGGGCATGCTCTTTCTGAGCTTTTAAGCTCGATACAGAAAAAAGGAAAATAAACAAGAGGATGAGAGCCCCGAAGATTACCGCCGGAAGGAGTGCAGCGCGGTAGAGGAAAGATAATCGAACATTAGAAAAGCTGAAGTCAGGGCGGCGACTGATTATTTTATTAATAAATATGTCGAATCGGCGCATGATTGCAACGCCGCGTGCATAATCACCTAGGTCTGATTGGACAGTCTCGATCACGTCGCCGAAACATAGAGATTCAGCAGAATAGCGCTGAAACTTATGCTGAAACTTTCAGTTTCATCGTTGTCAGCGGCCGAGATTACTTGTTTTCCAGTGTGCATCTTAGAGTAGAATAGAGTCCTATAGAGTCCCTATGTATTATCATGATGAGGGTGAGCAGGGGTTAACACTGAGAGTTCCCGATGGGCACCTTCGCGTTTTCGAGCAAAGTTTGAGTTGAGTGATGGCGGAACGGCTAATTTTAATTCACTCCGCTCCACGGTCGCTCAATATAATTTACATTCCTCGCAACTCATGTTGGGCAACAGACGCCGCCACATTCCCCGCAACAAAAGGAGCTCGTTGTCAGAATGGTGGCTCACAACATCGCCGGGTCAGATATTGGCAAAGCAACGGCTTCAGAAACACAGCGCCATAAAGGTTAATTTGTGGAGACTTGGAGAGAGCGCAAGTGACGGTCACTTGAGCTCTCTCTCGTTGCGCTGCGCAACGAGCTGTAACGACTTGGCAACGACGGAGATGAGAACCAAAATTAGCCTGATGCCGCTCCGCCATCACCCGGCCCGAACTTTGCTCGAAAACGCGAAGGTGCCCATTGTTTTCGACTGAGCTGTAGAAGTCCGTTGGTGTATGATTGAACAGTTTTGATCATCAAACTTTCAACCGAATCTTTAACCCTGAGAACGATATACAAAAGTGAAAGGTTGGGAGAGGAGGATAGCGTCGCGCGATGTGCATCAGTAACGCAGGTCTACGACTTTACGAGACTTTACGCGACTCGCACCGCTTCGCTGATCGTGCTGCGATCTTTGATCTGTGATCCACGCCTTTGGCGACATGTTTCGTCGTTGGGTCCCACATTCATCCGCTTGGACCGCTCCGCTTTTTTTTTGCCATTTTCGAGGGGTTGATCTCGATTATTGACCCAGGCAAATACTCAAAGTGCTCAAAGTTCGCGGCCCCTACGGGAGATTAAGAAGGTATGTCGATTTCTAATATACGATATACCGTCTTACTCTTTGACTGAAAGTGCCATCCTGCTCTAGCCATCAGATCTGGGGGTTGCACGGAGTTTCCGGATAGCAGCGGCCCTGATCAGGATAGCCCCATGGCCATCTATAACGACAGCACATAGCTTATTAATTGTACTTAGCCCAAATTCCTCGTTCGCCAACGACCGCGATGCTCAACGGTGCAATCCTTTTCTTCGTTTTCGCCCTCTTCTTCGGCGCAATACGCCTTACACGACGCAGCCAATCTACAGTCCCCCGTGTGGGGAGTGCAGGACCTCTGGGATATGTCTGGGCGGTCCTCCGGTCTGTTCTGGATAGTGACGGGCTGGTCGAGGAGGGGTGGGCCAGATTCGGTGGCAGGCCATTTATCCTCCCTTCTTTAACCGGGGAATGGATTGTACTGGGTCCCGAAAACGTGGAATTACTTCGCAAATCGGATGACACCGTGGTGCGCTACGCTTATTTCTGAGATGTTTTGGCATTGAAAACCTTCTCCAGTTCAATGCCCCCCTACGCAATATGAAGGTATTTTCCATCTCACGTCAACCTCTTATCCGATTCCCATTCTCTCTTAGCTGTTCCAAGCAGAAATCATGTTCGGCGAAGTCATCATAACAAACCAATATCATATCGGTCCTGTCCTGAAAACCGACCTTTCGCGGGGATTGCAGACGCTTGTCCCAGAAATACTCGAAGAAATTCAGTTGGCCATGCCCGAATATCTCAAAATTTCCGACTCGACGACAGGCTCTGTGACTGCGCCTGTATTTGAAACTTTTGTACACCTCGTCTCGCGCATTAGCAATCGCGCCATGATTGGGGCCCCCGGCTGTCGCAACGAGAAGTTTCTCAAGAGACAAATCAGCGTCGCAGAACAGACCATAGCCATGGCACAAGTGCTCAATTGGTTCCCAGAGTTTGCGCGTCGGTACGAAATCCCCACCCCCATCGCGCACATGGCTTGAATCCTTTTTAACAGTGCGGTGTGGAAGTTGTTCTCGATACTTGGCGGTAGCTTGGACGAAACCGTTAGACTCCTCACTCCGTATCTCCAGTCTCGGATCGAATATGCACAGCAGGTGAGCGCTCCAAGCGCTCTCTGGTCTTCAGCGCTGACGAGAAATCGAGGATAATCCAAGCACCATCACCGATCTGCTTCTGAGATACGCCCCAGAGGAAGATATCCAGGATTCCACTCGACTCGCTGTTCGTGTGGTGTTCCTGAACATGGCCTCCGTCCACACTACGTTAGTCCCCTCGAGGCCGCTGTGCCCGGTATCTAATTTCCTACAGATCAATTTTCACTACCCACGCTCTGTTCGAACTGGCGAGAATGCCTCCGACGTACATTGAGCAAATACGCGCCGAGATCATCGCTGCGATCGCATCCGAGAACGGCGTATGCAACAAAGCTGCAGTGGGGAAATTCAACATGCTCGACTCGCTACTTAAAGAGGTGGGCCGCTTCCACTCTCTCTTCGCTGGTACGTATTTTCTTCAAACTGTTCCGACGAGCAGCATCGCTGAGATAACTTCAGTTGGCTCGTCGCGGCTCACTCTTCGCGAAGCCGTCGTTGCGGACGGAGTCGTTATTCCAGAAGGAAGCGTCGTCGCATTAGCGCCGAAGCCCCTGCACTTCAATCCCCAAGTCTACCCTGACCCCCACACATTCGATCCGTTCCGGTTCTCAAATCTGCGCAGCGGCGACAAATCTATCCCGGGAGTCCAGCAATCCTTCACAAATCTCAGCAACGACTACATCGTGTTTGGCGTCGGGAAGCACGCGTGTCCCGGCAGATTTTTGTAAGTCCTTGTAAGCTTTATTGCGTGTCCGCGCAGTCTCAATTATTGTCCGTAGCGCCGCACTTAAGATCAAGCTCATACTGGCGGAAGTACTGCTTAATTACGATGTTGCCTTCCCCGCGGGAGCATCCAAAACGCCGAAGCTATTCGCGTTCAACAACTTTACTGTTCCGAATAGATCGGCGAAGCTAGTCTTTACTAGGCGGAAAATGTAGAGTTGTTGTGTAGCATCTATTCATTTTAATTTATTCATAGATTGGAAACAAATGATGTGGGGTTTTAACGCCAATCTCTAGCTGGCTCAGCACGTTGATCATCTCAAAACCTTTGATATCTCCACATCATTCACTCTCCAAATGTTGCCCAGTACAACGTAACAACACTATCACCGCTCAGAGTGCTTTAATTTTCGGTTGGACCTGATTCGAACCATGGGAATGGCTCGGCCGATCCCGATCGCACTTGGGTTAGTTCTTCACGAATGAACCGGCAACAATCAACTGTATTACACGGTTTATCCTCTCTTTCTGCTAAGTATCGATGCAAGCTCCGTAGGTCGTCTCCTGGTCGAAGCCATCGAGATGTTCATCCCAGGTCTAGACGAAACTTATCAATCTGACAACTGTGATTTATCTGGCCTTACAGTACTATCCCCGGCTGCTATTCGAAGACTCCATTCATCTAATTCCCACCCGAGAGGATACGACATAATACGAGAAGAGGAGAGAAGAGAAGAGAGAGAGACGCTAGCTGATGTTGAACAATGGGGTTAGCCGGAGATCATCAGGCTTCAGCAGAAGGCTAAGATCGCGACGAGCAAGTACATAAGATCGTCGTTATGTACCATTCTGAGCGGCAACAGAACATGTCCCCAAATTTAGAGAGACACAGGAGCCCGATGTGACCGATAATGCACCTTTGCATCTGTATCGCATTAGCGGAAATCACATCGAAATCGTTGAAGAGATCCAATCTTTGAACTAGTAAGTTCTTGAAGCACATTCAGGTTCTGAAATTTGCGACCGGAGCTGCGTAAGATCGCAAACATGGACAGGCAACATGTAACATAGTTTAAGCAAGAGAAAGCGAGAGCCGGCAACTCCCGGAAAGTCGGACCGGGCATTGAACTGATTGTCCTGCCCAAAAAAAAATTTGAGAAGAGTTGCAAGGTCGAGCCTATTGCCCATGCCACTTTATCTTTGTTCGGATTGTTAGTTCCTCGCGCCCATACAAATGGTGTATTCGAGCGCTCATGACGGTACCTTGAAAACATGTCATTTATCCGAGTACAAAGTCCGAATGGAAAAATAAGTCCCCGAGGTGCCTTGCGCCGTTGCCGTTGACGCTTGAGCGTCGGCGGCGACAAATTCACTGGCTGACATTCCATGCTGAGCTCAATCGAACATACGTAGTCATGCGTGACTCGAAATGCGCTGAGCTCTGCAGGCTAAGTCTTCTGCAGTTTTGGTTTTAAGCGCCTTCGCTTCGCACGAGATAAGGTCAAGGTGATTGCATGGAGTTATGCGCGACTCAGGTCGTTTAAACGTAGTCGAGTCCTTACTACATAGTGTATTCGGAATTTTGAAAGGCGGCCCGGCGCCCAAAGGATTATTGACAGCTAGGGTGATTGGCGATGGCCTCCGCTCTTAGGTACTCGCTACTATGTTCGTTTCTGGTGGGCTTTCCCACCGCTCGACTTAAGGCGGCATATTTTCCCTCCCGGTCCTCATCAGCGCTCCGAATGCCTCAGGGCCAACAACCCCCCCGCTCGACGTCAATTTGTTCATTTCTCTGGCGGTGCACTACTCCTTGGGCTAATATAATAGAAATTATCCTGCGCGATACTCGTCTTGGCACTCACATCGTTCCTGGCGTGAATGGATGAATGTATCCCATCCCGCGTATAAAACCGGGAGCCAACTCCCGGCCCTCACGCTAAGCCGCCCACCTGCTTAACCATGCACTTCTCCTCTTCGTTCGCCGCTCTCCTTGGTACCACCCTTGCTGTTTGTGTGGGGGCGTATCCTGCCACTCCACCAGCCACTTCGGAGGTCGCTGATTGGAAGTATGCGCATGCCTGGGACGGCACTGTCGTCTCTTTCGGCGTTACCTCCAACGCCTCCGAGATCGAGGTAATTCGCGGCTCTATACCATAAAGCGCCGAAACTAAGTGCCGTACGCGTGTTAGAAACGCACCCCGGGCGGCGTCTTCATCTGCGACGAGCTGAACTGGAGTGGCCGCTGCGGTTTCGGCGTTCAAGCTCTCGACTCTTGCATTCAACTCGGCGACGACTGGATTTACCAGATATCCAGCTTCGGACCGGACGAGGGCGCGACATGCTATGGTACGTGTCTCCTCGTGTGTCTGGTGGGTTTCCGGCTGACCTGGTTCTTCTGTACAGCCTACTCGTTAGCCATCTGTTATTGTTGAAATTTTTCCTCGCACTAACCCAATTTTTTTCGCAGTGAAAACTGGTGTTCGGATGCTGGCTCGGTCTGGTCCTTCCAGAACCCAGGCGATGCGTCTGGCGGTTGGCCGACAGGTGACCCGTGGGATGACAGGGTGTGTTTTCACCTGCAGCTTACCTACTTGTGTTAACAACAATATTCATTAGATCGCCAGCTTCAAGTGCGAGGCAAACGGCGGAGGTGGAGGCGGAGGTGGAGGTGGAGGCGGCGGATCTGGAACTTTCACGGGCGACGGTAATTACCATCTCGTCCTACACTGATGACCTGCAACTGACACGCCGTGTTCCAGCCACCTGGTATACGCCCGATGGCGGATTCGGCGCATGCGGCGCTCCTCTTCAGAACTGGGACTTCATCGTCGCCCTGTCAGAGGCACACTACGACGGCGGAGCCCACTGCTGGCAACATCTGGACGTCGAATGTGCGTTATAAATTACTCCCGCGTCCCTGCGTATACCGACCGCGTTCTAGACAACGGCCAGAGCATCGACGTCGCCGTCGGGGACCTCTGTCCCGGCTGTCCTGCAGACGGGATCGATCTCTCGCAGGGAGCATTTGCTGCTATTGAGAATTTGGACGTGGGGCGAATGACCGTGAGCTGGTCGTTCAAGTAAATTTGGCTGCGTACGATTAGATTTGGCTGTTTATTTTGAAGTTCCTTGGGTTTCGATACTACTAGTAGTTAGGACGCTGGTTTAATACAACTTGTTTGTAAGTCCGGGAGTAGCTACCTTGGATTCCTGCCTCGGTATCCCTCGTGATAACGAAAAATTGTAAATGCCCATTTAAGTTGTTGTCTAAATCGTGGAAATTATCAGCTGACATTGAGAAAAGGCGCAAATTCTTCTAACTGGATGATCAGCGTCACCAAAGGAAATTCAATGCATGCACGAAACTTAGTCGCCGTGCCCGAGAAGAAGCAGTTTTGCATTTGACACAGATCCAATGTTACTCGACATTATATCTCTTACATATGTGCGTTGGAGAGGGTCAACGAGGGCGCGCATCGTCTCTGCGATGGCCAGCAGGACGCGGAGAGCGGGAGCGCGAATTGCGCTCTCGATGTCGACGATCCACCCGGGAATCACCCGCCTGGCGCGACGCACGAGCTTCCCTGCTCCGTTCCTCACCGCCGCCGTCAAGGACGGGCTCCTCCTCCTCCGTCTTCACCACCCCGGCAAGCAACCGCTCCTTCTCCTTGCGGCGCTTCCACATCAGCTTCCCGAGGCACTTCTGGCACAGCACGGTCTTGACGAGCGCCGACTTTGCCTCGCCGTGCTCCGCGTACGTGAAGGGCAGCTCCAGCGTCGAGAGCGGCGTAGTGCGCCGCCGGCGCGCCGCGGGGTCGTGGTGCTCGCACCGCGTGTTCCCGCACGAGGTCTCGCCGGCGCCCGCCAGCACCTCCGCCTCCGTCCGCCAACGCAGTGCGAACTAGATGTGTTTTGCTTTTAGCAATGGTGAGATCCACTGGACACTGAGTGACGCACATTCCCGGACTTGTAGTGCTTCAGGTCGCACACCGCGTACTCGCGGAAGAGGCTTTCGTAGTACTTTGACGCCAGCTGCTCGTCCCAGGACTGCTGGCCTTTATTCTCGTCGTCCTCGCGCAGGAATCTGGGGTAGCATCCGAGTCATCATCAGCCGCTGCCGACCTGAACAGGGTAGACAAACGGACTTGTGCGACGCCTTGAGGATCTCAAACTCGGTTTTGCCGGGAGGAGGGGCTAATTTGGAACTGCTTGGGTACGAGTACAGCGCCATTGCGAGACAAGGTGGAAGACTGGAAGTTTTAAGTTTAAGAGAAGCCTCAGAAAGGGATGTGTCATCACGTGCGGTCATGAGCCCTGACCTCGACCATCTTCTGATTCTTCAACTATCCTTTTCTACCCCGAGCTTTAAGCTGCCTTCCCGGAATCTGCTTCTAAGGTTCAAACAATATAAGCCCCCAGTGACCGATCCGTTTGCCTTCCTTTTGGGCCGCTCAACTGGGTCCGATTTCCCTCTCGATGACTTCGACCACTTGTCGACCACCTTCATCGTCCTTGCCTTTTCCTTACCTTTCAACCCTAACCCCGAGACTCGAATACCCTCTTGTAATTATGGCTATACTCCTACAGTTCAAAGGATATTATGGTGTAATATATCTTCGGTATCAGCACTCAATGTCTCGAGCGCATGCAGTCGGCTGTCGCACCAGCTATTATCTAGCCCAACTCGACATAATAACTTAATTTTTCCGACCGGGTATCTCGACGGATATCGACTTTAGGCTCGGTCATAACGGTATACTTAGCCTCCCGCCGTTTCGAGTACGCTTCTGCCTCTAACTCTCGTAACGAAAGAAATCAGAACTCCACGCGACTCGCGTTGCCAGCCCACTGTACTCGATGGACTCCGCCCAGCGCCAACCTGAAGCAATGCAAGCCCAAAATCACCGGTCCTCCCCTTGGGCTCAGCGCATATTTCAAAAGTCCGTTGATCTCCGGCTTCGGCGCCACAGCCTGCCCGTTCCTGCCATCCGTCGTTCATTAATTTTTGCTGGCGTGATGGATCCGCGCCATAGCATGCGCCACCGGCGCGAGCTAAATAAAGTTGGTGCAATTTTATTATTCTAGGCTCAGAAAAAATTACAGACGACGCGGTTTCCAAGTTGCGCCTACTGGGCTCTGCCGAACGTGGAACAACCTCCAAGACCGCTGTACAGGCTCCCGAATACGTTCTTGCATGCGTGCCGTCAGCGAAAGGCCCCACACGTCTGTCAAGTTGGGAAGATGTTCCTACCTCTGTTCCTGCCAGTGCCTCATCTCGCATCATGGGCTGCCCAAGCGTGTGTGCATGTCCCCCAGTGTTCTCATCAGCATCGCAGCATTTTCCAGCATTTAGTTTTATATTTTGCATCTTCTTCTGTGCTGATCCTCCCGCGGATGGCGTGTTCGGTTCTGTGCTTCGACCTCGGCGCTGTATGAAACAAAATGCGGGCCGTCGGTGTGTCGCTGCACGCCACCGCCAAGTTCAGCTATTGATGATCATTTCTTCTCCTGGTGTCTGTCCTTGGTCTGTCCCGCATTGACATTACCATTTGCTCGCCAGCAGTCGCAGGCAGTCGCTTGTGTTCCAAGATTTTTATCCCTTGGCACACAAATGATGTATTTTCACCATGTTTGCCGGAATTCCTCACGTAACAAGACGAGCAGAGGCGAGCTCCGTGACAGGAGCTTGATTGCAATTTCTTCCCCGCAGCTTAACGCTGATGACGCTGCTTCCCGAAGGTTCCGCGGAGGAATAAAGCTAAAACATGGTGCGTTGGCGCGGCGTGTTCTCTGCGAGGTAAAGACCCAATGAACAACTGAAAAAACATGGACGTAGGGAAGGAATAGGAATAAATGCTGCGACACAAATTCGGGTCATGCGCATGCAATGGGCGCCAATACATATTTCCCCGCAAAAGGTGAAATTGATTCGATCAATCGCGCGCGTGGCAGGTGTTCGTAACAGGAAACCCGATCTTCCTCCCAAATTATTCAAGATGCAGACGAGTCCCTGGCTGGCCAGCTACAGTCGTATTCACCACTATGGATGCAGAACTTGAAGAGAAAACTGCGGCGATCTCGCGGGTGTGTGATTGGCGAAATGTAGGGCAGCAGGAAAAGAAGTTGTCGGATGATGCAGGGGTTACCGAAGTGGTCACAGGTTGTTTTACCCCCTTCTGATTTCCCCACCCCATGCATTGGGTCCATTTCTCTTCCGTCCTACCACCATGGCTGAAGTCCTGCAGCCTCCAACCCCAACCTTTGCCTCGCGCGGTGGAACTAGCATCAAGTCCTTCAAATTTCGCGAACGGGCGACCAGTTCTAGCCCGCCGTCTATTGGGGGAGATTCCACTCGGCGAAGAGCTTTCGGAATGTCTAGTCTACTTGGTCGCCGCGCTAAAAACGAGCCGCCATCGGATCTCTCGTTCGCCGTTAGCGAGAAGCTGCTCGTTGCGGAACCGCGGTGCGTCGTCTCGCTATATACTACACTGCGCTCTCGCTGAGCTACCATCAATTTTTTACAGTGCATCTGAAAATCTGGATCCGGCAGTGCGGGCCAGAAATCCGTCGCGACGGGTAACCGAGTGCGTGCATAGCGCAAATACTTTGCCCTGTGCTGACCATGTCGCTTCCGTCCAGGCCGGCCCCTGCTGCTACTGCGGACAAGAAAGCTCCTGCAAAATCACGCACTCTTTTGCGCAAAATAACTACCAAGTTTAACCGCAATCGCTCGCGCTCGACGTCCCCTGGGTCGAGCAACAGACGGCCCTCCGTTCCTATTCCCCAGGTAAACGGTACTCCCACTGGACGCGACGCAGCACGGAATGCGGCTCTACGCGCGCGAGGTCTATTGCCACCGCTGCCTCTGAGCGAGCAGGAGCACCAGCAGGACATGCGCATCGCCATCGTAGCCTCGCCCGAACCCGGAGCACAGTCTGCGCTCGACCGCCGCCCAACCGCCGCCAACCGCATCAAGGAGGAGTGGGAAGCGAAAAACCGCGAGCGCTTGACGGAGTTCCGCTTTGGCGGCACCTCTCCGGCGACATCTCCAATGCAGGAAAACTTTCCGTCGCATGCACTGGAAGCGGTGAAGGAGGTCGAAACACCGCTCCCATCGCCGGGCGCATATGATCCGCCGCCTGAGTTTACCGAAGCTATAGACGAACTAGAGCCGAAGGTCCCGCGTGCGCCGCCCCCGACCCTCCGTCTCGGGAAGGGACATCACCTCGCTCCCCCACTGCTGCAGACGTGGTCTGACACCCCGCCGGATCCATATGCGCTGCCCCTTCCGCCTTCACCCTCCCCTGGGAGCGCTGCCGACTCTAAATTCTCCTCGCTCATTTCTGCCTTTCCGACGACGCCGTTGGCTGACGCGCAATTCACGCCAATCTCCCCCTCCTTCCTGCCTTTGCCGCCTTCCCCCTCCGTCCCCGATACCACCTTCCCCAGCATTCATCATGGGTCGGAAACCCCGCGTGGCACCAGTGAGGCAGGTGATTGTACCCCCCGACGACCCGCGTCGCCCACGATGCGCTCGACGTCCGAGGGCTCCGTCTCCCCTCCCTCGCGCTCTAAGTCGATCCCCCGCCTCGACGGCTCCGAGTCGGAGTCGAGTCTCGGCCTGCCTTCGCTGATGTTCGACTCGGAGTCGCAGACTACCGTGAGCACCGCCGACTCGTTCGCGAGCTACGGGCGCATGCGGAACGTGCCTCTCGCGACGAAGGTGCGCAACAGCACGTTCGAGCCGACGACGCACCACGCCATCTCCGTCATCGTGGAGAGCCCTGGCGAGGAGCGCGACGCAATCCTGTCCGGGTCCCCTGTCGACGAGGACTCGGGGGCGCCGAAGATCGGTGAGGCGAAGGCACTCCCGCGGCGGCGCGTGACGGACCCGGTGCCGGCGCCTGCGGAACGCAGGAAGTCGCTGAATGTGTTCAAGCGCGGCAAGGGCGAGGGGCTCTCGACGATGATGAGCATCCGGCGCTCGATGGGCCTCGGGCGCGCCAAGTCTTCTGCGGGCCCGCGCACGGGCTTCAACGCCGCGCACCTGCCGCCGTCGCCGACGCTGCCCACAGAGTTCGGGGCGCAGCAGCTGGCGCCGCGGGGGCGGCCTGCGGCGGCTGGCCACGCGCATCGGCTGAGCGTCAGCCCGACCATGCACGACCGCGGGACCATTTTATTCGAGATGAATAAGATCGAGGACGAGGAGTCGCGCCGGATGACGGAGGTCGCGTTTATGTGATTGTGCCCGTCTCGTTATCCTTCCCTTATCCTCGTCCCTCTGTACATTCTCTTTCCGTGCATTTAGTATTAACCACGCCGCTCCCTTCGGTTCTCCATGATAGCCAATGTATATCTACAGTCATTTTTGTCGCTATTCCCGCTCATTACCGATACGTCTCTACGCAGGTTACCCGGATACCTCCATAATTCTCCGATACCAGTCATTCAATCAAATGCCTCTGCGAAACCTTGTGGGCCTTTATTTCCTGGGGATTTTCACCGATATCTCTGGAAAATTCCCGGGCGATGAAGTCGCGTGTTTACACCAAAAGGCATGTGAGTGCACACGGGAAATACTCAAGTACTAATCTCGATCAAGCTGAAAACGTCGATGAAACTGAAAGTTTCAGCCAGACCCTCGGCTGAATCTGGTAGTTTCAACACCATTCTGCTGAATCAGTTTCAGCGACGGCCTGAAAATTGAAAATCCTCAATTTCCAGTGTGATGGTGGTCCCTGGCGGTGCATAGGGTTGCTTGTTACGGACGCGTTCCTTACGTAAGAAACGCGTCGTGGAATCACGTGCCGGTGGCGCACCGGCCTGATGCATGACATCTTAAGAGACTTTGTCCTCGTACCATGTCGTCTGCCGAGCTGAAAAATCAGGGAAACGCGCTGTTCAGCGCCAAAAACTTCGAGGAAGCGGGCAGAAAGTACACCGAGGCTATTGAAGCTGGCAACGAGGCCACTGACCCGAAAGATCTTGCGGTGCTTTATGCCAATCGCGCGGCGTGCCGCTTGTCTTTGAAACGGTTCGTAGCTCGGGAGATGTTAAAGGCGGCCCACTTGACTTTGTCGACAGGTATATGGATGCCGCGAACGATGCTGAAAAGGTCAGTGGCTCGCTGATCGCGATATCCGTGCCCTTGACCTTGCGGCACCTCAAGGCAACGCAGCTGGATCCAACCTATGCAAAGGCGTTCGCGAGACTTGCCACCGCCCATGATGTCCGTCCCATCCAGAACTTGCACAGCTATCCGATATTCACTGCATCCAGGCGCTAGGTGGTTATACGCGGAGCAAAGAGGGCTGGCAGCGCGCCCTCGACGCGCTTCCCAGGTCCAATCTCACGCCGGCGGAGCTGGTCCAGAGTGAGCAGTATAAAGCCGGCCTGAACGCCGCGGCCGCTCGCTTGGCTAGAATGCAGAACACGCCCAACTTCGGGGCCCGTTCGGTCCCGATGCGAGGCGACGGGCGCCTGCCATGGGAGCTCGCAGCAGCGATGCTCCCTCGGCTGATGGCCGCGAGGCCTGTTAACTCTGACCATATTTACAGCAGCGTATGTCTCTCCATGCACGCCTTGGTATGAACTCAGCGATCTCCTAGGCTTGGGTCATCCACGGCGCGTACCAAGTCCGTCGTATACTCTTGTGTCTTCGAACACCACTCAGGCTTTCCAGGACTTCATGAGTGGTATTAACAAGATGAACCAACTCCAAATTGACCCCGTTACCGGCCAGATGCGGGGCATCCCCGTTGTGAGCTCCCTATTGTGTATTCAACGCACCGTCCAACCCCTCTGTCCAGGCTATTGTGGACCTCAGCAATGGTATAATGCGCGACACGCGCGTCATCCATTTCACGGACAATGATTTTTTCTCCAAGTACAACAAACAAAGTATGTCTACCCCTTTGCGATCGACATCGTGGAATCCCCAGTAATCACGAATCTTAAGTTATCTATGAGACCAACCAGTGCAGGCCTTGGTCGGAGGCTGGGCCCGAGATTGTCATACGGGAAGCCCTTGTCCGCCAGCGGGACGAGGGTTGGACCTCTGTTCGTCGAGGAGTCTCGCTTACCATCCGGTAATTGTCTCGATTCTCAGCGACCACTTAACCTTCGTGACCAAGCCCATTCTAGCCTGTGGATTGTGAAAGCCGTTCTGGACGCAAGTTTGCATCAGCGCCACGACGTTGCCGTCGAATTTTTCAAGCGCGCGCTCGACGTCCTGCGGAGCCTCCGAGAAAGCTGGATACTGGTCCCGAAGATCGATCGCGGCATCGTGTTCGAGCCGTCCTTCCTCTTTGGGATCCAGCACCTGTACATCGATTCCATTATGCAGGTGCGCCGCACACGCGCCGTCTTCGCAGATTTGCTTATTGAACTCAGTCGTATGCGTTGAACCCTTCTCCAGAGCTCCTGGAGGAGCTTGAACAAGAATCTGACCTCCTCATCCGGGAGGTGGACGAAGCATTGCGGCAGTCCCGCTCCCAGGATTCAGAGGATCCTGGCTTTGTTAGCTCCTTCTATTTATACCCCCGGGGATTGGCATATGCGTGAGTGCGCCTAATACTGAGGCGGTTCCCTCACTAATCGTCGCGTGCAGAATGAAGGGATTTTATTACAACAAGAAATCGGAGTCCAATCCAAATGACATAAGAGAGTATTGCCGCAAGGCAGCGATCGCGTACATCAAGGCTGCCGACTGCTTCCCGGAGGACGACGAGCAGCAGCCTTGTATGTACTACCCTTTTCCTAGGGCTTCGAGCTGACGCCTTCGCTGATTTAAAGGGTTCTTGAATACTGCGCTAGGCTACATGTTCCAGTCGCACTCCTTCCCGCTGCGGGAGTTGTTGGACGTCATGAAGCGGGTCAGGCTGACCGCGCCCAAAGCCAAGGCGATTTGGGAGCGCTCGTCGCTCAGTGCCAACGGGTTGTGGGGCCTCCTCGAAGGTGTCACCAAGCAGGAGGACAAGCTGCGCAGCATGCTTGCACAGGGGAAGTTCACGATGGACTCGATTATCGGGGCGGCAGGATCATAGGTGCCTAGTCTCGATGGTACGGGCGAGGGATACCGACTACATATTGGGGCATACGAATCAATCGCTGCGGACTGGAGAACTTTGTTAGATAACATGCTCAGAACAGAAAGTATGAAAATCACTACTTGGCGGATTCAAAACCAAAAGTTGGGTGTAGGGACGTGTCGATTCTTACCATGCTTGACTGGAGAGGAAATTTCGAAAAGAATCAACAGCTCCCAATAGACAGATAATTTCCTATAGCGATCGAGATGGATAGAAAATGTTTGGACCATCAAGTCAACAACAGTTCGTTAGAATCCACCAGTGACGTCTCTCTGGGATGTGATTACAGGGAGGGTTGGTGACTGAATGGTACTGTACCAATATGGTTGTTGAATCTCCTTTTGATGTTGCCTAACTCCGAAACAGATACCTCAAGATGAGATAGACGATGCATCGTACCAAATGATTGAGGATACAAAAAAGCGTGGCCTGATTTTTTTAGCACCCAACGCGCCAATACAATATTTCCCAAGCACGCGTTCCTTACGTGATGAACGCGTCGTGGTCACGTGGCTCATTATATCCCGTGAGACTCTTTTTCTTTTTAGCTTTCTTTCCACACCATGTCGTCCGCCGAGCTGAAAGCGCAAGGAAACGCGCTTTTCAGCGCCAAAAACTTTGGCCAGGCCAGTAAAAAGTACACAGAGGCCATCGAAGCCGGTGACGAGGCTACCGACCCCAAAGGGTTGGCGGTACTGTATGCCAATCGCTCTGCGTGCCGACTGTCTTTGAAAAGGTGCGGCGATGGATATGATCATATGAGGCCCTCATTCACCCCGTCGGTAGGTATCTGGATGCCAGTAACGATGCTATGAAGGTCTGCGTTTCATTCAACGCGATCTTCGTGGTCTTGACCTCGACCTGCAGGCAACGGAGCTGGATCCAACATACGCAAAGGCATTCGCCCGACGTGCTGCCGCACAAGATGTTCGTCTCGCAATCTTTCAATCCTTAGATACTTATTGCCCATTAGGCATTGGGCAACTATGCAAGGAGCAAAGAGAGCTGGCAGCAAGCGCTCGACGCCCTTCCAAAGGTCAATCTCAAACCAGCGGAGAAAATCCAGCAGGAGCAGTACCAAATTGGGCTGGACGCTGCGACTGCTGGCGTAGTCAAAATGAAAAACACTCCCACTGTAGGCGAAAACCCGATTATTGTGCAAGGCGAGGGGCGCATGCCCTGGGATCTTGCGGCCGCCATTCTTCCTCGTCTGAGGGATGCAAGGCCAGCCAAACTTTTCAGCAGCGTATGTTTCTCCCGTCCGCAGAGCGTATTAGCGTGAACTCGGCGACCCTTTTAGGCTTGGGTCATCCACGGCGCATATGAAGTCTGGCATGTTCTCCTGTACCATCTTCGCAGCGTGTTCAATCTTTCCAGGAATTTATGAATGGTGTTCGCAAGATGAATCAACTTCAATATGACCCGGCTACAGGCCAGCTGGGTGGTATCCCGAGCGTAAGGTCCTATATATCCGTTGTAACGTACGCCGACGTCCCATGTACCTGTACAGGCCATTGCAGACCTCACCAACGGGGTAATGAAGGATTTGCGCGTCCTTCATTTCACGGACAACGACTTCCTCTCTAAATACAACAAGCAAGGTCTGTCTAGTTTGTTTTCGCTCGGGTTGAATCCTCATTGGCGCGTTAATTATCAAGTACAGCTTGAAATCAGTGTATCCAACCCTTGGCCCGAAGGAGGACCCGAATTAGTCATTCGGGAAGCCCTCAAGCGGCAGCGCGATGAGGGCTGGGACTCCGTTCGCCGAGCTGTCTCACTCACCGTACGGTACTTGAGTCGACTTTCCCCATATTTCTGCGGCTAAATCGAAATCCAGTGGGTGGATCATGAGGGCCGTTATGGATGCCGGCTTGCGCGAGCGCCACGACGTCGCTGTCGAATTCTTCAAGCGCGCTCTTGAGGTCTTGCGAAGCCTCCGGGAGAGCTGGATCTTGGTCCCGAAGCTCGAGCGCGGTGTTGTGTTTGAGCAGACCTTCATCTTCGGCCTCCAACACATGTACATCAATTCCGTCATGCAGGTGAGCCGCCTCCGCACCATCAGTAAACTCACTGACTGGGATCAGGCATATCTCTTGAACCCTTCCTCAGAGCTCCTGGAGGAACTCGAGAAAGAATCGGACCTCCTCATCCGGGAAGTAGACGAAGCGCTTCGGCAGCCCCGCTCGCAGGAACCAGTGGGTCCTGGCGCTGCCAGCTCCTTCTATATGTATCCTCGGGCGTCGGCATACGCGTCAGTCCGTCTCTACTTGATCGAACCCTGACTGATTATCCCGTACAGGAATAAAGGATTTTATTACAGCAAAAAGGTGGGGCTCAACCCAAACGAAAACAGGGAGTATTACCGCAAGGCAGCGATCGCGTACATCAAGGCCGCCGACTCTTTCCCTGAGGATGACGAGCAGCATCCATGTATGACCAGTCCCCCGTATTCTCCTGTGATTCGGACTGACCCCGTCCTTCGCTAGGGTTCCTGAAAGTTGCATTGGACAACATGCTCCAGGCGCGCACGTTCCCACTACGGGAGACATTGGAAGTCATGAAACGGATCAGGGTGAGCGCTCCAAAGGCGAAGGAGATCTGGGAGCGCTCGTCGCTCAGCGCGGGCGGTTTGTGGGGGATGCTTGAAGCCGTCGAAGAACAGGAGAATGAGCTGCGTAGCATGCTTGCGCAGGGGAAGTTCACGATGGACTCGTGTATCGGGGCTGAATGATTGTAACTGACTTCGTATTCTGTCTGATTATCTTGCATAGAAAATACCCTCTTCCGTTCGTCTGTTCACCACTGGAAGTTATCGTCTATGGAGTCAAACGAAATCAAACGAAACTCTTTAGTTTGGACAGTGAGCGTGGCTGGCGGCGAGCCGGCGGCCCTTGCTTAAAGAGCTGCAGCTCCATCCGCGTCACAGATTCAGTGAAAGCGCTGAGCCCGAGCGGGCTGCAGGTCGTGGGCAATTATTGGAGTCCATGGATAGTATTCTGATTATCATCCACCTCCGCCTCTGACTACGTGAGCCGTGCAGATCATCTATCCTTCCGTTCACCGTTGATCCAGTGATCCGAATTTTGGACCCTCGCCGTGGAATTTATTCTGTTTTGGGAGTTCCTCCGAGTAGCCGGGCATGGCAACGGCTCATCACGACCAATACAGCCTTGATACAGCCACTCATGCGCAGTTTGGTTAGGTTGTGACATAACCTTCGACGAAGACAGCCAACTCATCCAGCTCTACGCTCTTACTCAGTACTTGGTTCCCTCCAAACAAACTAAGACTTGACTGGACTGGGGCGAGGCGCTTGCTCCCACCAGCTAATCAAGCTAGAACGAGCACCGAAGCCTCCGCGTCGCTCACGTTCGCGCGACACTCGCCGGTGCAGTCTGCGAAAGCAAGTCCCACTTGATCATCATGTCGTTCCCTTTGTGCGCCTGGCACAGTCCGGAGTTGTCAATTTTCTCGCGACAGCCGCAGCGGACCCGGATTCACAGACCCAGACTCTGCGCACAGCGGTGAAAGTGTAGGACATTGAATTCCAGGCAAATTCCAGGTTGGCCTGCGTTCGCCTCGTATGCCTGAAAGGTTGAACTGCCATTTCACTCACCTCAAACAGACCACCTGACATTACCAGTAGCGGCCCACGTCGATTCCGAAGACTTGAATCGCGTCCCGAAAAATTCAACCAAACCTCAGCTTGTTTTCAACGCGCACGTGCGCAAACCGTGGGAATAAAGCACGTGGTAGGCAACCATGGGCAAATGTTGGTCGCGATTTTCTTTCCGCAACTTTTCCGACTATTCTCGCAGGCGCTACGAAATCCCTTTTCACTGCGATCATTAAACTCCTTCAATACCGGACTACTTCCTGGTGCTCGTCTTCCGGAGCCAACCGACGCGTCACCGACTCTCGGAAGCTGAGTAGGTTCAGAATCTGATTCAGAGCATACTAAAGCTTAACCGCGACATTGTTGCTATACATCGGAACCTTTCACTCTCACTCTCCCTCTCATTCTAGCATCTCTATCTTCCGTCTTTCGTCGTCGATGCACCCTGTCCTCCAAGATTCCATTCAACTTCAGACTCCGAGTTATCGATTCCCGGGTCCGATCGAGCCATATTCATCTAGTTTCCCCCGCTTCCCCAACCCTGACGGCCTCGCTATAAAGCATCCGCCCCCTCGCCTCAGGGATTTTCGCGGCCCACTTCAAATTCGGCCCGCTTGGCTTGGCTCCAAACTCTATGTAGTAGTAGTATGTAATTCGGCCCCTCAAACTCCGCCCGCTCCGTGCTAGATAGGGAATTTCGCCGCGAAGCTCTCCATGAAATTACCTACCTGTCTCATTCCCTCGGATTCACTTACATTGGCAGTTCCTCGCGCCATGTCTCTGATGCTGTGCCTTCCTTGGTATGTATCTACATTCTAGACCGTATCCATCATTTTCCGGGACCAGATAAAAAAAGTCTTACCTTGATCGTGGTAGACTTTGCGGGCTTATCTCGGCGGCGGCGTCTGATTCTCCTTTTGAAAGAAGCTCCCCTGTCGGCCTGTCTGTCCAACATCCGCCCGCCTTCGCATTTGATTTGGGCTCAAAGTGGTACAGGGATGGAAGATTGGATGCTGCGCTGCGGCGAGGTAGAGAGCAGAGGTGTACGTCACTCCATTAACCCCCATGAGATTGGTATTTTTAAACGGAACCAGACATCTGGTAGTGATATCAACCGCGCTGACGCCATTCACCCTGCAGTCCCAAAATTGCCAATCCGCTTCTGCTGCGGATATCCTATGTGCGACTTCGGGAAGATCTGGATCTTGCTACTGAACTGCTACTCGACGTTCCTGAAAATTTAACTGTGTGGGCTGCTTTTGTGAGGGGACGATGCGCTGTTCAAAGGCTCAATAGGACGAATCTCTTAGAGTCTTGTGCCTTCGCGACACCTCGGTAAATGGATAGTTACCCGCTGTCTCAGCTGCTTCTTCTAACATAACGTTACCTGCATTCAGGATATCTCCGCTCCCACGAATGATTCCATTCGAGGCGCGCGCTTCACGCTGCATGCAAGTCTCTGCTTCCTCGCCCTGAATATCCCTGTCGTCCTCCGCGGCGTCCTCTAATTCCAGCGCTGCTATAAGTGGCTACCAGACCAGGGTACATTCTCATTCGCATTAGCTCGCGTCAGCTGAGCATGTCAGCCCACCGAGCGTGGAAGCTGCGCGCTCCCATCCGGACCAAGCGTTCGAAACTCAATTGAACTCTCCGTTTGGCGTAGGCGAACGGACGCGCGAAGCACTGCATTTTAGATCCCGACCGTCAGCTGTCCTGCTGAACGTTAAATCTGGACGGAAGCGTGCGTTCTGGGCGGTGGCGGCTGAGCGCGCTTGGGGATTGTGCGGGCTTGTACGGGCATTGGGATCCTCTTTGCCATATTTGGGCGATTGTAACCAGCTACAAGCTCGAAATATAGCAAGATCCTCGAGAACGATGTCACACGAGCCTGGAATTGCATGCCGTACGCATCAGCAAATTGCCGTCATTCCCCGTTGGATTTCAAATTGTACACGATCGGTACCGTCCGAGGCCATTCGCGGCGACCATTTTTGCGTCGTTGAACCAAATCGACCGCTTCGTTCGGCAAACGAGAAGCAAGGTTATCAAACACGTGTTGCGGGGTAAAATAGGGGCAAATGCGGGGAAGTTGAATATGCCGGGAATGGTAGAGCGGCCGTCGACAATATTTATAGGAGGAGGAGGAGGATATTATGTCCGGTTATGTCAAGCTCGGCGGGTCGATCAATGCTAGTCTCCAATGGAATTGGGGCGGCGGGGTGAAATATCAGTGCAGGCTTCTTCGGAGAATTCCATGGATACCTCTGCCTGGTCTGTGCCTGGGTCGAGTCTCGCCGTCGTTTCCTGTCATTTCTTACTTCTTATCTCTCGGGTATACATGGCGAAGCGAGCTTGACTACCCTGGACTCCACTGCTATCGACGGTGGAGCCGCCTGGAGCGAGGATCTGCTTCCTTGACAATTAAAGCTGGCACGTGAATTCATGTGATCCGTCACCCAAAGTATATAAGCCACAGGATTGGGGATCTGTCCCTTTCTTAGCTCCCACCATGTCCAACAATCGTACCCCCACCGAAAAACTCGCGTCCTCCAAGCCCATCCCCATTATGCGCACTGCGTTTCCGCGGGGAAGGCCCCGCTCCTTGTCTGTGTCCTCTGGCGAATCCTCCGGCTCTGCGAGCTCCCCTACAGAGATCCCTACTCCCATTTCGAGCTCTACAACGTCTCCGAGAGTCAACACAGTCTCCCCGGGGACCTCGCCCATTCTGTCCTACTTCCTCGCCCAATCACCCACCAAAAGCGCCACCACGTTCCCATTCCGCAAGTTTGGCCCTGCGCCCGTCTTTGAAGGTATGTGAGCCCGAGGAAAATGAAGCGCTCGTCTCAAATGAAATTCCACAGAGGAGGAAAGTGACGCGAAAGAAGTCCCGGCCGCCCACCACGCCCGCCGCGCGAGCACCGCCGTCGCCGGCCGCTTCGCTGCACCGAACCCCGCGCTCCCCGACGCCCACAACGAGCGCGGCCAGGGCCTCCTCCGCCGCCTTTCCCTCAGCAGCCGCCCCCCGGGCTTCATGAATGTGAGTTCCCTTCCGCGTTATCGCACGTCGCCATGCTGATTGTAATGCCAGCCGAGTGATGGGAAGCGCTCCCCGCCGAATGCGCCGCCCAATACTGCTGTCAGCCCCACACGCAGCAGCCTCCCCTTTGGCCGCGACAGCAAGCCCCGCCGCTCCGCCACCATCAGCAGCGCCGAGGGTAGGCCGCGCCGCGCCCCGTCCCCCATGGGCGAGCGCATCCTCAAGGGCCACTTTGACGGCTTCAATTGATCGGCATTCTCCTTCGTCTTCACCACCCCACCTTCCCCATGGGCGAGCGGATCCTCAAGGGTCGCTTTCAATTGATCGGCCTTCCCTTCCTTCGTTCACCACTTCACCTATGTTCCCTTCGTTGTCCGCGGCAGTATACCCGCAACCGCTGTTGGCCTGTATCTTATCAACCCCGCGACCCGCGACGAACCCAGTACCAGCACTGTATCACCATACCATACAATTCCGTGTTCCCCTCCCCGCGCTCCTGTCCCGGTCCCTCGTTTACCGGCGCAGAGCTGCAAGGCGAACAGAACACACCTGTAAAAATGTATAGTCGTTCGCTTAGACACTCGCAGTTTGTTTTGTACCTCTTGAGTTGTGTAGGATGTAAGTATGTACGGTTGAAGTTTGCGAAATAATACATTATTGTACGCTTCTTCTCCCGAATGCTAGGTGGATATGAATCCTGTAGCCCTCTCATTCAGCAGTCGAGTCCAATTCGGCAGAGGATATGCGGTCGTGTGCGCCGAGCCCTTTTAGATAACGAGCTGGGCATTCGCGGCAAGGGACCCAGTAACCGTGGGTTGGATAATTAGATGTGCGGCGTATTAATTCGGCTCTAATTGGCTTAAGTTGGTCTCGACTTTATGAACTGATATCGACCGACGCAGTTGAGCTGATATCGACTATCTGCGCACCGCGGCGTTTGTCAGTGATAGAGATAGAGATAGCGTGCCTGGGCAAGGGCTCGGAGGAGGCGCCTAGCTGCTAGCGATTGACCGCGGATACCTGAACCGCGGCAAGGGCCTCCCACGGGATGCAGAGGTCGATAAAGTTTCAATCCGGAGCGAGAGCCAAGAGTAGCAGGCGTGTTCCAGGTTGGCAGGGCAGATTATTTTCGGAGGCTGATGCATTTATAAATGCAGAACTGAGACTCGCAGCTTGGAAAAAGTATCAATGCAGCTGTGAACAAGGGGCCTAATCTTGAATCGGGACTGCACAAGCATCGCGCCGAAAGCTATTGTTGCGATGAAAAGGAACCAAGTCGTCCACAGAGTGGCATCCCGCGTCAACCGAATATAAATTATTGAGATTATTATACATGCGCACCGCTCCTCATCATCCTCCTTTCTCTGCGATTCTCTACAACAACACCCGACCCACGATCGGCATGGGCCGCTTCGAGAACACAATCTTGCGCTTCACGATGGCGATCGCGTCCCACGCCACCGCGGAGGCCTCCCCCGCCTGCGAGGCGTCGCCGTCCTCCCCATCACAGTCCATGGCGTCCGGGTCCGCCGTCGACACGCGCCGCAGGACCGCCAGTGGCTTGGGCAGCAGCGCGATCTTGCCCTCGAGGAGGTGGTGCCCAATCGTCAGCGTCGGCTTTTTCTGCGCGACGCGTCAGCGGAAGTCGCAGCAAGAGGAAGCGGAAAGAAAGGACGCACCCCCGCGTCGTCGATGGTGAGCTGCCCTACGAGCCGCCCGTCTCGCGCGCTGTCGCTCGTGCACTCGACCTCGAGCGCGCCTTGCAGCTCGATCAGGACGAGCTCGTCGTGCGAGATCTTCGCGAGCGGGGGCGGGAGCTTCGCGGCCGAGGTGAATGGGACCGGGAAGTTTATTGGGATAATCATTGGGTGGCTGGCTGGGGGAGCAATCAGGCGTGCGTCGACGATGGTGGTCGCGTAATGAGAGACGCGCTGATGAGGCTTGTTTGGGACTTGATGCAAGTGATGGGATCAGTTCGGCAGGAAGCGGCAGGACTGTTCAACTGTTCAACCGTTCTAATAACTTCTATGTTCAACTTGAAAAATGGCGCGAACCAACCCGTATCGGTGCTAGAATAATCATAAGAAATCAGACTCCACGAGAAATTAGCAACTATTTCTGGGACGACATTCAGCTGGTCGAGGCCATCCAAGACTCTGAAACAATTACATCCTACAATCGAATACGATGAAGGGTCAAGTGGAATAAAGTGTTGATATTGTATATGTATTCAAGATAATTAAATGAAGTCAGCTGCGCTCATTCAGGCGCGACACACGAGTCCAACGTGAAGGTCCCCTGCGCAAGCAGGCTACGAAGGTCGTCCTCCTGCTTGCTGACTGCCTCAAGGATGCCCCACGACCCGGCCGCACTGAGCGAAGAGCGCTCCCAGATCTCCTTGGCCTTCGGGATGCTCAACCTGATCCGCTTCATAACGTCTAACGTCTCCCGCAGCGGGAACGTCCGCGCCTGGAACATGTTTCCCAAGGCGATGTTCAGGAACCCTGGCGAAGGAAGGTCTCAGTCTCAAATCAAATACTAGCAACAGAGGAAATTGCATACAGGGGTGATGCTCATCATCTTGCGGGAAGCCGTCGGCGGCTTGGATGTACGCGAGCGCCGCTTTGCGACAAAACTCCATCCCGTCCTTTGGGTTGATGCTCGCCTTTTTGTTGTAGCAAAATCCCTTCATCCTGTGCGCCGCCCGGACATATTAGGGAAGAAAAGGAATGTGTATGGGCGTGTGCTTACGAGTATGCTGATGCCCGAGGATATATGTAGAAAGAGCTAACGAATCCAGGATCCACCGGTTCCTGCGAGCGGGGCTGCCGAAGCGCTTCATCCACCTCGCGTATGAGGAGGTCGGATTCATTCTCGAGTTCCTCCAGAAGGTCTGGGGAAGGATTCAAGGCATATGTCTGATCCCCGGTCAGTCAACTCGGCGAAAACGGGGCGAGCGGCTCACCTGCATGACCGACTCGATGTACCGGTCTTGAATACCGAAGAGGAACGTCTGCTGAAGAACAGCGCCGCGATCGGCCTTTGGAACTAAGATCCAGCGCTCCCGGAGGGTCCTCACGACATCCAGACAGCGCTTCAAGAATTCAACAGCGATGTCGTGGCGCTGGCGCAAGCCGGCCTCCATCACGGCCCTCATGATCCAGCCACTGCATTGGTTTAGTCACCGAAATGTAGAGGAGAGTCAAGTCAATTACCGGATAGTGAGCGAGATCGATGCGCGAACAGAGTCCCAGCCTTCGTCGCGCTGCCGCGCGAGAGCTTCCCGAATGACCACTTCGGGCCCGTCGTCAGTCCATGGCTTTTACAGGTTGACTTCGAGGTTCACTTTCAAAGTGTCAATGGTACTTCCGCCATAGTGAAAGCAAACCCCACAGACCTTGCTTGTTGTAGTTGGAGATGAACTCGTTGTCCGTGATATGCATGACGCGGACGTCCCGCAATATGCCGTTGGTGAGGTCCACGATAGCCTGAACATCAAAGGTTGGAGGTCGTATTCTATGCATAACAACATCTTACACCAGGCATGCCCCGCATCTCGTTCGTGACTGGGTTGATTTGGAATTGCTTCATCTTGTTAATCCCACTAATGAATTCCTAAAAAGATTGAGCATATTCAAGAGAATGACGGGATGCGAGACGGACCTCGTATGCGTAGTGGATGACCCAGGCCTAGGAGGGTTTGCTGAACATACGTATCTGGAACGGAACGGAGGGACATACGCTGCTGTACAGATTTACAGGCCACTCACTCCTCAGACGAGGTACGATAGCGGCGGCGAGTTCCCAGGGCATGCGCCCCCCGCCTTTCATGATAATCAAGCGATCGCCGGTGATGGGCTTCTCCATTTTGACGACGTTAGCAGCTGCGGTGTTCAGGCCCGCCTGGTACTGATCTTTCTGAATTTCCTCCGCCGGGGAGAGATTAGACTTGGGGAGGGCGTCGAGCGCGCGCTGCCAGCTCTCTTTGCTCTCTCGATATTCGCCCAATGCCTGACAGTGGTTCAAAGTCAACATGCGGCTATGGTAGGGGTTGAAAAAGTTGGAAGACAGACATCTTGGGCGCTGGCCAGTCGGGCAAATGCCTTTGCATACGTTGGGTCCAGCTGCGTTGCCTGGAGGTGCCGCCAGGGTCAGGGTCATGAATATCGCGTTGAACGACCCACCAACCTTCTTAGCATCGTTATTGGCGTCCAGATACCTGTCGATGAGATAAATGAGGGGTCCGTCCAAGCAGACCCAGCAAATCACAAACCTTTTCAATGCCAGGCGGCATGCAGCGCGATTGGCATATAGCACCGCCAGTGTTTTGGGGTCGTTGGCAGCCTCGTCGCCTACTTTTTGAATAGCCTCGGTGTACTTTTTATCTGCCTTTTCAAACTTTTTAGCCGTGAAGAGCGCGTTTCCCTGCGCCTTCAGCTCAGCGGACGACATGGCGGAGAGAAAAGCTTAAAAGAAAGAGTCTCACGGTCGAAGTAATATATATATGGCTCACGTGACCACGACGCATCCTGCAATCCTGGTTGAATCCTCTTCCGGAATGCATTATTGCAGTTCGTCGTTGAGAGAAAAGCATGCATGAGGAACGCTCGCCTTGCACAATTTTCCTTTATTGATGCGACCCATTCCACGAGATTTCCGAGTCTGACAGTGATTGCATCCTGGAGCCTGAGGTTTTTTTTTCTCTCGATTGGTACTTATAAGAATCATCGTCAATTCCATCATGAATAGGCCAAAATTTATTTATTATTACGCATCGCATTTGCGATCCTCGCAGTAGTCACTTATAGCCATACACTTCTTCCTTATGTTGAACACCTCGATTCGGGAGTTCCCTTTCATCCATCTCGCTCGTGTGGCTTAGGCTGGAGCCTGGAAAATCGCTATTCTATGTACGGGTTGGACCCGACCCGTGTCAACCCGGGCCTATGCATTTCCCCACACTTTCATTTATCGTAGTCGCTCACTGAAAGACAAGGTATAAATCCTTTCACACATATCGGTGCTTCGGGTGTTGCAACGCAGCACCGTAGTCGCAAATTCCGCAGTGCGAGAAGGCCATCTGCTGGCAAGAGATTTTTTTTTTGAACGGACGTATTTAGTATTAGGACGAGGTCTTTGGGGTGGCGCTGACGGCGTGGCCTGTGACGAATTCTATGGAACTAGAGTATGCCATCGAGATCGTATCGATATCCACTTCGCCTGGCCAGGCCACGTACGAAAACATCACTGGCGTCCGGAGCAAACTTGGAAATTCGAGCCGAGCCGAATGGTGTTTCGACAAGATTTAGTTGGGCGACGGTCCGGCACGATTTAGGTACTGGCTCAGGATCTCCAGCGATTATGGCATTGTCGTGTTTGGGGGAATAGATCACTGAATTTCTTCACATACAACGAAACAGATCTATGGACGGGATTTAGTCAGATGTGTGTAAACTGGAAGATCAAGGAACATAAGCACGATTAAATAGGGCAGCTGTGAGGAACGCATGGAGGATCATAGATCGTCCTTCAACTCGCTCCATGGAGGAAGCTCAAAAAAGGTGGGAAGCAATTGCCACATTTCTTGGCATCCTGCAATCA
Source organism: Mycena vulgaris (assembly GCA_029204335.1). Classification (NCBI taxonomy): domain Eukaryota; kingdom Fungi; phylum Basidiomycota; class Agaricomycetes; order Agaricales; family Mycenaceae; genus Mycena; species Mycena vulgaris. The sequence continues at coordinate 387,672 of JARGYA010000098.1, forward strand.
TCTTTGGTTTGGCATCTTGCAAGCAAACCTCACAAAGCTTCAAAGGACCCGAATCCAGAAAATCAACAGAGGGGAAGGCTAGAATACTTCCCTTCACGACATGCTTGTGAGCGAACGAAGTTTTCTTTCGCCTACAAGCGGAAGGATCTGTGCAGCCTATCACTGCCGCGTCGTCATCCAGGATCCATCCGAAGGTGTTCCCTATATCCCATTGTGCCCGTAGTATGGCTGCGCGGCCTAGGCTGCACAAGCGTTGATCGCTTGGAGATAAAGTCGCAAGGCTGCCGTCGCCTCGAGGAATCCCATCGAAGATCTGGGTCTGATTGAAAGCAATCAATGCGAGGGTACAATTAATGAACGCGACACAATGACGTACTGGCTTGGAACTTATAAGCACACGGTAATATGCGCAGGGGAGAACTGAGAGTAAATTGGTTTCCCTGGCCAAGGCCACGGTGTCATAATATAAGGCGTCAGTGGACACAATGCGGGTCGGCCTATATGCTTTTCCCGTTCTTAAAGCAAAGTAAGCCTCCAGACTCGTCGGATTTTCGAAAGTGAGCCGTTCCACAATTGAGTGCAATATATTGGTGAAATCGTATTTTCGGCCCAAGCGAACGTGACTAGCAATGACGGGGAGAGGAAGGGCTTTCTGAGTAAAAAACAGCCTGGCAGTGATTAAAGAATCAACGGTTCGTAACGTGAAGGCATGTAACGGCCACACAAGACTGACGGATCATAGAGCGCCTTGAGAACACATTCCACATCTTCCACCGAATCTGGAAGCTCGATGACAGGGCAGCCGTCAACGGTAGGTTGATCTGGAGGCTGGGGGAGCCCTTGCATATCCCGGAAGAAAGAGGAATGTAGCGAGAGAAAGCTCCAATGGACACGAAACTGCGCGAGGCCAGCTTGCAGTACCACGCTCCCATCCGGGTGCCATACAAGTTCCGACCGTTTTACTTCCTCTTGACGTTGGCGTTTGGGCGGAGGGGAAGACATGAGCGTCGTCTGTAAGTTAGTGAATTCGAATGAAGAACGAGGAGGGCCGGTCCGGAATCATCGATCTGCAATCAAATGCAAGACCAAATGCACTGTTTTTTGGGCTTTCTTCCTCATTCTTCCCTGAACGTCGATAGCTGGAGGAAGCGCGAAACGGGAGTACCCTAACGATCGCAGGGGGCATATACGGGGCAAACCAGGTGAATTGTCTTTCGAGTATGCGCGCGGTTTCAGACTCGGAATCATATAAAATGTATCGAACCACTAGACGAGACTCCAAGCTCCAAGGACATTCTTCGGGAATACCACTATGACCTCCCAAGACCCTCGTCGCACAAGAATCGCAGTGCTAGACCAAGGAATCGCGCAAATGCAAGCGGAACGCGACACCCTCCTCGCATCTTTGGCTTTTCCAGTCATAACATTGCCTGTCGAAATCACGTCCCAAATATTCGTGCATCGCATCCCTGATAATCCGCTCGATTCCAACGTAGTCGACCCTGCCGTTGCTCTGGGGCACGTTTGCCGCCAGTGGAGAGACATTGCCCTGTCCATACCGCAGCTATGGAGCGCCTGGTCCCTCGCCATCGACGGCAATACCCATCTGCACCGCCTTTCCAGCAGCATCGAACTCTGGCTGAACCGCTCGCAAAATCGGCCGCTTCCCATACGCTTGTACCACAGGGATGGGGCGGGGCAGGATGTGAGCAACGCGGACGAAAATTGGTGGACCAGGGCCAGCGACTTTAGGAGTGTGGTCATCCCCGTTATTCTTCAGCATTACCGGCGATGGAAACACGTCGAGTTTAACATCCCCACCACACTGCTGCGCGCAGTCTCTTCGGCCGTCGTGAGCGATGAACTCCCGAATCTTACGCACCTCGTCCTCGGGTCTTCCCAGGAGGACTGGGGTGGCAGCGGTGTAGCGGAAGGCCCCATCACTCTCTTCCAGGCGGCGCCTCAGCTACGAAGCCTCCACATCATACTCGAGAGCCCGAAGCCGTTCCATCTGAATCGACTGGATAACGTCCCCCTTCCCTTCCATCAGTTAACCAGTTTCACCGGAACCATGTTCGCTACAGCGGAATGTCTCGCCCTCCTAACAGACCCCAGCTCTCGTCGACTGCGTCTTTCACATCGATAGAGTTTCGATGCCACAGGTCATCCAATCCTCGACACTGCAGCATCTGAGATCACTCGCGCTTTGGTGGACAAACCCCCAGAATGCACGCCCTGACATCATCCTCGACCGCCTTACACTTCCCAGTCTCGAGACGCTCGCACACGGCGGCGACGACACAAACCTGCCGCCCCTCCTCACCTCCCTTTCGCTCCGATCCGCCTGCACAATCCGTCATCTCTCCTGCGAGTCGATCGAGCACGAGGAGCTCGCCGAGTGCCTGGAAGCCCTCCCGGCGCTCTCGACGCTGGAACTGCTTGAGTACAGCCAGCCCGACGCGGTCGACGTCATCCGCCACCTACAGTACAGGTTGGACGAAGAGGACGGCGCGCAGCTAGTTCCACAGCTCCAGAGCATCACGCTGCAGTGCCGGAAGTATCCCCAGGACGGAGAGTTCTCCTTCAACGCGCTGATCTGGCTGCTTCAGATGATGGCGGGACGTCCGAATCCGCTGCGGCGCTGTCGCCTAACGTGGACCACGCCGCTGCTACCCCGCCGGCCAGCGGCGGAAGAAATAGCGGATTTCCAGGACTTGGTGGAGCAAGGGATGGATATACACGTCGGAACTGCAGAACACTCTTGGATTTGAGTCGATAAAGCCTTTACTCAACTTTTCTGATCCGCAGAAACATCTCTGCCCAAAACACATACTGATTCGACTATCGTTATCCATTCATTATATCTAGACAGCCAGTCATCAGCCGTATATTATGACCGCCAGGCTTCAAGCTACCTCTAGTGTTCGTAACAGTCGTCATTGATAAATACTGCCTCGTATAATTATAATACACCCCTCAGAACTCCCCATACTCCCAGCTATAACACTCCTGCGCACACTAATAAGCAGGCGGGAAGAAAAGAGGAACAGGCAGCACGCACCACGCAATCCTCCTGCTCATGCGCCTCGGGCACCTCGCGGCCCACCTCGACAGCGGGCGGCCACGGCTCGCTGAGCACCTTGTCGATGACGTTCACGATCCCGTGCAGGCGCACGTCGACGCCCCACGAGAGGTTCGACACGGTGTCGTACACGATGCTCGTCCCGAGATGGCACCTGGACTCCATGGCGTAGCCGCCGAGGGCGCAGGACGACAGCACGCCGTTGCAGGTCCCCATCGCAATGGGGTCCGCGGTGTGGTAGACGTGCGTGATGTGCTGCGTCGAAGGCTGCGGGAAAACGTTAGGGGAAAGGGCGTGGGCTGTCGAGCAGCGGACTCACGGGAGAAGGCAGGTGCAGACGGCCCGCGGCCATCTTCTCGCCGGGGGCCTCGAACGCGACAACCGGTGCGCCGAACGTCGCGCCCAGCAGCGAGGCGAGAGCGCCGCCGAGACTGTGGCCGATAATCCAGATGTCTGACTCCGGGTACATATACGTCAAATTATTGTAGAGATTCTGTGTCGCTTTGAGTTCCATGAGATGCAGAGGAGGAAAGGGGGTACGCACAGTGCCAATAGGATAGAACAGGCTGTCGTCGACGAGCGACTCCTCGACGCAGTCGGCGTGGCACTTCCAGCCGCCGCGATAGCACCCGCAGACGGTCGTCCACGTCCAGTCGACACGCGCGCAGCAGCAACTGAACAGCAGGTTGTCGTTCAGCTTGTCCTTCTTGACGGTCGGGCCCCCGCCGCCGAGGAAGCCCGATGAGGTGCCCTTGAGCGCGAGGACCACCGTCGCGTTATCCGGCGTCGCGAAGACGTGCCCGCGGAACCCATCCGCGTCGGGCTCCCATCCGAACGGGTACGACTGCGCACTGGTGAGTGAACGAGCGGGAACAAGGACATAGAGGAACATACAACAGTCCAATTAGCACCGAGTTCGTACCATGCCGGGTCGTCGGGGTCCACATACGCATTATTCGACATCTTCGCGAGCCTATTGGGTATCAGAGGTTATTCGAGAGCGGGAATCCAAAGCACTGCTCACTCGAGCAGCGTAACCCGGTCCTCGACATCCGGCGCAGGGACCTCCTCCTTCTCCCACGGGAAATCCTGGAGCAAACTCTGGCCAAACCGCATGGACTGCGCACGCGCCTGGGCGTGCAGCGCGAACGACGGCGGCTTGAAGGAGCTTATCGCGCGTGTCTGGAGCGTATGCGTGTTGGCCGATAAGATCCCAGCGCGCCGCGGGACGTCGGAAAAGACGACATGCGCAGTGGGGGACACTGCGTGCAAATGACGCAATTCAAAGGTCAACGGTGGTGCCAGTGGCGGCGGTGGCACACGGACAGTGTCGACGTCGGGAGAGTCAGTGAGCAGAGACAGCAGAGAGACTAGCACAGTCGTCAAAGCGGCCGGTAGCATCGCAAGGCATAACACTGATAGATCGCAAAGAACTGCTCTCTCAAGCGGCTGATGACGAACGTTTAAAGGATCGGATCGCATGTCACATTGGCTGAGAAACTCAGAAAGAGCAAATTCTAATGGCGACTCTAATGGCGACTCTACGATATTCTACATGCGATGAAGTATATATACAAGGCGTATATTGCGGTCTAGAGAGGACGAGAAAATAAATAGGCCAATTATTTGATGTGAGAAAATAGGGTATGCGATCCGCATTCTTTATGCTCAAGAAAATCAAAAGCTGAGTGCCTCCATCGCAAGGCCAAGAGGGTCGGTGGAGGGGAGGTTGCCGGTGAGGAGGGCTGCCTGCCCGCTGCCAGCCGCAGTGCCGAAGAACACCTCGGGCGAGGTGCACGTCGAGACGGCGCGCCGCATGTGGGTTGTGAGGAACGAGAGCCCGACCTGGTAAGCGGCTGAAGAGGAATCAGACTTGGGCCAGCGATGAGCCATGATTCGACCCACCGTTCATCCACCCAAAGCCTTCCCGGGGAACCATCTTGAAGTCGATGCCTTGGTTCCCGTACTCGGCGTCGACGAGGTGAGAAAGCCGCACCGCATCGAACTGGAGGCGAAGTTAGAACCGCCGAGTCTGTACCGGAAAACGTAAAAAATACCTTTTCTGGGACGACGCCATTGAAATCTACAAACGCCGTCGTCATCCTGCGGGAACCGTCAGATCGCAGAATTCAAAAAGAAAAGAAAAGGCGAACATGTAGAGGAACCTATACGCCAGGCGCTGCGCTTCGTCGAGGTACCCATACCGTTCGAGCCCGACCCAAATCATGATCTGGTGGGGTGGCCTGTGGACGGATCAGCCTTCAAAAGTCAAGATCTACATAATGACGAACAGACCATGCGTATCTATAAAAAGATGAGAACAAGACAGAAAATAGGTGGGAGAGACTTACGGATAGTCCCACTGCCGATTCGGCCTGTCGAGCGATATCTTTCCGCGCGACTCTTCCGTCCCAGAAACCACACCGCCGAGCACCTCAAACTTCTTCAGCGACTTGGTTCTGCACAGGATGCGTCAGGAAGGGGTCAAGCAGCGAGAAGAGGGGAGAACGCACACAAGCTGCCACGCCTGCTCCTCGCTGGCGCATCCAGCCCACAGCGCCCAGAACGCCGTGACACTCTCGTACAATATCTGCGTCTCCTTCTCCGTGTCGTAATCAAAGTACAGGTTCTTGCTCTCGTTCCACAGATACCGGTCAATGATCCCCTTCCGCCACTCCGCGCGCGCGAACCAGTCCTGGCTCGTCTGCGGCCTGCCCTTGCTCCGCTCGCGCGTGCTCAGCGGGCGCCCGTACGACTCGACGGACGGCGGGAACGGCGCGAGCGCAAAGTCCTCCTCCATCTCCAGCTCGTCGTCAAACACCTCCCGGATCGCCGTCCCGATGTCCATCTCGTACTTGTACAGCAGCGCCTGGAGGTCGATCGTGCCCAGGTTCGCGCACCGCTTCTCGAACCGGTACGTGGTGTCGTGCCCGCTCTCTCGCACGGCGCGGTCGTGCAGGAAGTACTCGTCCAGCGCTGGCTCCTTGAGTAACCCGTCGTTGTACTTCTCGCTGAACTCGAGGACGGAGAGCCCGTGCTTGAGCGCGAACGGCTCGAGGATGTGGGTGAAGTGGGTCGCCTCGGTCTCGGGTGGGATGCCCAGCCCGTCGGGACGATAGCGTGAAAGGCCCGTCTTGGGATCCATGCGCGGCTCTGCGACCCAGATGGTGTGGTATTCCTTTATGGCGGCTTGGATAGCGCGTTTGAGCCACGCGCGGTTCGCGGCGAGGTCCGAGCGGTCGAGCTGATTATAGATTTGCAGCGCCATATCGGTGAGGAACGGCGGCTGCGTGCGGCACAGGTAGTAGGAGCGCGACCCGTTGAGAATCTTGCCATAGTGCTTGATCTCAAAGATGAAGTGGTCGACCATTCCCTGCGCCATCGCCACCTGACCGTCGACTAGTAGCCCCAACGCAATAAAATACGAGTCCCAATTGTAGAGCTGCGGCCGTTAGAGATAAGATATCGAAGCAACATGTGACACCCACCTCGTTGAACCGTGCGCCCGGAACGATGAACGGTATACCCTTGAGAGTTCCGTCCACCTCCTTCATCGCCAAAGCTAGAATACCCGGCTTCGAGTTCAGGCTCTTCACAAAGGCCGGATCATCTGCCTTCTCCGGTAATACCTGCACGTCGAGATTCATGTGCGGCTTGTCCTTGGCTACCTGCCTGTAATATTCCGCCATAGCCGGTTCCCCGTGGGGGACGTAAATGCGGGGATTAACTCTGCCTGTGCGGTTCTTCGGGTCCGCGGTAATGATCTCCAGCCCGTCGCCGTCGATTCTCCGGGTCAGCGAGTGCCAGAAAGAGTTCTTTATCATTCGTGAAAGGCGGTCCACAGGGTTCTCCGTGAGCCGGGCTTCGTCGAGCACGATGCGCTTCCGGTTGTGGTCGCGGGCGAGGGCGAGCTCTTGCAGCAGGTTGGAAAGCATGTACGTGCCGCGAATGTCAAAAGTCTTGAACCCGTTGCTGGTCGCGGTGCCCAGCGCCATCATCTTGGGCCCCGCGTCCGTGACGCTAATCTGGAAGTCGCCGTCGGTGTCTTCTTGCTCCAGAACGACGCGAATAGTCTCCTCGACGTCTATGAGGAAACGACGGGGGGCGGTGCTCTTTTCATCGTGCGACATGCGACGCTTTCGAAGATGCCAGTCCTCCTGGAATGCGGGGGCTTTCTTGGGATTGTACCCGTGGAGATGCGACTGCAAGGGCTACAGTTAAGCATAGCTTTTAGAGAAAGAAGGCGAGAATTCGACGAACATGGCTGTATGTTCGAGATCGCGTGTATGACTCCCCGCCGCCATAGTATGTAGCAGCGTCGACGTTGACAGTGCCTCGGATCTCGTCGTCAATAAAGGTGACCCCGGAGGGATGATTGAGTGCCGGCGCCATCGTAGTAGATGAGCTGGCGTGGTGGTAGGTAAGTGAAAGGATTCTTTGGGGCACCTGATCGAACACCAAGTTTTGACGCCCGCTAATCGCTCGCTTGCCGACAGCCGTAACTGTGCCTTTGTCCTGTCCGTCAAAGACGGCGCAGTGAATGAAGGCATCGACCTGGCCCTTGATTAACCTCCAATAAGGATTGGTTCTAACTATGGCTCTCATTACCACGTTTTCAATCCTCACAAAAATTCCAAGGGCCAACTCGGTGCATTGCACATTTACATCATTTACTTGGGTCTTCTGGGGAAAGTACCTCCGAGTCGAACTTCATTTGTATTCGGCGGCGAACTGTTACATTTACTATGCCACCACGACCCAAAACCCATGTCGTTGATGCCCCTTTTCAGCCTTCATTGACATGCGGGATTCTGTGTGGGCATAATAACTGTGGCAAGGAACGGCCGCCGGAGTAGGCTTTGATCGGCTAATAGTACAGGTTCCTCCAGGTTATACACCACTTGGTGGAGTTGTGGAGCGTCCGTATCCAACGGAGCCTTACCGCCTCCAATCGAATTTCCGTGGTGCGCTGGATAATTAGTGGCAGAGAAATCGCGTCTACTAGCCAGCGCTGAGCGGCACAGATACGAACACACAAAGGTGAGACAATAGATTGCGCTCCCGCGTGGATCCCGGCATCGGTAGGCCTTCGCTTTGGGAACTACAATTCAAGTAGCGTAGGAATAGAATACCCAAATAGCGATGTAAATGAATTCGAAGGAATATAATCCAAAGGAAAATGAATCGAGGCCCGTGTATATGCTACATCGATTACTATTAGTACAAGTTTTTCCCCCAAACCCTATAATGATATGCAAGCATGCGTTTAGTGGTGTATGTAAGTGCCAATGTCGTGGAACGAGTGCAGCTTTTAAGATAAGTAGAGATACGTCCGAGAGGGCCTTGCGTAGTCCAAGCCAGTAGATGATTTAGCAGTGCGCGTCGGGCGACGGATATTAGGGAACCCGTGCCCGCCTGTCTAATCGCCGTTTATGTGCGAGCTGTATGAGTCTCTTGAAGTCGCTGAAAAAGAAGAAATTCGAGTCAGGATCGGGCCAAAGGCGAGAGCAGTGAGATGGATGTACTGAATCATTACAGGTTTGACCATGACCTCGTCCGCGCCAGCTTCGCGATAGCTGTCCTGGTCCTCCGTCAAAGCATTGCCTGGTATTCGATTAGCAGCAGTCGGAGAGGAGGATGGCAACGCGGACGTACCCGTGCAGCCGACAATGAAGTCGGTGCGATCGTTCGACCTAATCTCTTTGACCGCTTCCTCGCCCGTCATCACAGGCATGAAGTTGTCGAGGCATATCAGGTCGTACGTGTGCGGGTCCGCACCCAACACCATGTCGACGCACTCCCGCCCATCCTTGGCCGTGTGCACGACACACCCGAGCTTCGTTAGTAGTCTGGCAACAGCATCAGTTGGGGAACGCCGCGAACAGACAAAAGGGCACACTTCGAAGACAATACACGGGTGACCGCATCGTCATCGACGACGAGGACAAGGAGAGGATCTGACGACGGGCTAGCTGCGCTGAGAGGCGTCAAAGGTGCCGCTGGTGGCGGAGGCGACTCTGAGAGCGGGTCCGGGTTGCTCTCATACCGGGGCGGCATGGGGGAGCGCGGCGCGGGCGTTGGTGACGAAGCTGCGGCAGTAAACTCTGGAGTAGCATCGGCCGAAAACTTTTCTGTTGCTCGTGGCGTCGGTGGAACGAGAGGTCCTGCCATGAAGCCCGAGCCCTTATTACGGTCCGCAAAAGGTCGCGGTAGCGAGGTGAGGGTATTGGCGTCCCGTGCAGCCTGTACTTCCGCCGGAGAGGCAATGGGATAGCTGTGAAGCGGTTTATCAGTTTGCGCATCACTCCAGGAACCATGCAACCTACGAAAGCTCTATCCAGAACTTGGACCCTTCACCCCGCCGTGACGTGACGCCCTAAATCCACTGAGCACAGGAGACTCGAGTATGGATGAACACGTACCAGCCGTCCATGGCTCAGTCTCACGATCTGCTTCACGATGGCCAAGCCAAGACCAGTTCCTAAGCGACATGCATGAGTATTCCGGAGTTGCGCATGAAGCTTCCTTACCTGAACCGCTGGAACGTCCGACGGTGGTCTGCAAACGGGATGTCAAGAAGCGCTTATTGAGGTATATATGCGGGAAGCTACCTGTACAAAAGGCTGGAAAAGCCTGTCCTCGACGAGATCAGAAGGCTTGATCTGTCATGGCAATTGTAAGCCCCATGAGACTACACATCGCGGTCGCACGTACCCCGGGCCCACTGTCAGACACCTCGAGGCGGAAGTTAAGGCACTGCGTCTGCGCGCCGCCACTACCATTTCTCCTCAGCGTCGGGCCATGGCTGCTCGTATGCAGCTCAGATATCGTGCCGAACCGCGTGTTGTCTGCCTTCTCCATCGACCGGTCCTCGATATCCGGGGGGTTACCAGGAAGCTCTTCCCGTGTCGAGATCCCCAGAAACTCCGTCGAGATGCGGACCGTGCCGCCCCCCTCCGGCGTGTACTTGACTGCGTTCGCGGCGAGATTCGTGAGGACCTGGTGCAGTCGTAGCTCGCTCCCGAGAACCCAGAGCCCTTCGGGCTCCTCAGTATTGCCCCCGTCCAACGATCGCGGGAGGTGGTCGATCTGCTCGTCCAGCGCGCGCTCCAAGACGAGCTGCCGCGCACCTGTTTGTACCTCCACTTGATCCAGTATAGCGCGGATGGAGTGGTGTAGAGGAAATGGCTAGAATTGTGCTGGTTAGAGCCGAAGGATACAGTGAGAACTGCGTACTCTGGCGATGGTCTCGAAGTGACCAGAGTCCATTTCTATGCGCTTGATATTAGCCCAACGAACGGGCATGCAATAGACGACGTACTCTCAAAGTCCAAGACATCATTTAAAACCTAGGTTTCCGTAAGCAAAAGTGCTCGTAAGAGGATGTCATCGACCGACCGTCTTCATCATTTTCAGACCTTGCTCTAGGGCGTAGATTTCCGTACTCTTGGCGTAATCATCCTTGAACGCGTTCCCAGATTGAAGGAGTTGGAAAGCGAGCACTGAGTAGACGCCATTAGTCCCGATCAAGCCCACCCTGCAGACAACTCACCAGCGTTGTTTAGCGGCACTCTGACTTCATGAAATATGTAATTGGCGAATCTCCTCTTGGTGAAGCTTGCTTTGGACTCTGCCAGCCTTGCTTTGTGCTTAGCCTTGAATGCCTGCTTGAGCTGAAGCGCAAGGAGAAACATCTTGCGTTTCGACTAATAAAAAAAATGTCCCGTCAATCTCAGACGTCATAGTGCAATAGGTGACAGACATTTTCCATGGAATAAGTCAGACCCTGAATGAAGATGGAGAATACAGCCTATTTTATAGGCCAGTTAAATGTGCGGCAAAACAAGAGAAGATAGGATCACGTACAAAGCTGACGACATTCCGTGCGTAGATGCCTTGGACAGGGATGATCAAAACCACGAGTAGAATGAAGAAGATAATCTGGGCGATGAAGTTGTACAACCGTTTGGAAACGATGAACATCATGAGCGCAGGAAAGCCGGTGGAGTAGTAGCCTGGGGGCTGGCGTTCAATAAAAAAGCGGAGATATGAATTAATCGCATCTTACTCATAGCCAGAAAGTCCTGAAGAAAGAGGTGAGGAATACGGACCGGAATTGAGAAGAGGGCTTACCTTGCCGAAGCAGTGCTTGTTGGTGAAGAAGTCGCATTGCCTCATCTGGATGAGCTCCGAGAATGCGCAGTACCATACAGCGATGCAGAACCATGTCTGGAAGAAGATCGGCGACCTTCTGGGCATGTCGAGCGCGACCATGAATGGGGTAGGGAACGTGAATAGTGAGAAGCCGCCCCACTTATGGGGAAGTTTCAGCTAGGAAAGTTGATAGAAACAAAATACTAACGTAGACAATCTAATGGCAGGTTAACTACGCTCGAGAATATCGACAGGAACGCACCTGGCCATATAGACTTTTTTTCGTGCTATCGTTGTTGAGGATAAGGTAGAGGACCCAGTTCAGTATGAGGACTGGGGATTGAGATTAGATCGTGCCGGAAATTAGGCATGGAGCTCACAAAGAGATGCAGAGCTATAACCAAAAAGTCAGAGAAATAACTGCACTGAAGTACAGAAACTTACAAGGCAAGAATCTTGACCGAGTGCCAGCTCTGCATCTGGTATTCCGCCTCCTGCTCCGGAAACCTCGGCTCGAAGAAATCGACCACGATGGGCCAGCCGCGGTACCGGACCCACGACGTGAAGCCGCCCTGGTAGTGCTTCTCGGCGTCGAAGCCGCTGAATTCTGGCCGGTGCATACCAAGCCCAGTACTGTTACTGCCACCGTGACCAGAGCGCTGCGAGCTGTCGGATTGATGCAGCTGGGGACCCCTCAAGTTGTCTTCGCTGTACTCATCGTTGTCTACCACAACGGCGTCCAGGAACGAGTCGCCATCTCCCTCCTTGGGTTCGATCTTTGTTACCCCGCTTGCAGACGTCCGGGCATCACTGTCGTCGCTGCTGACGAGCTTGAAGGTCTCCGAGAGCGACCCGTCTAGAGTGGTGGTGCAGACCTTCGAGGTAGGAGTCAGACACGACAAAAGCTCCCTCGAGAGATACCGGTACAGACCTTCCACAGTTTCTGGATATTAACTGCGAGCGCGCTGTCCATAACGCGACCAACTGGACGATTTTAAGGGGAAATCGGCCAGGAAAAATGTGGGACTCACGGAGGGGTAAACCATGATTGGAGCTCGGGGCCCGGTCGACCTTTGATTTGAACGCAAGCTGCCTATCTGGTCGATGGACAGGCAGCACAGATTCAGTCTTCATCTGCGGGCCAAAAAAAGTAAGCCCAAGAGCCGTGCGAGGGCTTGTCGTGGACTCCGCCAAGTCCTAGTAGTCATGTGACCTGTCATGGTCTTATGACGTCAGGACCTGATCAGACAGATCGGCAGACAAATTTGAAAGCGGCGGCGGAGGCTGTACCCTGCTGTACCTGAGTTTTGAGTTAGCCTTTGGTTGGTTTTTCGGGTGAGAAAAACATCAGATATGCTAATGGGTGACCTTCCATGCACGGAGATAAAGTTCAGATAAATGCTGGAGGAATATCTACAGAATATCTACCTGCCTTGCCGAGGAACTTCGCTGTCATACATGTCATGATCAGGACCTGGACAGACCTGGACATCAGCGGAGCTAGCGGAGCAACGTCATGGTGTTCAGTAGATTTTTATAACAGCGAGTAAACGGCTTGGCAAAGGATGGCCGACTTTCGCGTTTGTTCACAGTCCAAAGCTAGGACCCCTGATTATACCTTTGAAGGTCGGTATACCCATTTTGTATAAACTCATTTTCACCAATTATTCTGGTTTTGGGGCTTAGAAAGCTTCCATCGGTACTTCGCAGGCAAGTTCACCACTGTGCGGGAAATTCCGGTACAGGTTGAGGTTCAGCTCCGAAAAAACCCTGTCTGGTTGAAGTTGAAATTCAAACTGAACTTCACCGTTTGATGGCCGGATGATACCATTCGGATAACGTATATCTACCTACCAAGTGAACTGATCCAAAGGACATATCTAGCACCGTACTTACTATATAAACCATTATCACTCCGGACTGCCTGAAAGAAATCTTAGTGAACTGCCAATAACACGGCTCTGTGACATTTGCATACCATCGTGAAGTCCGATCAAATATAACTGATCCGGCTCGTCAAGAGCAAACTCGGTCGGAACATGAACTTGAACATTGCAAAAAACTTCCAGGTTGTTCTCTTCAACTTCTGACCAGTGGCTCGAATATTTAATGAAAATAAGGTCATAATTTCGGCCTTTTGACCCAACTTCAACTTGCTCACCTAGCCAAGTCCAAGAGTTTGTCCGAATTCCATCTTCAACCAGAACCCATCCCATTTCTTGTCCGCAGTTGCTAGGTTCAACTTGATACCCGACCTCAAATTTTCTGAAAAGGAATCCAACACATCGCCAGCCTAAGGTACTGTAGTATTAGAAACACATCAAAAGTTGAACAAAATGGACTGGGCAGATAGATGATCACTACAGGTGTCAGACAAGCGCGTCTTCACGGAGGAACGCTGATTGAATTGACAGCTGCCTTGTTACAATTGGTCAATGAACGTAGGCCAGGTCACGACGTAGTTAGACTCACCAAATTATACCCATGAGCTTACTTGATTTCCGACGTAGATACCCATGCCTCTCGCCCGCAATTTTTGGGAATGCCGAATCTCCTGCGCGTCCGGCGTGCGGGCCAACAGCACTGTGGTCTATATCAAATGGAAGCGCCGTGGGGGAATAGGACGATCGACACTAGACATCCTGTCCAGCAGCGTAAGCAGCCGGCGGAAAGGGAAGTCCCCTTCATGCCCCTCCTTTTGAACGTAGATTACGAAGCTCTCGAGTTGTGGAGCCAGATCGTGTTCTATCACCTGTGTTAGGAACTGGAGGGATCGAAACGCGTGGCGCTACGGATAATCGAGAAGCTCCAAAGTCGACAATGTCTCGTTATCATCTGGTAGGACGAGAAACAATTGTTCTAGAGTGCCGGAGAATGATAAATGCTGGACGTTGCAACCTGATCCGTCCAGAAATGAAGTGACAGTTGTGTGGCATCGGGGCATCCGATGACGAGAGTTTCCAGGGAAGGCAGCGTAAGATATCCAAGCAGTCTAAAAGAGTGTTACCTTCGTGTGACGGACCAAAGTTTGACGACTCAAGATGCAGAAGTTCCTGTGCCTCAGGAAGTGGGTCGAAGGAATCGTCGTCGATTATATAAAATAAGCATTCAACGAGAACCGGTGTTTGGCTCAGAACCATGAGGCATTCGCGAATGGTGAACCTTGTCCCAGTGAAGCTGGTTAACTGCGCGAATGGGAGATGGATGTCGTCCATTAAGCGAAGGTGGGGGGTCTCCAGGATTAAATGGACGGTTTTCAGCTGAGGCGCTTTGGTGAAGAGAGTGATGGGGTTGTCGAAAGGGTCCGGACCACCTCAGTCCGCCTGTGAAGAACCGAGCGTCGAGTGGCGGAGAAATGGGAGTCCTTCCTTCGGGTCGAAGGAGACCTTGCGTAGGAACGACATTGGCATATTGAATTCTATATTCTCCCACTGCCGATAATGTTCCTGAGGCATAACCGCCCATCCAACATTGCTTGCCCGGTCCCACCAGTCTCCATCGTCAGTTTACTGCCTCGGACGTACAATCCTTGTGGTGTAGACGAATGGACGGCGGACGATTTTTGGAGCGCTTCAGCCAAAGTTTCAGGCTGTCGGAAATGCGGATCAAAGCGCCAGAGTCAATGGTAAATGACCAGGAGCTCCATAGCTGCGGCACAGACAGGGCAATTTCTCTCCATCGACGGCATACGCGACCCAGAACAAGAGGAGCGTCGGATACGCTGACATTGCGCCTAAGTATTGGCCGGAAGGCAGTGTATGAATATCTGAGAAGTAATTTCCACGGGGAAATCCAAGACGGAAAACAAGATTTTCGACGAGGTTCTGCCTTTCGTGTTGGAGTTTTGCGATTTCGCAGTCTATTTCTGTGATCCGTGCACGACGACCACAGGGGCCGCCTAGTTAGCCTGAGAAATCTTCCTTCGCACAGCGGTTATGTAGGCTCTCGCAGGTTTTGGATTTATTTTGGTTCTGAGTTCGAACGCAAAATGGCATAAAAATGAAGGGTGGGAGGGAAGACCAAAGAAAACCAGCCAAGCGAGCGAGCGAGCCAGAACGAGCCGTTGTCGAGCGAGGCGGACAAGAGAGAGAGATCTCCGATCACGACCTCTCCGCTGATGCGCAAATCCTGTTCGTCCCGATCACTTGTGCCTCGTCAGCGAACGTCAACGAATGCCAGTTCCTAACCGTACGGGCCAGTGGCTCTCTTGTGTTCCTTTTCTTCTCGGACTTGTGTTCTACGGTTGGCGATATACCCTGCCGTCTTTACCGGTGCAAGCACCGGTAAAATGGGGAGAAAACGGCGCTGTTATTGGAATTGGTTTGTCTCGACGTTGTTTGTAGTCTAACGCATTGACCTGGTGCTCTTCGCAGAACTGGGATCTGTGTATGCGATTTCGCGTGGCTCAACCTCTTCTAACATATCGCCACAGTTACTCCAGAGTGAGGTAAATTACGCCAGATCTTCCCGTCTGCGACCCGACCAAATCGTGGCAGCCTCCTAGTTGCGACAGGCCGAGCAGAGGTCCTAGAACTTGGTGATTTGGGACGAAAACTGCCATCTCGCGTCTGCTTCACGGGCACAGATATAATGTGAGCACAAGCACTAAGTTGGGCATCGACCAAGCATCGACGTTCTAAGCTCTTTTCAACAGCATCGGCGACGCTCAAACCCACCCTGCATGCGATGATGCGAACTCTCACGATGTACGGCAGCTGCTCGACGCTACGGTGAAGTCGATGGGCTCTGAAGATCGAGACGAGTGAGAATTCCCTCTCTGCAACGGGCGTTTTCCGAGACTGTTCTAGGTCGCGGAAGGAAACACCGCTGATCACAGGGAACATCAACGGGACCATGCAAACCTTTGTGAGAGGATTGGGTATGAAGATGAATGCCGCTAACTTTCCCGTAGAATGTAACAGATATCATAGCTATGGTTTTGAGCAACCTCGTCGGCCGTGCAGAGGCCTTCCATGGTCAACCCATAACACATGCTATCCTTGCTGTCCCCGCCTGTATGTCCATCCAAATTTGCATGAGCTCCTCTGACAGTATCTTAGACTTCACCGACACACATCGTGTCATCCTTCACGATTCCGCGCGCCTCGCCAATGTCACCCTCCTCCGCGTCCTCACCGAGCCCACCGCCACCGCCATTGCATACGGGCTCGACAATAGCCCCGGCGACAAACAGCTCCTCGCCGACGAGCAGCGGCTCCTCGTCCTCGACGTCGGCGCCTCCGTCTCCGCGGCGCTCCTTGAAATCGATAACGGTGCATTCGAGATCCTCGCCCGCGTGCGCGATCGCAATTCTGGAGGCCGAGCATTAGCCGAGCGTATCGCTCACCACGCTGAGGCGACGCACATCCGTGTGTCCGGTAAAGGCCGAGAGGGGATTCTAGGAGCGGCGCAGATGACTCTCTTGCGCGCGCGCGCCGAGGGGGCGAAGTTGGCGCTTTCGACGCAGGACCAGGTGGTCATCGACGTGCCTACAAACGACGGCACGGTGTTCTCCGTGGGGCTAACGCGGAGCGAGTTTGTGGGAATCTCGCGGGATCTGTTTGAGGACGTGATGCAGTGCGTTGAGGAGGTCTTGCTTGAAGCAAATGTGACCGCCAGCGACGTTGACCACGTAGAAATTCCCCTCACCTCGACCCAGCACGCGAGCTCATCATTGACTAGATCATCCTCGCAGGCGGGTCCGCATCCATCCCCAGATTCTCGGAGCTCCTTTCTACACGCTTTCCTGGAAGGACACTGTTAACATCCCCCAACGTACGGCCAGACGAGGCCGTGGTTTACGGAGCCGCCCTTCATGCGCGCCATTTTGCAATCGAGGAGCAGGACGACTTTATCTGTTGCGTCGATATCACACCCCTTGCATTTGGGATCGAGGTCCCGGGCGGCGTTTTTGCGGTGGTATTGCCGCGGCATTCTGTTATCCCGAATAGCAAGACAGGATCGTGCGTGTTACTTATTTTCCCTCGATTTCCGTGCTTGATGCCGCGCACCCCAGATTTAACTTGACCGAGGGTGAGATGCGGGTATTTGTGGGACACGGGGAGCATACCAACGGCACGCACTTCCTCGGAAGCCTCACACTTCCGAAACCTTTGGGTGGTGAGGTGCAGGTCCGTTTTGAAGTGGACCAAGCGGGCGCGTTGACCGTTTCTGCGACAAACTCGCTCGGGCGGTCAGTCTTTCTCTCGAGCGATTCGATTCGATGGTTCATATCTCCCGCAGGTCCACGTCCACCGTCATACAGCCTTCGGAGGAGTCCGCCGCGGCCACCACACGGATACTAGCAGAATTGGAGGCCGCCGCGAGCCGCGATGCAGCTATGGCGCAGATTCGATATGCCAGCCACGTTGAATTTACCGCGTACCGTGCTGAGCTCGAGCGGTACATAGAAACCATCCCTGCCGACCATTTTCACCACCGGGAAGTGGAGATGCTGGTGGATATCATAGCCGCAGCAGAGGCGGAACTTCTTTACGCGGTGGATGCGGAGGCGCTGCAACAAAGGATGATGTGTATGTCTTCGCGTATCGTCCTCGTTCTAGCAGCTGAATCAAATATAGCCACACACCAGTTGGTCAGGCTGGGCATGCACGGGCTTTTGGGGATCCACCTCGACGACGAAAGGGGAGAGCTCTGATGGGTCCAGACCGGAGTAGCTCGGGGATCTTCGGCGACCATGCCTGCGACCAACCTGCGACTCAGGGTTGATGGGACGAGCGCCAAACCTAGATAGAGCTACGCGTACCTCGAGTACTCACGCTGCCACGACGGGTGTTTTGCCAGTCGACGTAATATTTTCTCTGGGCGTACTCCGGACGGTGAAGTGAACCCCGAAGATGGGTACAATCGTGTGAACTGGTGTGAACCAAGCATTCTCTCATCCGATCCGTGTCCTGAAGATAGGCAGACTCTGACTCAGTGAGACCAAGTCAATAAACGACGCGCTATGTCACAGACACGTGGCTGTGACCTGTTGCCGATTTTGCTCCAACTTGAAGCCATTGCTTTCCAAGACGCGACTTGGTCCATCGGTCTACTCTCGACCAGGCACCATATCACACGTTTCACCCCCGTTGCCTGGTCGGTATTGACAGCGAGCGCCCTTGAACCGTTTCACTAAATTGAAGAGACAACGTTATCGGACGCGATGTTAATGCCATCGGGCCAGATTGAGGCCACAGTCGTCTTTGCATGCCCGAACTTCCGAGGATCCTCCGCAGGTTGTTTGGACTTGACTCCCTGTTTTTTCTGAGAACGCTTGAGTCCCCTGTCTATTTTCTAGATCCTGGTTACAGCTCCTGTCTCTGTCTCTAAAAGCTGCCCCGGTCAGTCCTCGAAGCAGAACTCCCTCGGCCAGATATTTACAAAGGAAGGGCTTGACCGAGACTATGCATTTGTTTACGTTATCCTTGGTCCTGGTCGCGTCCTCCATGGGCTTAAGGAATAGCTCCGGTGCATAATCACTCTCGGTGCCCGCCGAGTGCCCGTGTATTCTATAAAATCGGCGGAGACGTATATCTGTCTCAAAGCTCTTTCTTCCCCTCAGGCTCTCACTTAAGCTCACCGGGCGGTCATGATCAAACACCTCCCTCTCCTTGCGATTATCTTTGCCGACTACTGGGCAAATGCGCTGGCATATACTTGGCCTAACATGGCTTATGACTATATCGAAGAGTTCCTGTGGCTCGAATTGACGGGATTCGCCGCCATTCCTGCGGTTTGTACAGCCAGCCCTGATGGCACTACTCCTTCAACACAGGCGCAGTGGCTGCGTACAGTACGTCGCCCCCCCTTCCCCGAAAAATATCTATAGATATCTTGTTCAGGCATATCACGACATGGCAACCTTTAATTCAGGAGTCGGCGGAATCGACGGCTCTGTGTTTTTCGAGCTAGACCGTGCCGAGGTTTAACACATTCTTTTTGCAAATTTCGAAACTAATACGCGGGCGTTGACAGAACGTTGGGGTCGGGTTGAGCAATACACGTTCCCAATTCAGCAGACATGTCTCCAAGTACACTCCCAGTCAGTCGATTGTTTGTCCAGCACAATTGTACACTGAACTGTGTGATAGTTCCCGACCTCATTGCTGCGGGGGCTATTATTTCTGTGAGTCAGTGCGGTGGACCAAGCATCCCTTTCAAACCAGGCCGGGTAATGGCAGCCGCTGCCGGCCCATCCGGGGTCCCCGTCCCTGAAGGGACTCTCGCACAGCATATTGCCGCATTTCAGCGGCAAGGATTTACTGCCACAGAGATGATTGGGCTTGTCGCATGTGGTCATACTTTAGGAGGAGGTGAGTCGAGGGTATCAATGTCTACAGCTCGTTGAACAAGTGCAGTCACTGCTGTTGACTTCCCCGCGATCAATACTGGCTCTGGCATCGCGCCCTTCGATGACACACGCTTGTTCGATAACCACATGTAAGTCAAGGACTACCCAAAAAAACCTCTCTTTCTCGTGCCTCCCTGATTAATTGCAGCGCTACAAACTATATTCAAGGCCCAAATATCAACCCGCTTGTCAAAGGACCTGCTGTAACCGACTCCGACGCGCGCATTTTTGGCAGCGATGGCAACGTCACAATGCAGAGGTTGTTACACCGTGGTCAATACTTTTTGGGCGGATAAACTGACGATAGTCGTAGCTTCTCCTCGTCAGCGGCTACGTTCAGTTCTACCTGTGCGACACTTATCGGGAGAATGGTCAACACTGTACCTGCTGGAGTCACTCTGCGTGACCCAGTCGTCCCCATACCTTTCAAGCCGAGGGACTACCTGTTATCTGTCACGGCAGCTGGAACGCTCAATCTTCAGGTTACTGCAGACGTGCGTATGAAACCAGCAATTCGGAAACTTCTTGACTACCTTCGCATTTTAGATCTTTGGGCCATCCGTCGTTAACAATAATAGAGTTGTAACTCTGCACTGGGCGGATCGTAAGAGCTCCACCTGCGCATCGGGTGCATGCTCTGCTTCTCCCATATCCACAACCTCCAGAGCCACAATGCGCAATGGCAACACTCTCCAGTCATACACATTCTCGGTTACCGTCTCTGCTACGGCGTCCTTTTCGAGTTTCTGGTTTACTGTCGACGAGGTCGGGAATGGAGTTACTGTCACTACACAAAACAACGGGGGCGGGAATTATCCAGTAGACGATCTCATTGCCAACGTACCTGCGTATAGTTGTGGGAGTTTCAGTGGGGCAAACATAGCGCGAATCACCACTGCGGTAAGAGCCTCCCTGCAACTTTCTTGCCGGTTTACATTTATTATTAGGTCCGTACCGATGGAGCGACGCAGGCCACCGCTGTCAGTGTCGAAGCAATGCTCCAAAACCAAGTTGGCCTGACTGCAGATCTCACCACCGTGGCTGCCTCCCTCGGGACTACGCCATTCGTCAGCCCGATTCCGCAGTACGCGTTTTATACGGCGTTGATCCCCGGAGACATCAATCTTTCCTGTCAATATCTCAATTACGAATTTTCCGCAACTTTCGGAGGGGTGATCCACACTGGTCCGTTGCTAGGAGGGGCGTGCAGCGTACGGGCAATCCACATTGGAACATCGTGCAGCACTACGTGAAAATTTATATCCCGCATACATCATTGAATTCACTATTGTCAATATTCATTGGGTTAATAAACTGGACGATGCTAGCCCACTCTCAGCGATACAAGTAAGAAGAAAACAATCATGAATGCTGTCCTTGTTATTCTCGCTTCTCGCCAACTGTTCCCACCATTCTTTTCCCCGTCTTTTCGTCTGTGCGCCGTCCCTCCCTGTAACCACCATTTCCTCCCAGGACTGGTACTTCCCAGGCGCTCGTCCGCCCCCCAGTGTCCATTTGAGGTAGCCAGCATGCTTGGATCAACACTGAGCGTGTTGATCGTCCTGGTCTGCGCAGTAGTCGGCCACGTTGTGGCGCTTGGATTCTCGATTGTCTCGCCTGCGGGGTCATTGAGGAACACCAACGCAAAACCTGGCGCCGGAACCTGTATCTGGCAGGTGTTCGCCGACGTGTCGCAAGAGACCGTTTGAACGTCGAGGACACCAGTCAATCGACCATCAGATGCGAAGTTTGAACCAAAGGTCTACGGTTGACTTGTTAAAAAAAGACATCGTGCACTGATGAAAAAACCCTGCCTGTCCCGCCCACGTTATGTTCTGTTTGTCGCTGACAGAAGGGGCGCGAAGATACCTGCATAGATGATGTGCTAAGGACCTTTCTAAAATACAGGAGGAAGACGACACACTTGACTTTCACCTGCGCGGGTGATCCATTAATTAGTCCGGTCCCCGCGCCGTCAACAGAAAACGTTGCAGTATAATCACTGGCGCCAGTGGGATCTGATATGTAGTTGAACAGCGCCAACCGGGAGATATTAGTGTCGTAGATAGCGTAGCCTGGCGTGTATATACTGTCGTTATTCATTTGCAGATCGATGATGCGAGACTGATTAGATTTTCCAAACGCTTCAGCCACTTGAGCTTGCATAAATTGAAGAATCAGATCAAAATCTCGAATGCACACCTATCAAGGCAGAATAATAGATAGGACCAATCGTCCAACTATGATAGGTTGACTGGTTCGTTGGCGGAGCTGGAGCGGACTGGTTTATTTCTGTGCTGAACTGACTGAAATTTCACGTACGGGTGAATGGCTGAAACAGACCGTTACTCAGAGATGTCCAAACGAGAACCTATCACGTACGTTGTAGTATACGTTTTGGCCTCCAACATGGCTGTAATCAGGATGTCAGCCAAAGGATAGCGTATGGGCTCAAAGATTACAGTAATGCGCCAGTTAGGTTGCTGCTGGCCATTTGCAGACCATAATCCAAAGCCCACAAGGCACTACCAAAAGAGTCGCTAACCTAAACAAAATGCTATTGGACGTCATCATGAAGCGAAAAAATATATTACTCACCCCAGGAAACCCGCCGCAAGATGCAGTGTTTGACTCAAACATTACAAATGGTTTATCGTACGACTGCGCTATCATAGTACTGTGTGCATGCATCAGGATCCTGATTTCAAAGAGTTCATCGATCGCACCTATTGAGGTACTTTCGCACGATCTTCTTGCCAGCGGTGTGATTCAAGTAAGTATAGAATATTTCCTGTGGGTCGACGGTCGTATTTGAGGTATGTAGTACCGCGGCACAATTGTTCTCTGGATAACTGATCAATGTTGAGCGAACTCGAACTGTGGGAATAATGATGATGCGTACTATTCCACCGCCAATGCGGCGAGACTATCCTTGTACGTGTCAAGGAACCCCGTGGCCCAAATATCCTCAAGTTTCCAGTTACCAGAAATGCTGGGTCCAATTAGCTTTCTGTCCACCGAGGCTATCTTTGGATCCGCCCGTAACGCGGCATCCACCAGGCCAAAATCGTTCGAGTAATCAGAGGGTCCGTACGTCATCGGACGATGGTGATGGCTAGAATGCTGTCAGATAGGCCCAGCGGTGAAGAAGGGGGGGAGTCTTGCATTCCATACTGATCCGGTTCATTGCCCACTTGAAACCCGAGCAGCCTGTCACCTAGTACCGCTTCTGCGACCTCTGCGATTTCAAGCCGCAGTTGTTGCGTATCGTTAAGTGGGATGCCTGCAGAGCGGATTGTGATAACTGAAGTTTTATGAGTAGAGGTACTTACCCAAGTACCATTGAACATTTACTAGAGATGAAATATTGGCAAGCATATACACAACTTCGGGTGTATAAAGCAGCGACGGCGTCAACATCTGCGACTGAGCGGAAAAATTAAGCGTATGGTGACCCTGTAGAAAAGTAGACATACCGGATCGTCGGCGGGATGGCCTTTTTCCATCATCTTGCCGTCCGGAAGACTCGATACCATTGTTGCGGTCTCCTGGGTATTTCCACCGATTCTAACGCGCACGGACCCTCCGCGTGCTGCCATGAGGGACATGAGGTTGAGAAAAGGAACCTGCAGAAATGATCTGCATGACGTAAATTAAAATATCCCAATGCAAATCATCGAAGCCCGCACCCGTTGATTCCTACTGTATTCGAAAATGTGAGTTGGGGAACAAAGCATTGGTGAGCTACCCACATATCTGGTTGATTACGGAGAACTCGATAGAAAATCCGTAAAAGTGACCTGATTGGGGGATGGAGACACCGAGAGGAGGAGCGCTGCTGAGTTGCTGAGAAAAAATCATCGGAGGCGGCGGATAGGGAATGGGAGGAGGAAGTAGGACCGTCGGGTCATATGCTGCTGCCCCCGTGTACAGAGCAGGGTTGGCGGTTCCTGTCGCCCTGCTTCCCTCGAACGGCATTTGACTGTAGACAGTAACTGAAGCCCGGACCAGAACAAGCCAACATAAGCCTCCAGCTCGAAGTAATGCTGGAAACATTGGCCGGATGAGAGTCAGAGCAGCAAAAGAGTTCGTGGCCGCAGTAGGACCTCTTATTCGGATGGGACGTGGATCGTGCACCCATTCATCGCGCCTTAATTGCGCCGTTTCATTCGGAGGGGGATAGGCGGAAGAATGCGGCGGTACCTCTGGTAGACAGTCGGCATGAGGATAATGGGATTAAGATGGTTCGTTGGTACTATGACCCGTTTCGGTCGGCAAAATTGACCAGATCGGCAAAATGCACCATTGCTCTATGAGTTCTCATCCGAATCTCTTCGGATCTTATGCAAGCAAAAACTATACATGTAGCCGTCCCGAATATATATAAAAATTGAGGAAAACGGACGAATAAAAAACGAGCGAGGACTCTTGAGTCCATCAAGCCGGTCATCTGGCTTTGAATCTCTTCAGAATACACTCTCCTGGCCTCTGAATTTTCTGAGATTTTGGTGGGAGGTCTATCTACAGCATAAAAACTTGCCACACGAAAAAAAACGGGACGAAAAAGGATGGAGGACGGCAGGTTATCCACCATTCTTGGGTAAAACTCAGCAATCATCGGAGTTTGAATTGTCACGCTGACCCCTCCCGCAGCCGTCCTCCGTCTCTTTTCACGCCGTTTTTTTGTGTAGCATACTTTTATTATGTAGAGGGACCCCCACTGACAAACTCAGAAGATTTCGCGCACAGGAGAGCTCGTTCTGACCAGATTTAAGGTAAAATCACTGGGTTTGATGGACCTTGATGGACTCGGAGTCCTCGCTCATTTTTGGTTCGTACGTTTTCCTCAAACCCCTTTTATATTCGGGACGGCTAGATGTATAGCTTTCGTTTGCATAATATTCGAAGAGATTCGGATGAGAACTCATAGAGCAATGGTGCATTTTGCCGATCTGGTCAATTTTGCTGACCGAAACGGGTCATAGTGTTGCGGCGTTGAATTAGACTCGAACCAGTCGCTACAGAAATGTTGACACTGATGATAGTCAATGTCACGGGTAAATAGTGATTAAACGACTGTCTTTGATCTGTGCACTTCTCCGATAAGTAGGATTGGTTCGAGTCTATGCCCGACCCGGTACAGAGACTAGACTAGACTGGGTAAGAGAGTGTGTAATTTGTATTACTGATTGTTAGAATACGCGATAAATATCGTCCTGGTCCAAAATCGAAGTCGCTAGTTTTTTACATCACCAAAACCACACCAAGCGAAATGCTGGCAAGCACCGCAAGGTAGGGCAAGAATCGAGCCGCTCCATTATGTGGCTGCTTTTTTCCCTTGCTTGTTCCGGCCTCCATGAAGTTCGCGCCCGCCTGGCCGTTAGACGTCGCTAACAATGTTGGATTTATCATTATGGTGTTTTGTGTCTTCGTCAGGGCGGTGGTGGAGAAGGTCTTGACAGCAGGGTACGACTCTGCGTCAGTGGACACGTCGGCCAAGAAAACTAGTGCGAATCCAGGCGCTGGGACTTTTATTTCGCATGTGTTGTCTGACTTGCATGTCACGGTCTCAATTTGCTCTGTGCCAGTCAACCGACCATCCGACTCGAAGGCCGCGCCGAATGTCTAGGGTGCCGCAAGTCAGCCTGAGCCGCAAACCAAAAGGTCGAAATAATTTATTTACCTGACCGGCCCATGTAATGTTGTCCTTAGTGGATACCGAGGGTGCCAGGAGGTATCTAGCACCAACCATGATTAGCGGAGGGCACAGACTGGGGCCTAGATTAACCCACTTGACTTTGACTTGTGCGGGAGTTCCGTTGGGTTGGCCGGTGTCTCCGCCTCCGATGGCAAAGGTAGCAGTGTAAGCGGCTGTGCCGGTAGGATCTGTAACGAAATTGAACAGCGCAAGCCTTGCGAGCACTCCCCCATCATATATCGCATACCCAGGCGTATAGATGTTGCCGCCATTCAACTGGAGATCGATGATCCGAGATTGATTGGACGTCCCGAACGTTTCAGCAACTGGTAAGATGAATGAGACTTCGAATAAGCATTGATGGGAATGACAGACCTGCGAGGACGGAGTAGTATATAGGACCGATGCTCCAGCTGCGGAACGTCGACTGATTTGTCGGCGGAGCTGGAGACGAGGTTATTGCGCGAGAAATGAAGTCAAATCATACGACTTACGTGTAAAAGGCTGCGAAAACCATGTCAGGGCGAATTGTAAGCAAATGAAGCTAAACGTACATTGTAATACACCCCTTGTCCTCCGACGTGGAGGAGAGCAGTGGTGAAATTGGAATACGCAAGTTGTAGTCCGTAATCGAGGGCCCAGAGCGCGCTTCCAAACGAGTTGCTCACCCCAGGAAACCCGCCGCAGGACGCAGTGTTCGTTTCCATCATCAAAAAGCCCAAATTGAATGTCTGGGCGAGGGTAGTGCTAGCAAAGAAATTAGTTGGAGCATCACACGCATCGCGCCACTGTTTTTCACCTGCTGAGATACGCCGCTGCTATCTTCTGGCCTGCTGTATGATCCAAGTAGCTGGGGAAGATGGTCTGAGGATCGATGACATTCGTTGCGTTGGCCCCGCCGAAGACTTTCGCGCAATTATTGGCGGGATAACTGGACAGAAGATTAGTCGTGGAGAAGCTGGATATGTACTTGAAACTGCCTTACAATGACATCGAAAGCGCAGCGAGACTTTTTTGATGGTTCGGTATAAAGTCTACGTCCCAAATCTCTTGGGGTTGCCATTGGCCCGAGAGACTCGGACCAATCAATTTACCATCGACCACCGAGACCTTCGGGTCGGCCCGGAGAGCAGCGTCGACAATTCCAAACTCGTTGGAGAAGTCGGCTGGGCCGTAGGTTTTCGGACGATGGTCGTGTCTACATCATCTTCAATGAGCTCAGCGTCAAGAAAAAGGAAGATACATACAGAGGGTACTGATCCGGTTCATTGCCCACTTGAAATCCGATCAGCTTGTCGCCTAATATAGCCTCGCCAGCTTCCGCGATGCCCAGTCGCAGATGATTCGTGTCGTTCATAGGAACGCCTGGAAGAGATTTAGTCCGGCAGTTCACATACTGATGGAGAGAGGCTCTTCACCGAGAAACCAGTCCACGTTGACCAACGCAGAGATATTGGCAAGCATATACAGAACATCCGTCGTGAACATCAACTCCGGTGTGTTTGTCTATGAAGCTGTGTCAGAAATGACAGTGGTGGCAACGACGGAGAACCGACCGGATTGGCAGTGTCCTGGGCTTGTTTTTGCATAATTTTCCCGTTGGCTAAGCTGGAAACCAGAGTGGCCGTCTCCTGCGTGTTTCCTCCGACCCGCACACGAACCGAGCCGCCGCGGCTCGCCACATTCGACATCAAGTTCAGAAATGGGACCTGTAAGCGGGTACTATTGGTTCCCACTTGAATTTGACGGATGTATTAGATCTGAGACGGTATATTCGAGACGAACTACTCACAGACTTGAGTGATCACGGAAAACTCCACAGAGAAACCATAGAAGTATCCCGACTGAGGTATTGAAAGCCCGGGAACCGGGGCACTGCTGAGTTGCTGGAAGAATGTGGAAGGAGGGGGCGGGTTAGGAACTGGAGGGGGCGACTAATACGGTTGGGTCGTATGCCGCTGCTCCAGTATATGACGCGGCCGCCGCTGACCCAGACGTCGACGAAGTCGTGGGTGGCACCAAATGGCTGCTGCTTGTAGACAGTTATGGCAGACCAGGCCACAGGAAGGCAACGGAGCGCATAGTAGAGGTAAATTGCGCGCATTCGCTGTAGAAATTGGACGCGTGAGACAAGTCTTGGAGGGCTCGGCATAAAACACCGCAAATGCCATATGATTAGATCCTCCGTTGCTGTGTAAGCGCGTCGCACGGGGAACAAACCCCGAGACCTTTAACCGGCGTTTCAGAATTGTTGGAATCAAATACTCCCATGAAAAACGGCGTCTGCAGAGGTTGACCGTTGGGAAGGGTAGAGCCCTCAAACTGAAAGCAGGTCGAGCTCGCAGCTTGCAGACCCAGAAGTCTTCAAAAAAGGATCAAAAGCGGGTAACCGACTATCTGCAAACACCGCCACCCGGAAACAATTCAACTTGCCGAGGCTGCAAGTGCCGCACTGTGCCGTACAAGTCAAACAGCTAACTGCGCGTCTTTCCATAGTGCTGCAATGCCTCCAAGCAGCTTGAAGTACGACCAACGTAAGGCAACACGTAGTAGGGTATTTTACTGCATATGAGCACCGAAATTTCGTTGCTTCAAATTGATTGTGACTCGGAGTCGGAAACGCATCGGTGGGTCCATAAAGTATAGGAGCTCAGGCGACCAGATGCTGCGTACATTTGTGCTCTTATCCAGGACTCCGATCCACATCTGAGGTACTACCACGGGTTTCTTCGAGTTGCGATTTGTCAGTTCAAGTTTGTGAGTACAACATTCAGTATGGTGCCATAATGCATCATTTGGGACTCGCAACAAACCCGCAAGACTTGCAGGTCCGGAGCTTTTCGTCCTCCTGCCACCGCTGTATAACAGGCTTCAACTGCGTCCCCAGGTCTGTTACGTGGAACTGCTCCTCGTAGATGATGGTGGGTTCCTTGTGCACTTCCGAGGGGCAATACCAGCGCAGATGGTCTGGAGCTAGTTAGAAGATGTATCCCGGAGGAAAAGCGTGACAAACCAAACGACTTCTCAGGCCGGACGCGTTCCATCACGATTCCGGTCGTGTCTGCAAAGCGGACCGGGTTGTGGGGTGTGTTAGCTAAGGGTGATTTCAGTCCATCGAGACTCCATGACACCCAAGTGTTTCCGACCAGGTAAGAGAAACATTTCTCCCTCCTCGATTCTGATGTCCCGGAAGGTCCCATCGTCGACAACGCGGAGCAGCATACCGCCTTTATGTTGAAAAAACCATTCCTGGGAGGGAGGCCATAAAGAAATGCGATACGCGGAATGCAAACAGAATCCACCTCGGTTTCGTTCAAGTGGTAATCATTCCTCTCATTTGGCCCGCCGACGACCATGACGACGAAGTCCTTGCCTTGATAGAGACAGAAATTGTTGACGGGCGGCTTGAGGAGATGCGATTTGTCTTTCAACCAAGCAGGGAAATTTATCGGAGGTGCAAGAGGCATGGTGGACAAGATGGTGGAAGCAGAGAGGAAGGTTGCAGATTAGAAAGCCGTCGGCCGCGGCCGAACCAAAGTTATGACCTGTTTGGGCTCGCTTACAAATCCACTTCTCGGACCGGTCTTCCGAATCCATCTCCCAACGCCGCGGCCGATGTGCCTGAGAATCAGGATGCTGGCGCCTACAAGGCTATGTCGCGCCGCTCAAATTTCGCTGTAGAAGACACCGAGCAATACCAATATGTCCTGACGAATTTTGTGAGTACGGACCAAGTGAATGAACGACGCCATTGAGTCGCATTGTTTCCGTAGCGGATCGCTCATGAGAAAGTGGAGGAGCAGCGGATGCAGCTTGAGGAGCAAGAACAACAGGTCGCTCAACTCAGGGCACGCATTGAGCGATTGGAGGGAGGTTCTGGCCTACAAATGCCTGGGGGTAACTCTGTCGACGACTTCTCGATCAGGGTACGTTGACTTGTCACCACAATTTTGGTACCATTCTCAACCGTAACAACAGAATGGGGCCTCGCAGCTGGACAAGCTCATTAATCGATGGGCATCGGACATTATCCGCCAGCCTCCTGCCCCGCTGCACTTGATCTGCGAAGCCACGCTGAACGACATCGTCAACGGGCCAGAATCCGCGGCTAGTTTCAGCGGAACGTCGATGCAGGTGCAGTGTCTACTGCGCCATGCGTTGGCGGAAACCATCTCCGAGGGCTTCATCAACTGCCTCATCGTCACCAACTCGAAAGAAGCCAATATCCAGCTTACGCGCATCCACGAGCACATATTTGCCCGCAAGTAGTCTTTCTCCCCCCCTTGGAGCCACCCCCTCATTCATTTCTTCCCAGGAGACCCGACGGTTGCGTCTGTTTGGCGACGGCAAACGTTCTCCGCGGCTGTCGAAACGTGCACGCCTGAGATGGCGCACAGTATCCTGACCGAGCAGATACCGCATCTCACGCACCTCCTCGACAGCGTCCTCCCCTCCAGCGTTCTAGATTCGGCGTATCACTTCTCACGCATGCTCCATGGCACCGTTGGCTCAGGCGACGCCTTTTATCGTGCATTTGTCCCCGAGCTCGGCGGCGCGCTGTATCCGAGGCAGATCGAGCTCGTCAAGCGGTGCCTCAAGAACGAGCGCGGCGAGATCGACCGTGTAGGCTGTACGTTGTTCCCTGGGCTCGCCAAGGTTGGGCTGGGCAACGAGCAAGTACGTCCCTTCTTGCATACCATGTCCTGGCCTTAAAATCGGGCATTAACAGACGGTGGTCAGACGAGCGCAGGTTATTTGCGATTGTGCTATGAATCCCTCTGGCTGATTGATATATGTATACGTGCTGGAGTTCTATTATGTGTTACACCAACACTACACTACCAATAAAGACGCCAGTGTTGCCTGAGCTTGCACGACCTGTTCCTGCATGAGCATGATGCCTCGAGTGTAAAGGAATCTCGCGTACCTCCAGAGCCTGCTGCACTTCAAGCCGCCTTCGCACAGCCTCTAGCCAATCATGGAGGAGCACCTGTGCGCTACCCTTGAGCTGGTTAAGCTCGCGCGCAGCGCTGTCAAGGTCCTTCTCGTTGAGGTAGTACTCCGCCCGCGCCAACACGCTCAGTACGTCATCGCCGCTGACCAGCCCATGGCGCTTGAAGCGCAGCCCCGCGAACATGCGGCTCGCGAGGTGCGAGAGAAGACCCGCGTTCTGGTCCGGAACGAGCGCGACGTGCGAGACCTTGGGCGCGACCTCGCTCGCGAACCACGTCGCGAGGTCGGCGAACGGTTCGACGCCGACGTCGGGGACGTCTGAGCCCTCGAGGGACTCGAGGGCAGCGGCGGCGACGGGGTCTTCGCGCGCAGCGGAGATGTGCCGCAGGACGCGGAGCTCCTCGCGGAACGGCTTGCGCACGGGCGAGGCGAGGGCAGAGGAGGACAGCGCGCGCAGGGCGGACCAGAGTGCGTGGATGCGGATGTTCTCGTCGAGGTAGGTGGAGTTGTCGAGCGCGACGCGTTCGAGGCGTTTGAGGTTCGCCGAGAGCTCGTCGATCTTGGCGAGCCGCCCACCGCGCTCTTCCTCGACTCGCACTTTGATCTCGCGGATCCAGCGGCGCTGGAGCTCAATCCCCTGCGCGATAACCTCCTCCTTGAGCCTAAACGATGGTCGTCAGTCTTGCCTGGCATACGGCGGAGATGGAGATAGCCAACCTCTCGTTGATGAGCTCCGTTTGAGTCTGCAGCTCATTCTCCAGCTTCTCGCGGTAAGCATGCGTCAGTCTCGCCCTCTCCTCATCAAAGTATCGCCTAAACTCCTGCTCCTGGCCATCGAGCCTATCCTGTGCTTCCATCTCCAGCTCCATCAGTTTCACGGTATATTCTCTGGTCTGGTCATCCAGCTTCGATTCCAGGTCTGCTCTCTCGTCCTCGCGGACCTTCTCGATGCGGGTTGCTAAGGCGGTCAAGTCTGACTTGGCCGTCTCGAGGACCGATGCGGCTTGAGCGGTCGCTGCGGGATTCGATTCAAGATAGACTGCAAGATCGTCTATCGTCCCGGCAAGATGGGCAATTATAGGTTCGGAAGAGCTGATGGAAGAGAGGGCAGGGGATAGACGGGGTAGCTGCGGGATTTCGACTGGGGAGGGGGCGGGTTCGGCTTTTTTGGGCGGCAGCGGTCGAGAGTAGCCTGGTGGAACCTCAAATCCGAGCGGTAAAGGAGCGTTGTAGACGCTGGACCCGGCAGCGTCTGTTGGCGGGGGCTCGACCTGAGATGCTGAGACTTTGACCGGTGGTGCAGCTACCTCGGGAGTGGTAGCAAGTCGAGTGAGGTCGACCCCCTTCGCCAGGGCTGCCTCCGCCTCCCGTATGAGGTCGTCCATCCCACGAGAGAATTGATCCGACTGGTGCTTCAGGATTGCTGTCGCCCCCGAGGTCTCTTTTTTTATCTCCGTCTTTATCCGCGCCGCGGCAGAGTTGGCGCGATCTTTCGACTCCTGGAGGACTTTGACGGCGGCGTCTTTCGTGTTTTTGACCGATTCCATGGCGTCGTGTGCCGTCCCTGGTTTGCCGCTGAATTTGTCGGTGACGTAGCGCGGCGCGGATGCGAGTGTCGTCTTCAATGACTCTACGGCCGACTCGAAGGTCATAGTGTCCCAATGCTGGTCCTCCGCGTACTCCAGTACGGAATATCCGAGAGGGACGTGTTCGGAGAAGAAGTCATAGTATGCCTCGTTCTTGAATGCCACGAAAGGGCTGCCAATGTAGAAGGTCCCGGCCAGAGCCGTCGTAGACAGAACGATTGTGCGCACGACATGCCTCTTCTTTTTCGGCAGAGGTGTGGACGGTGAAGCCTCCGTTGTTAAACGCTTGAAAATATACTCGTTCAGAATCAAAATTGCAGATTTGAGAGGCCGGAACGGACCCTTCTTATAACGCGAACGGCTCCCCTGGGGGCGGCAGATGCCAGGCGCCTGGATGCAGGCAGCGTACAATACATCCCGTGTATGCGTCGGCCGCGGCCCTCAATACGGGCTGGACGTGGTTGATGGCGGTGAGAATGGAATCCGTGTTTGCCCGCGCTCACGTGGCGCTATGAGCTTTTGATGTCATCACCGTACACGTCCCAATTCGGATGCCCTGCAATGAGCCGCGGCCTCTCGAAACCTTGTTTCCGATAGAGTTTATTTTTTGTAGAAAGTACATTGCAGAAGGGAGGTTTCGACATTTACACCGGGAGCTCGAGATCAGCCATTTCGAAAAATACAACGAAAATCTCAATGGATAGCCAGGGCCTGATGACCCTCCTCTTTCTGTGGTCCAATTTCGCCTTTGTGAGAGATCGGGATGCCGGTTTTGGTCGTCCCAAAGAGGATGTTTCAAGTTCTGGCAGGCTGAGTTCAAGGTCTGCGAGAAAAAATAAATGCGAAACTGGAGGTCCCCTATATCAGAATTTAGGCTCGAGTCCAGCCTGTCTATGAAAGTAAGCTTGTCGATCGACATGCTTGCCTCTATAGACAGGCCAGTCATTGGTCTAATCAGAATTCCGATTGCTATTAAAACCCGAGAGGGCGTGCAAAGCGCAAAATACGGGCCGATCGCAGAAAGTAGATATAGAATATCGGGATCTTCCGGTACCCACCTCTTGCCCTTGCACGCCGAAAAAAAAGGGGTATCTCGCCCCCAATCGCTCCAAAAATTGCCTTTCTTACGTTGAAATATTCAATCCAATATGCGGACGAAACGACCCGAAAACGACCTGATCCATATGCTGACGAATTTGGAACTGGCCGAAATCTTGCCGAGATCACACATCAAGGCATATGCCACCCAAATCACCCGAGGTATAGCGCCCGCGGCGGATTCCGCCAGTGATGGCGGATGTGATGGCGGAGTTCCTTCCACGACATTCTCTGCACTCACATCCCTCCAAGACCTCTGCTCACATACCCTCCTTACACTCTGTTAATTGAATATACTGCTGCACTGTCCTCCTCAACCCTTCATTCCCACTCTTCACCCTATGTAAATCGTCTTTTTTTTTTTCTCTCCCTCCACGTATGTACATCCAAGTGGATCGATCCATGAGTTAAACCCATATTCCGTCCACCCAAATCGCTCCAGACCAATCTCTCCAGCATACTTAAGGAAATCCTTCCAGGGAAACGTCTGCACGGAAACCTGAACAATCTCTCCAGATAAATCTCTCCAAGGTAGTATCGGATTTCCTTCCACTGAAACCTCTCCAAAGAAATCAGACCTGGTCTCCTGGAAGATCCCTTCAGCACATTTCGTTCAGGTAGAGTCCTCCAGGTCTTTCACCCCAAATCAAAGAGGCAATTGTTGCTCCGATCGTCTATCACATCCCCCTATCTCTTATGGCGGTTCTCGCTGTTCAAATCCTCCAGCGTCTTCTGCAGCATCAAGAGCTCGCAGCCACATTGCAGTTCACCCAAGTGCAGAGATTTCTAGACTTCACCAAGCGTCTCTGGCCCGAGATCCTTTCCAAAGACGGATCCATTCCAATCAAGCTGCCACCTCATATTTCGGCTTTTCTGTCCTCAGTCTTGG
The DNA here is from genome assembly GCA_029204335.1 of Mycena vulgaris. Lineage (NCBI taxonomy): Eukaryota > Fungi > Basidiomycota > Agaricomycetes > Agaricales > Mycenaceae > Mycena > Mycena vulgaris. The sequence continues at coordinate 421,488 of JARGYA010000098.1, forward strand.
GCCTTCAACCATCCATAGTCGAACTCTCCTGGGTGGCATTTAGCGATATAGCCGCCACCTTCCAACAAGATCCAGCATCTCAGTCCATGGATGACGGTTTCCGACTGCATGGACACGAAGCCAAGCTCGGTGGGTTATGCTTTGTAACAGCTCTAGTCCATCGTCCTTACCGTGCTTTTAGGACCGGAAACCCTTGCAGCTCCTTTCAAACTTTGTCCTCGCCCCGGATGTAACCATACCAAACTTACGAAGACCAGTGTTGTCGAGTCAAGACTGTATACTCTTCACCGGGGAGTTTTACCTGTTTTCTCCAAATCCTCATACTGTGAAAGTCAGTGAATGCTGCTTCAATCATTGCCACAAGCTAACTACAATCACCGATTCAGCCTGTCTTACTCGCTACTACCCGAATTACTCGGTGTTTGAGGCCCAAAATACCACCAGCCGTCGGGAATACTACTCTGCAGACATGCCGATCTTCATCCATGTCACAGAATCCTCCTTTATAGAGCCTCAACTCTGTTCTTACTTCGCAAACCAGATGGCGCTCTCTCAGTAATATAAAATCTTCCTACTACCGCTCTCAGCTCATCTTTATTTAGTGCATCTGCAGAAGCTATTTCACGTGTGTATAATCTGGCCCTTGGCGCCTCCGACATTCCTAATGCGTCACGTTTGTATGATCAACTCGATGGGACCCTAGTCTTAGAGTCTTTTTTTCTTCACGCCGTCCTCGAGGATAAGGTTAATCAATACCAAATACTCTCCGTTCCACATCACGGGTTCCAGAATCACCGCCTCGACGAAGCTCTTCAAGAGCGCAACTATAGGATAGTTGGGACAGGCCAGGAGATGTGGCCGCATCTATGCGACCGGTGCATGAAGGTATATCAAGGTCCCGACGGACAGTGGTGTGAGTTCTCATATCCTTTGTCTCAAATTCTCCTCATCCTGAAAAATATAGATCAAATGACGGCAGGAGTTCATGACGGAGTCACTGTACGGCACCTTTGTTGCTCAGTGCATGACTGTACAGAGCCTCTTCCTTCCCAGAAGGCACGGTACTGCATCCCACATACACACCTCAACTCCATCTGTTATATCTTCAGTTGCGATACACCAGTCGAGCAAGGCTTCAGTACCTGTTCCCTTGAATCTCATCGGGCTCACCAACTGGCATCAGAGGAACGCCACTCAGCAATGTTCCAGCTTCGTGCTCGGCTGCGGAATGCGGGCATCCCTCAAGTACCTCAGGCTGGTGCATTTCCAGAGCTCTCTTCGTCTCTCCTAGGTCCTTCAGGTGCAGCGTCAGAGAGCTCATCGCAGGCGACAGTCAAGGGCAAGAACTCACGTCGCTGGACCCACAATGAACAGCTCTTCGTGCGGTGCTGCGGCATCGTTATCTCCCGAGCCACTATGTTCGGATCTGAGGGCATCACAGGCGTGAATGTGAGTTGACAACACTATCTTTTGCCTGAGCAGCCAGTGACATGGGACCAGTGTTTTTTGAAGGCAACCTTCCCTCCAAACTTTCCTGGCTCAATGCCGTCCTACATTTTTTACGACAACAACTGCCAATTCCGAAAACATCTCACAGCTTCCGGTGATACCTACTTTGATAGAGTTGGACTACCTGTCGATGTTTGGCACTTCAAGTGTAAGCACAAGGAGGGCGATATATTCTGTCAAACCCACTGCAATCCTGCACGGTTTAAAGAACTGATTGGTGAGGACAACAAGTGGGTCTTCAATTCTTCTGCAGCCGAGCAAACCAATGCATGGTTTGGAAAATTCCAAAACGTTGTTCAGGAGATGAATGTTCTACGGTACGCTCTTAACCAACCTTTGAATCAATTGACTGACATCTGCAGCTACAACTTCTTCCTGGATGAAATGATTGCTATTCACAACCGCGCCCTAGTCAGTCGCCTTCAGCATGAAAACCAGCACCCGTACATACAGTCGGAACAGGAGCTTCGGTCCACCCCTCATCTATCTACGTCTCATGTACCTGCTTAGTTGTTAAATCTTCCCAAATTACCAGCTATTCTCGTGTTGCAGCAGTTCAAGAAAAAAGTTTATAGACTAGATTCACATAGCAATTATACGAAGCCTTCTCCGCTTTCCCTTACGCAACCTTGCCCGCACGTGGGAGCATAGACAGTGATGTGGGGGTGTAGGGTGGTAGGGGAGGCACAGATGAGCGTAGTTTTGTCTCTCGTTCCTCCTTGGTGCCCAAAACACATTGCAACATTGATCAGTCCAAGTAGAATATATTTGCAGGCAACAATTGAGGGGAAATTATATACGTCTGGGACGAAGATTGTAACCCCCTCTAACTGCCCGGCAGCGGGTTGCTCGAATAGCATCTGGAGCCCGCACAGTAGGATGTCGGCCAGATGAGAGTGCTCCACGGTTGACTGAGCTCTGGCTAGGCATTACTGTTCCATGCCAGTGCCTCCCATTAAAAACCCTGCCAAACCGATTTTAATCAGAAGTTAGCGAACATAGCAATAGACACTAACCAGACTGTGTTCGCGCGAGTTTGTAGCACAATTCCCCATTGCACCATCGCGAAGTTATACTCGTCCCGCCCACACCGCTTTTTCTCCTCCTGGATGCAAGGGTAAAAACCGCCCTCACACTGGTTCCTACTCTTTGAGTTAGTCAAGTCCTGCCGCCCAATATCCCCATCCTTGTGAACAGCGCTAATATAATTGCTGCAGTTGAAGACTGACAGGCCTTGCCGACCGAATCGATTGAGCTCAGCTTCGTCCGTGACGGCTCCGACTTCCTCTTTCATCTGGGGATAGATACTGGTTCCCACTTCAAGTAGAATGTCGGTATCCTGCCATAAAATACTGAGGCACTGATCGAATAAAACCAAAAAAAAAAAAAGACCTACCAGGGCATGGCGAAAAAGGGCGCGTATGTCATCAGGAGTATCTCCTTTATGCACTGCATAAGGTCCATAGGCATCACCTTTCCAACCACCCTTGGCCAAACGAGAGCCCCCAGCGGTCATTGATCCATAACCCCAAGCCTGCAAGCAGGCACGCCTTTTCACTGAGCGTACTCGGATAAGGCGGTGATTGTGGCGCAATAACTCCAGCGCTGCTCTGGACAATGCACGAAAGCGAACTCCGCCCACCTGACATGAAACCTTAAACTGGAGTAATGAAAGCGGAACCAGGACTCACAAATTCTTCGACCCCCCCATTTTGCGGATTTTTAAAGAAAAACCTTACGATATCCCTCCCGCATCGGCGAAAGACCTGGGGGCGGTGTTTGATTAAGGCCATTTCGAGGTCATCAAATGGATGAATGTATCTGGTCTTGATGGATGGACGGGGTGGAGGTGCTTGACGGCGACGTTTAGCCTTCGATCGATTTGTTTTAGTTTTCTTTTGCTTTTTTGGGGCCTTTGCCTGAGAACAGTCAATAGGGTTCCCCAATTTAAAGCAGGACGTAAGGAAGAGAGAGGGACATACAGGGGGCTTGGGCTTAAGGCGATCGTTCACAGCTGCACATGTTAGAGCGGATCCTTGGAGATGATCACAGTCGCGCTCAGTGACATAGTACTTCTGGATGCAACACTCTTCAGGCGACAGATGAGAGCACTTGGTGCATTTCCCTGCAGCTGAAACACCCGGACCTTGGCGACCGAGGACTAGGTCCTTCATCGCAGTTCCAAGACCTTGAGATCGTTGCTTCAACTTATGTTTGTCTTTGCGTCGCGTTCCTGAAGTTGACTTGCGCCGGACCAAAGAAGTCCGAGGAAGGTCAGATGTAGACGCTCTGGGGATGAGACTGGGCTCATCAGGGTTGGTGTCCTCGTCGCTCTCGTCCTCCCCATCCTCGCTCGCATACCCAAGATCCTCCGCGTTGAGATTAGCGGGATTAGAAAAGAGTTGGTTGTGAACTTTGGAAGTCCATCGGCGGTGCTGCACACTTTCCAGGATGGCGACCTGAAGTTGCAAATTGAAGAGGTCGAGGATATCTTTGTAGCACTCAGGTTCTAGAAAGATAGGGTGGCCCTTGAGGATCCGAAAGGCGCGGTCGGAATTCCACCCATCAATCTGCCCCAGAAATGAAGAAAAAGATGTGAAGGTAGCTAGCGACATACCTGAGGATACCCTAGTTCACGAAGGCAGGGAACCAGCCAATTGTTGCAGTTGGTTACAAAGCAAGATTTGGACAAGAAGAGGAAGGAGGCCATGGGGTTGTGGCGCCATGGGTGCATCTCTGAGTATACACTGAAGAAGGTCAGGAACGTCAGCGGGTCAAAGTCATAGTCTGGGTCCACAGGACTCAAAGTCTAGTTAGGTATCAGCAACAACGAAATATTCGTCAGAGCATGACCTACCTCTTCATATTCTTCTTGAGTCCGCGTCGGCATAACCCAGTTACAAAAGAGCTCTCCATAGCTCATTTTCCAATTGTGGTAGCGGAAACTTTGCTCCACGTCGGGGTGGGATGTTTCGAGGAGATTCCCAGGTCGGCATATCTCCCAGAAAGCCTCAATTAAACCAGACTCCTAGGGTACATAAGCGATTGCAGGGAAGCGCAAGAATATTACGTACCTCTATAGCCTGCTGGAAGGAACTCGTGGTGTACGCTCGGCGTTTGAGTGCTCGCATTTGCACTAGATCTTCGACAATGAATCCTTTGTCTCTAGGTTGATCCTTTTGTCAAAATGAGCCATAACACCGCGGCAGAGAATAAGATACGGGACACACCAAATCCTTGCAGGGATAAAAGAAGTCCAATAAATGAGAGCACCATCTGAATGGGCGCTCATCTAGGTCGTCCTGGGGCCGCGAAGCAAATTCAGGAAGAATCAACGGGCTCGGGGGTCGCCTTTCCTGAACAAAGTCCAGTACGTCGAGGAGATCATCATGTTCTGCGGGTTTCACGTCGTACTGCTCATCTCCACTGCCTTCACTGTCATTGCCCTTGTAGTCATCATCGGAGCCAGACTTGGAGTCGACACCGGGGTCATAGTCGTCGTAGTCAGTGTCTTCCCAGTCTTCGCCATCTGAATCTCCCTCAGATTGTGCTTCCAGCATCTCTCGCTGATCAAGATCATCAAGCCAACAGAAGTCGGCAGGCGGTGGGGCCTGTACGGCGTTCAGAAGAGGTTAGGTGCATAGATGTATAAACCCACGTAGGGAAGGAATGATTTGCTTTTCCAGTACTTCATTTGTGCTGCTAAAAGCAAGCCTGCAGCTTCCCTGTCACCGTCCTCGTCTCCATTATGCTTGTAACGAAGCCACAAGACTTCAGTGAACAGACGCAAGCCATGCTGCAGAACCTTCAGGACGGCCTCCTGGCAGTTGTCTGAGTCTGGAGCTGACATGAGCTCCCCACCGAGAGTGTAATCCAGCCAGTCGGGGATGCGCGCTTCCCAGAATGGAGACTGAAGGTGGGCCAGTGATTCGTGCAGAACGGCCTCAGTGCCACTTCGCGTGCTGTTGAGGGAGTATTTTGCAAACACCAGTTTGAAAGGCTTTTCATGAAAATATGCCTTGTCTTCTTCAAAAGGGCGAAGCCGGGGGGTCCAGAGCGAAGAGAGAGTGGACATGGTAGGAGCAACAAAGCAAAGCCGACGAATTCCCTTTTTGGTAACACACCGCTCTGTCCAGCCACGGTTTCCAAATGAGATTATATTATTCGGTTAGCCATTACAGTACATGAAGGACCTGGAACTATTAGAGGGGGATAGCAATACAGCGCTAATACTCTAATTTAAGGAACTCCTGATTGAAACCTGAGGGATAAGACTGCAGGGAACTCGCCGCCGAGAATCCCTGCACGGAATTGAAGCGGATTCCTTCCAGCAGTTTCCTTCCAGGGAAGCTGCTGCAGAGAGATGTTCCAATTCCCTTCCAGGGATATTTCTGCATCAAGATGACAAACGCTCACTGCAGGGAAACTGCTGCAGGGGCGGCGGCGGCGGAGACGATCGGGGCCGCAACGGCGCGGGCTCGGACGAGGGCGCGAGGGAGACGAGGGAGAGACGGCGGCGGCGCACGAGGGTGGGGAGTGGCGGCGCATACGAGCGTGGGGCGTGGCGGTGTATGCGAGCGCGGGGAGTGGCGGCACGGGCTCGGGACGAGGGCGCGCGGGAGAAGAGGGTGAGGCGGCGGTGGCGCACGAGGGTGGGAAGTGCCGGCGCATACGAGCGCGGGGAGTGCCGGCGTGGGGAGCGGGGGCGCGGGCACAATTCCCATCCAGGGATATGCCTGCATCAAAATGACAAAGTCTCCTTGCAGCAAAACTGCTGCAGGGAGACGAATTGAGGGCGGGGCGTAGACGAGCGGGGGCGGAGGCATGACGAAAGGGAGGAGGGGGTGCCGGCGAGGACGTAGGCGGCGGCGGCGTATACGAGCGCGGGGAGCGGCGGTGCTGACGAGCGCGGGGCGTGGCGGCGCTGAAGAGCATGGGGAGCGGTGGCGCTGACGAGCGCGGGGAGCGGGGGTGCCGGCGAGGACGTAGGCGGCGGCGGCGTATACGAGCGCGGGGAGCGGCGGTGCTGACGAGCGCGGGCCGTGGCGGCGCAGATGAGCACGGTACGAGGGTGGGGAGCGGCGACGCTGACGAGCGCGGGGAGCGGCGGCGCTGACGAGCGCGGGGAGCGGCGGCGCTGACGAGCGCGGGGAGCGGGGGTGCCGGCGAGGACGTAGGCGGTGGCGGCGTATACGAGCGCGGGGAGCGGCGGTGCTGACGAGCGCGGGCCGTGGCGGCGCAGATGAGCACGGTACGAGGGTGGGGAGCGGCGGTGCTGACGAGCGCGGGGAGCGGCGGCGCTGACGAGCGCGGGGAGCGGCGGTGCTGACGAGCGCGGGGAGCGGCGGCGCTGACGAGCGCGGGGACCGGCGGTGCTGACGAGCGCGGGGAGCGGCGGCGCTGACGAGCGCGGGGAGCGGCGGTGCTGACGAGCGCGGGGAGCGGCGGCGCTGACGAGCGCGGGGACCGGCGGCGCGGGCTCGGACAAGGGAGCGCGGGAGGCGAGGGTGAGGCGGCGGCGGCGCACGAGGGTGGGGAGTGGCGGCGCATACGAGCGCGGGGAGTGCCGGCGTATGCGAGGGTGGGGAACGGCGGCGCGGGCACAATTCCCATCCAGGGATACGCCTGGATCAAAGTGACAAGTCTCCCTGCAGGGAAACTGCTGCAGGGAGACAAGTTGAGGGCGGGGCGTAGACGAGTGGGGGCGAAGACATGACGAAAGTGAGGAGGGTGCCGGCGAGGACGTAGGCGGCGGCGGCGTATACGAGCGCGGGGAGCGGCGGCGCGGGCTCGGACGAGGGCGCGGGAGACGAGGGTGAGGCGGTGGCGCACGAGGGTGGGGAGTGCAGGCGTATACGAACGCGGGCAGTTGCGGCGCAGACGAGTACGGGGAGAGGCGGGGGAGCGGCGGCGCAGACGAGCGCGGGGAGTCTCGGCGTATACGAGGGCGGGGAGTTGCGGCGCAGACGAGCGCAGGGAGCGGCGGCGACGGCAGAGTGGCAAAACGGAAGTTTTGCACGTGCAAAACCTCTGGGCTGTGGCGGTGCTGCGGTGAGCAGTTCCGCGACGGCGTGGGGACGAGGCCGGCGTGGGGCTGAGCTGAGGAGGTCGGGAGTGGGGCTGGGGTCGGTCGGGGGCAGATGAGTGATGGTTGGGTGCAAGCTGTTTGACGTGGCGATGAAGCTGTGCAGCTCGGACCGATAGACCGAAACGATGAAGCAGGGAGTTCGAGGCGACGGGGTGGGGACTAGGCGCGTCGAAAGAGGAAAAATCGATGGGAGAGGTGGCAGAGGACACGGGAGCCTCAGAACATGAGTGTCGGTCCGTTGGCACGTTGTTCTCGTGTGTTGTTCTCGCGTGTCGTCCTCGGCGGGGATCGCTCGGGTCGGGAGCAAGGGTTGGCCGCCGAGTACGGAAGGCTACTGTAGGGCTTGAGTTTGGAATAATAGAAGAGCAGAGAAAACATACCACCAGGTGATGCTGGCCCAAGGAAGACAGAGGGAACAAAAATGATAAAAGACACAAGTTTCTGGATCTACCAATCCCACAACGTCCTGGTCGTAAAACTAGACCTGACTGAAGCACACGGAAGCACGAATGCGAGCCGCTTGGAACCAGCAAGGTGGTGGTTGGGACCAACCCCACCAAAGAAGGACTATCAACAAAACAACTATTTATGGGTGGGCCGACGCGTTTGTCACGTGAGCGTGAGTGATCACGCTCACGCTAATAACTGTGACACGGTTCGGATTTAGTCATTCATTCTGTCTCGTCCGACCGTTGGCGGTTAAGTAGCGACTACATAAATGTATTACATAGCAGTAATTTAGAGAATATATTTACGCTACTCCTCTGGGACCTTGGCCTCCAGGAATTCGTTATACGATAGGAACGCTTTCGTCTCGATTAGCTGAATGAGGCTAGGAACCCCCACTGACAAAGATTCGTCTGCCAAGAGCTTCTCGACATCAGCCTGAGAAGCACAGCTCCGGATATAGGGCTCCGCCAGAACACAAGAGGTCACCCAACCAGCAGCCCTGTTGAACAACTTGCCCCAGTTGTCGTAAGTAATCGCCTTGTTAAAAGCGTCACCATATGTACGATCCATGCACTTCTTGTAAGCATTGACGAGACTGGCCACGGTGTGAACCCATGCAACAACCGTCGGCACGGGATGGGATCCCCTCACTCTGGGGGCATCTCTGATGGCTTTGACTCCTGGGTAGTTCAATAACCGCTTTTCCAAGTAAGCCACCATGGCGCTGTTTTTGGCTTTGGCTGCATCCGACTGTCCCTTGGCCCGAGCACTGAGTTTAACGTCAGGTTTGACATCTAGCTCCTCTTTGATGTCGGCCTCGACGTGGGTCCCAGCAAGTGGACTAGCGAGCTCGGTCTCCTGGGAAAGTTAAGGTCCAAAGACTTGTACTAGTAGCCGGAACTTGACTCACAGGTATTACCCCGAAACACAGCATGGCTCTCAATGCATCCGGGGCCCCATTTACAGGTATGGCTTCAAGCCTACGTTGACTGACATCGAGTTGTGCAGGGACTTCAGCAGAGCGCTGAAAGGCAATCGGACCAATCGTCCAAGGGTAGCCCGGAAGGGCCCACTTGCAAAGCCACGGCGCTATGGACCAGAGTCAGCCAGGTATTTTCTAATCTGGTGGAACTTACCATCGGGCAAGGCACCAAGGTCATCTAAGCTTTTGAAGACAGTTTCTGTGTCCAAGTACAGACGCCCTGAACCATCGGGACCGTATTCCTCAGGGTCAAAAATGGCGGGGTGGAAATAACCTTGAGCTTTATCACCATCGCGAGCGTAATTGAGAATGATCAGTTTCACGGCGCCTGGCTTGTCATCGGAAGCTGCAAAAACCGGTAAGAAAGGAATATCTGGAGAAACCAAGACGTACTGCGAGCGATTAAGCCCCAAAATTGAGGGTCAAACTCCTCTGGCTCGCCCCAAGATTGCCGCTCAAATTGCTTTGGGTTATCCTCCTGTTTCAGGCTTTGTTCCTCTGCGTCAGAGTCAACATCCATTCTATCCTCCCCTTGAACGTCAACGTCCATGGTAATCAAGCCGGCTTCTTCAGTAGCGGGAAGAGGTGTGTAATCTGAAAGTCATCAGTCAATATTACAACAGACTCTTTTGAATAGAACCCACTCTTGAGATCTTCTGGTGTCGCAGTCAAGTCCGACTCGTATCCAGTTTTATCCTCAAGCTCCTGGTGGCCCAAAGAAATTAATCGAGAGTTAAAATGCAGACGGAATAACGCACTGGGACCACAATTACTTTTGCCTTTAGCAAGCCACGGAAGTGGTCATCTATGGCATAGGTGCAGGGTTGATCTCCACAGACACTGATCCAGTCTACTGACGTCCTGGCTGAGAGGATTAAACGCCTTGCAGCAGGCTTGGTTGCCGGAACTGTGGGGAGGCTGGTGACTTGACGTTGGATCCGAAGAATCGCCTACAGAAAAAGATTAATGGCAAAGCCTAGGTTAACAAACCAAAAAACTTACTCGGAGACGCTGAACAGTGAGCCCCTTTTGGGATTCCCTAGGGGAATATCAGTGGAAGGAATGAAAGTGATGCTGCAACATACAGGTATTGTGAAGTCAAGACTGTGCGCGGCATTACTGGAACAACAAAGTTGGAGAGTTTGTGCGGGAGTCAAAAAGAAAAAGACGAGTCAAAAGATTTGTTTCAGGCGAACAAATTTTTTATTTACATAAATAGATATTTAATAGTTTTGCTAACGTTTCTTGCGCCCGTACATTTTTGCAATTGGAGCCCATTCGCCCCCAGACGCACGCCCACATCTGATCGCAGCAGCCAAACCTGGCTTCGGCGCATTTCGCCACGCCCGGAAACTCTCACTAAAAGTACTGCTATGCCATTCTGAACCGAAAACAGCTGTAAAATTGCTTGCAGGGGTTCCAGGCATGGCGGCGATTTTCTTGAACCCCATATCCATATCACAGGCAAATAGCAAAGGCCATGCAGATCTGCGCCCAGCAGGGGCATCAGCCAGCGATAGAGGTGGATTTAATCTGGAGAGAAGTTAATAAAGAACCCGTACATAGAAGAACCAAAAGTACTCTGAAACATGAAAAATTGGCTGAGGCGGCATTCTATGTTCGTCACCGTCACTTTCACTATCTGAAAGTTCGCTTGAAAGGGCAGTTAGTTTTGAGCTCAGGCGATCTAAAATAACTCACATAACAATCTTGCTTTTTTTGGTTGACGGTCCAGGAGACGTTGATCTGGTATTTTTGTTTCTAGGGAGAAGAATCAGCATGGGAAGAAGGAAGAGAAAAATGAGTCAAACCTAGTAATGGGGGTGGGCGTAGAGGGTGGCTCAATTGATAAGGCTCTTTTGTGCTTCTGGGAGTGGCTTCCTCCACGCAGCTCCGAACAAACGGTGACATTAGGGGAACGCAGGTATAAGGTAATATCAGGTTTAACACGTATGGGCCCTGGGGTGAGAATCCAGGAATCATCCTCTTCCAGGGTGAATTCGATCGGGGTCGATAGTTGGAGGTATTCATACACGTCACAGGGGAGGCCGACACGGTCACGAAGAGCCTGGCAGTCCTTGGGGTGGAACCAAGGAAAGCTGGGGGCTGGGACAGCAAGCAAGATAGGTCGTTCGTTGTTCTAGAGTGAAATGAATGAAGAAAAATAGAGAAATTTGAAAAGAGACGCACTTTGATCCACCACTTGATATAGATGATACAAGCGGCCTCCATCCGATAGGCTTCTTTTTGACCGCGATTTGATGGAGAGATAGAAAAGTCGTGGTTGTGCAGTTTGCGAGCGACATCAGGCGCAACCATCTTGCCATAAGGACCCGCATACGAAATCGGGTGGCTGGGGGAGATTCGGGCAGAAGAAGAAGAGGCGATGGGGAGTTCGGTAATCTGGTGTAGGGAGTTATGAGCTGAAACATGGCAGTGGAGCGTGCTTGCAAAGCAGCAATCTTTGCAAAAGCGCTGTGTGCATTTTCCATTGCCTGGTCTAGCATTGGAACTACGCGCTAGATGGGAACATTGGGGATTTTCACAAAGAAAACCAGGTGAGCGCAACACCGATGCGCTGGACGTGCTGGAAAGCAAAGCCTGGGAAGACGGCTGGGAAGACGGAGCAGCCTGCCCCCATGGATAGGGACTGAGATCGTCACGCCAGAGAAAACCCTGACAGGGGGTGTCAGGTAGGAAGGTATTCCGGGTGCACTGCAAATATTTTTTAAGACTAGCCACCAATGCGTGAAGAACAATACCTTCTGATATATACGCCCATCATGGCCAGGGGTATGAAAACCAGTAGCAACGGTGGGCCGTGTGAGAGGATGGGTTCGGCAAACGGAACAAAAGTCGGGATCTGTAACAAAATGTTTACTGGAGAACATAGAGGACAGGACAGAAAATGAGAGAACCTGGTCCATGTGACCGACTAAGCAGTCCCTTGGCTCCCTGGAGTGATATCGGACATTGAAGGAGGGAAATTCTTTGAGAGAGACCGCTAGAAAAGTAGAAAGTTTTCGTGGCGCAAATTTGATTCTGTGACTTGGTGACTTCTTATTGCCTGGAGGGAAATACAGAAAGGGATTGGAAAAGGTTGGAGGAGAGTTGATGGAGGTCGATGCTAGCTCGGAAAGTACCACAGAGAAACCAGTGCAGTCAATACCGTGGAGGACAATTTTAGTCCCTGGCTGGAGCAAAAGTCGTGCAGAACTTTGTTGAAAATGCCGTGCACAAGATCTCATTCAAGGAATGAGGTCCATGATTTTCCTTGCAGAGCTATACCAGGAGGTCTTCGCCTGGAAGGAATTTGAATAATATTTCTGGAGCTATTTTGCTAGAGGGAGATAGCTATAGTAAAGACCTTGCAGGTATTTTATATTAATGTCTTGCAGGGATTTCCCTGGAGGGAATTGCTGGAGGGATGTTCATGGAAGGATTCCCGTGGAGGGACATCCGCCATCACGTCCGCCATCATTGGCGGATTATCCGCCAAATCCGCAGCATCACAGATGCTCTCGTGTATTGAGACGGTTTGAGACGAGAAGTAATAGGCGGGCCGCTCGCTCCGGAAGGCCGGCCCGACACCCGACTGCGTCTCGAAAACCGCGACCTGCCACTCCCAGCACTCCATGTCCCTTGCAATACGCAGGGCCACCGAGGCCGACGCACCAGCGTTGTCCAGAATCTGCCTTCTAACGGCGGATGCAGGCAAATCCGCCGAGCCCCTTCACGACTACGGCGAATTGCCAGGACTCGTTTATGCCGTTCCATACGTCCAGTTGCCAACAACATGGGCATTTGTGTTGGTGGATGAATCGAAAGACCAGCTGGTCGTGGGGTACATCGTGGGTTCGAAGGATACGCGGGCCTACGAGCAGTACGCCGGAGCCCATTGGTGGCCAAGGCAGGCAGAAAAGTATCCACCGTCGACGATGGTTCGAGAAGCGGACAAGAAGTACGCCCACCTGCTGAGGGACATGCATGCTGCGGCAGACGCGAGCGTAGCGTTTTCGCCTGCGCATCTGCATGTCAACATTTTGGAAGATTATCAAGGACAAGGATGGGGTCGCAAACTTATCCAGACTGCCGTGGATCACTTGAAGGCGGAGGGAGTGGGAGGAGTGTGGTTGGGGATGGATCCGAGGAACACGAATGCACGCAAATTCTACGAACGGTTGGGGTTTACTGGGTTCGAGGGTTCACTTCCGAACGACGTAGGCTTGAAATTTTAAGTAACCCAAGGATCGCTTTGACCGGCGTGGCTTGAGATGTTTGAACAACCAAATACTAAAAAATAACACGTCCACGACCATGTCTCACTCGCGCAACCAGGACGATTCCTCCGCCCCACAGCACCCGCCTTTCTCGCATCTACGACCGCCGTCGCCACAGCCCATCCCACCCGCTGCGGGCTCTCCAAGAGATCGCTCCGGGTCGTACCCTCAGGTTCGACAACCACCTTCGCACCAAGCGACTATCCGTTCTAGCTCAGTTCAACGGATCATTCCCGACTACACGCAACTTGGAACTGGGCGAGCAGACGATATCGAAAGCCTCGAAGAATTTCCCATCCGACGCTCAAGTTTGATCCCTCTTGGAGCCTCCGATCCACGCCGAGATTCTGCAGACAGCAGCAACACGCTTCTTGGTATGGAGGATGCAAAGAACCCATACAAAAAATACTCGTTGGAACAGCCTCACTCCCCATACTCTGGAGTCCCTCCCGGTCAAAATACGCCTCTTCGGTCCGCCTTACGCCGCAGTGTCAGCTTTGCGGAAGACCCTCCCAGCGTCGTGCAGTACGACGAGGAGGCCCATGTTGATGCAGCCGGTGAACGAGCCCTGAAACGCCGAGGGGTGCTCTCAAACATGATGGACCTGTATGCTCTCGAACACGATCTGGATCCCTCCAATGGGCAGAGCCGCTCCTCTGATGATAACGATTTCAAAGAACCAGCGCGTTATACGACAAGACCCAATATTCGCCGCATGGACTCCATGGCGTCCAACGATTCCGATCTACTCGACCCAGATGATCCCCGCGTAACCGGTGTGATTCCCCGAAACTTGGAGGATCCTGCCCAGCTCGACCACAACACGCTGCGCCAAATGGACTACAAATCTCGACGCAAGCATTTAATGCGGGCAAAGATTGAATACAACGTAACCAGTATGTTTTTTTGTAAACCAGAGTTTCCATCTTTGACCCTCTCCCGCAGCTATGATCAACAGGCAAGATTTCCTCCTCAAGTTGGCCCGCGCCCTCATGACGTTCGGAGCTCCTTCACATCGCATCGAGTCTCAACTCGTAGCGGCGGCGCGCATTCTGGAGGTTGAAGCCGAGTTCATTCATCTTCCGGGAGTCATCATATGTTCTTTCGGCGACCAAGAACTTGGCTGCTCTGAAACCCACTTTATCAAGTGCGGAGGGAGGCTTTCGTTAGGGGCGCTACACAAGGTTCACGTCATATATCGTTTCGTTGTTCATGACGAAATTAGTGCCAAAAATGCGGGCGACCAGCTGGAGGACCTTCTCGATGCCCCTCCTCTATATTCCATTTTCTTCCGATGTATACTTGCCTTTTCTCTCTCCGCTCTGATTTGTCCTCTGGCATTTGGCGGGTCTTTCATCGACCTGTGGATATCTGGAGCCGGCGCGTTTATTCTCTGCTTTCTCCAACTTTGCGCGGCCACTAAAAGTGCCATTTACGCCAATGTCTTCGAGTGCGTTTTTTCTCCCGTCGTTCGTGATTTCTCTAAATCTCCACAGAATTACTATCGCTATATTTGTATCATTTACTGCCAGAGGGCTCAGCAGCATCCGTAGCCAGATATTCTGCTACACAGCCATTTCATCTGCTGGGATCATCGGCATTCTTCCTGGTTATTTAATTCGTATGTACATCATTTCGCGCGCTATCTATCTTCCGCTTACCTTTACTGCAGTCAGCAGCTCTCTTGAGTTGGCATCCAAGAACATTGTATGTGGCAGCGTCAAAATGGTCTATGCCCTGATATACACTCTCTTTTTGGTTCGACGACTCCTCTCTGTCTGGTTCTAATTCTAAATCGATGTACAGGGTTTCGGTCTTCAAATCGGATCTGATTTCTACCTCCTCCTGGACAGCGGGGCTCGGCGCAAACTAACCGACCTCGCCTCGACTCTGAGCTCCGTCGCAGCAGTCGCAGGAAGCTGGACCGCTGACAACAACACCCAAAACTACAGCATTCCTACAAATGGCACCTGGACTTTCTCCCACGTCGTATCACCACATACATCTGATATTGTCGATGGCTGTTACCGCCCCCAAAATGCCGCGTGGTTCCGCCAGCCTTTCCCGACGTGGTGTGCCTTTATCATCGTGCCTGTGTTTTCCCTCTTGTCTTCCCTCGCGAACTTGCAACCGCTCAGAAGCAGGCAGCTGCCCGTTATGGTAGTCATCTCCTGCTGCTCGTACGCCTCAAACAAGGTCGCCAACCATTACATCTTCAACCGGTCCGACGTGGTTTCCGCGATCGGAGCATTCACAGTAGGGCTGATGGGCAACATTTATTCTCGCAAAATGGGGGGCACGGCGTTCACATCCATGGTGACCGGTGTACTGTTTTTGGTTCCTGTAAGTGCGTTTTCGACCGTGATGTTCCGAGGCTCAACCACGCAGTCTGGACTTTCGCAAGCGGGTGGGATCACCGCCAACGGAAACGGGATTGATATTGGAGGAGCGATGATTGCAGTGACCATCGGCATCACGGTTGGGCTTTTCATGAGCCAGGCACTGGTATATATGTTCGGGACGCGTAAGAACGCCGCCGTGTTCTCCTTTTAATCTAGGTCTTAAGATATGTAGAATTACAGCTGCCATGTTACATTTGGATACATGTACCTCATTCAAAGCATTGGCGCAGGCGAGTTCTCTATGCCCTCGATGGACGTCTTGTGGCCCATCAGCGTTCTAATATTGTTGATGCCGTACCTGGAACAAGATCAGTGGCAGATCAACCCAAAAGCTAGTGTACCGACCGAATCATCGTTGGTCGCTCTAGACCGAGGCCCCACCCGTGCACCCGGACATCTTTTGGGAATCCCATCGGCTCCAGCATCTCTGGTCGGAACATGCCACTATTCCCGACTTCAACCCACCGATCTAGCATAGGGTGAAACGCAAAAATTTCCAGGGAAGGCTAAACTACTTGTCAAAACATGTTCCATGCTTGAATGAGTCGAGACAGACCTCTGTGTATGGGTTGTACGCGGGCTTGAATCTGACCTGTTTAATGCCCATCTTGCTGAAAAAGACTTTCATGAAGCCAATTAAGTCGGCAAGGGTAAGCCCACGATCCGCTACGACACCCTCTACTTGGTGGAATTCTGCCAAATGCGTGGCGTCCGTGGTCTCGTTTCGGAATACACGGTCAATGCTGAAGAGCTTCGCCGGCCGGAACCCATCATCTTTCTGAGCGTCCTTTCCAACGGTTGGCCGATCGTCGTCCTCGACGTCCTCTCCACGGCATTTCGCGGCCAGCTTGTAGAGCATGTGTGCAGAGCTGGCGGTCGTATGGGTGCGGAGGAGCAGTTTGCTCGTTTCCTCGTGTGACCACGGTGCACGGTAGCCCGTAGAGCCAAACCCGCCATGTTCGTGTACCGTCGAGACCCGTTTGTAATATTCCTTCTCGGGGTGAAGAGAATGCGAGGGATCTTTAGATACGGATAAACATCTGTTGGGGTGCAAGGGACGGGAAGGACTTGCCAGAGACGTAGAAAGTGTCTTGTACTTCCCGGGCGGGATGTTGCTGGGGTACAAACAAGGCATCGAAACACCAGAAACCAGATTCGACGAAGGATGCCGTCGGCATTTCCGCGAATCTATCCGACACATGATATGAGAAGGATGCGAGATAAAGGGACAGAGAACACACCCCATCTCCAAGAAGATGTTCCGGATTTCTTCTCGTACCTTGAGCAAGGGATGGAGAGATCCACCGTCTGTTGGAGCGCCTTCTGCATCAAAGTTGTATTTTTTGTAGGTAGATGTCTTCCAGGATCCCCTGCGCACGTCAGAGAAGGGTCATCCAAAGATCTGAGGACATACGATGTAAGCATGTCCACAGTCAGGTCTGTTTCAGGTTTAGCAGTCGATGTGCTGAACTCAGAGCCCTTGTGCACGGTGAACCACTGGCCCTTTCTGGATCAAATTCAGACATCGCGTCCAGACGCGGTAGACGAGCAAAGACACCTTTGCAGGATCAGTTTCCGTTTCCGCAGATCAGCGAGGTCTTTCTCCCCAGATTTCAGCGTGCCGGAGGATTGGATTTCTAAGAGATCTAGTTGGGTGACATCTTTTATGGTAGATGCCTAGGTGTGGCTTAGATGGACTCTGTAGAACCGCAGACGCGGACTGACCAGTTTGACCAAGCCATCCGCTTCCTTGCCGATCCATCCGTTTTTAAAGGCGCGGCCCTGACCGACCTTTGCGGTTTCGTCGCCCACTTGCTTCTTGAGCTGAACTGGGGTCACCGGAGCGCCTTGGCCCTTGGTAGGCAGCGCCGACCAGACACGAGCTTCATGCGATCCGTCAAGGGCAATTTGCGAGCCTTCCGGGGTCAACGCATGGGACACAATTTCGTGTGTTTCAAACTTGACCATCTGGCGCCGGTGTTACAAAAATCTGCGCATTGAGATCATTAAACGACGTACATCGCGACTGAGAAGTGAGTTGAGGGCGCCGAGGATGGTGATTTGGGCATCCTGGGACGCTGCTGGCTCAGATTGGCCTGGGATTACGAGCGATCTTGTGTCGTGGATTTTAGAGTGGGCATGGAGAGTGTCGAGGATGAGCTGCTGCAGACTTTCTGCCATGGTGGATTGACTCGGAAATTTGAAGTCACATGCTTTCGATGGACTCTGCCTGGGACAGCGCACAGACGCGCCTAGCACAACTCCGGGCGCGCGGCGGGAGTGATGGGCCCTCTCCACGCACCATTCGTGTCGGCCAGCTCGACGCAGAGCTTCTCGACCAGGAACTCGTCCATCTTCTCCAGGAGCCCATCTCAAAGGCACTCAATTCTCCGAGCTGGAAGCCCGAACTCTCCTTGTTCATCCAGCTTGTTCTCTATAAGCTCTCGGTATGGAATACCGGCGCGACATATGGCGCAAAGCTCCAAGATCTGCGATACGTGGTTCCCCATCCGTCCGGGCCTCTCTCGCGTGCGTGCGGTCAACACCGCTCTACCCTAGCCTAACTTCTGCCCAGCATCTGGCCTTCCACGCCGCATATTGCTTATCCACGGGACCCTTACTGCACTGGTGCCGTATCTCCACACCCGTCTACGGGCACACGCACTATCCCGGGCATGGCCCGACGCCCCGTCCTCGGACCGCCGTCGCAAAGCCTGGAATTTACTGACCTCCCTCGAATCGACCCATTCCTTGGTTGCACTCCTCAGCTTCGTCGCTTTTCTGTGGGATGGCCGGTTAGTTTGATTTATTCGCCTTCCATGCCCCTCATAATACTTTTTTAGTTTCCGCACAGTTGCCGATAGACTGCTCAACATGAGTCTCGTGCCATCTCGCAGGCTGGTCAAACGCGATGTGAGCTACGAGTTCATGAATCGCCAGATGGTTTGGCATGCTTTCACTGTAAGTTTAATCAACCACCTTTTTACTTGCCTTATCCGACCACAGGAATTCCTCATTTTCCTCCTTCCTCTCGTAAGTGCGCGCAGTATTCGCCGACGAATAGCTCGCATCGCGTCTCTTGTGACACCCACGTCGATATCCTCTCTCTTCCAACCTTCACGGCTCAGTGGCTCGAAATCTGGCCCTGTGCGTGGGAAATACTGGTCACTTCCGCAAGACCAATGCGCCATCTGCGCCGAAAACGCCTCCTTCAGTCTTAATCTCGCGGAGCCCGCGAATGCCTTTACCTCCCTCGCCGCGCCAGCATCGGCCACCGCGTCGTCTCCCGAACGTACGACGCCCGGCACCGACACAGAACCTCCGCTGCACCCCATCAACACACCGTACCTCGCGTCGTGTGGGGATGTTTACTGCTACCACTGTATTGCAGAGCGCATGATACGCGCAGCGGACGAGGAGGAAGGACAAAAGTGGGAGTGTCTGCGGTGTGGCCAGCGTGTCGAAAGCGCGAACCGACTAGTGGTGGAGGTTGACTCGGTTGAAAGTGAGGTGTCGGGAAGTGACTATGACTTCAGTAGCGACATGGATGCAACTGATTTGTCGAGTTCGATGGCCTCGATGGGGAGTTATAGTCAATCGGGGTTATCTGAAGGCTAATTAATTGACTTGTCGACGATGAGTGATTTTCCAACCATTTCTAAGATACATACAGGTGAATGAAGCAGATAAAAGAATACATTGGGTAATAGTTCATGAGTAGGACAGCGCACTTCATCACCCTCGGGATAATTGATCTTGGATCATGGCGAGGACAGTAGGATCCGCCTTGGACAGGTATTTGTCCTCGAATGCCTGTGGTCCACATAATGTTCGCGCTTCATTCAGATGTGTTGCAATGTACGCGGTAAGCTGAACCGTTCGCACGGGATCGCGATCATAAACCTGGGTAATTACGTAAACAACATGTTAAAGAGACCTATGGTCAGGACGCACAGTTTTGCGGCGTTCGAATTCTGGGGTGCCTTGCGTGTTCTGATAGTATGCTTCAGGGGCCTCATCAAGCTCCCAGTGTCGCTGTAGATTCAAGGGCGACAGAATGCTTTCACTGTGAATGGTTATCGGTCGCGGGCAAAGCTAATATGAAAGGACGTACCCTGCCTCGTCCACCGCAGCGGCTGCAGCGAGCTGAGCCTCCTTCAGCTCCAGGAGAACATCGGTCCAGATATTGAATATGTCTCCCGGCAATCGGTCAAGAACGTCGGGTCGCGCAGTTGAGACCAGTGCGGCAATTCCCATCGCTGTCAGTTTGCGATGCCGGGGCTCGGACATGTTGTCCCACTGCGTACACAGTATCAACACTGTACTTTGATATTTGGGGGAAAAGCTCACGGTTCCCCACCAACGATCCAATAGCGCGTCATATAGCTTTGCCTCGCTTATAGTGTTGTCGGCTGTGGCAGCCATAAGACGCAAGAAGAACATCTCGCGATCTGCCATGACGAGTCGCGACATCAGGTAGATGTGTTCTGTTAGTAGAATTGCGCCACACTAGCACATATGAGTTGGTCATTACGGAGGAGGGCGAAGAACAGCATACCTCGCCTTCCACGATATTCTTCATCAGGAGTGAAAAGAGACCAGATGTGTGCATCGCTTCGCCCCATAATGCTGAAGGTGTGACTTGGACGAGGAGATTGAGGGAGATTAGCATGTCTTTGAGGTTCGTCGAGACAGCGGCGCTGGACAGTGCAAGGCGGAACGCGGAGAATAAATCGGAGGCAGATGTCTGGGTACATCAAGTTAGGAACATCGCCGACGAAGAAGATCCAAGCGGAAAATAACCTGTAATATGAGAACGCCGTCCAAGAAGAAATAAGCGTCGATGATGTTTATGGCTTTGCCAAGCAAGTCAAGGTTCTCTCCCAAGAGCTTAGTGGCGAGCGGGAAGACGTCAATGAGGGCGGGGCCATTTGGGTTCTGAAGGCTAGTCGTATTACGAAGGGAAGCAAGCCAAAGGTCCATGGTATCCTCGTCAAGGTGAGTCGCGACCTAATATAGCATCAGCGTTGGCCGACACCCGGAAAACGAAAGACTTGCCCCGACAGATAAGCCTTCCGCGACAAGAGGCACTACAATTCCTGTCAGAGATACTGAACGCTCTTTCGTAGCCTGTATCGGTGTTAATAGAGGCTCGGAAAATTAGAAGATATATTACTTCGACTAGCTTCGTCACTGTAACCAACAGCGAACCCTTGAAAAGCCAGTCTTCTCCAGCCGCATCCCCTAGAACTCGTTAAAAAGATTTCACGAGAATAAAGAGAATATTACATAAGGCTGGGAGGGGGCCCGTAATGATGTTGATAAAATCGGAAATCTATGTACAGCTTAGTTCTGCAACTTTTGAGAGCGAGAACAGAAAATTACCCGTTCTCCGGCCCTGCTCAATGACCACATTGAGAGTATAATCTACGCGGCGTTTGATCTCGAGGGTATCTGATTTGCCCAAGAGCCCCATGAGCTCCGACACCGCCTTGGGAAGATGACGCGCAAAGACATTGATGTCGAAGTCAAGTGTCTAGGTCTTCCAAATCAGGTTTGTGCTGGATTCACTGCACAATCACGCACGTCTATACATTCCCGGTAACGCGATAGCCGCCGTCAACCGAACGACCGAGTCGGATCCAGAGCTATAATCGCACAGCAGGTGTATCAGGACTTCCCACACGAGGTCGTTGGTGGGCGACAGGCAGGAATCCGAGACCAATTTCCCCAGGAGCCATGCTATTCGCCTCTTGATAATGGGATACCTAATCAACGTTCTATTAACGAATGAAAGAGTAGTGAAGTACAACGAACGTGGGGGTCCGTGCTTGATGCTTCTGCCACCAGTGTCGTTTGTAACCATTGATCAAACGGAATCATATTGTTGAGTTTGGTTGCACAACGGCCTATAGCACAGTAAAGGGCCTCTTTCTGAATTACGTCGGCTAGAGTCCCGGCAGTTTGGGCTAGTGCCTTATGAGGTTGTCGGTCTATGAACAGACGGAAAAAAACTCACTAGCCATGTTCATGTAAAGATTTTACTAGTAAGGGAGCGACGACATCGGGAAACTGGTTCGATAACTGCATGAGCACACGCTCGCTGCAAGGCTGAGAGTACTACATAAATCAATCAAGCCTCGGCATCTCAAAAAAAAAACGCACGCGAATCTCAAATATCCATTGTTCATTTTCTGTGTCTTGATCGTTCACCCACTGCTCTGGGTCCGCCCATCCACTCCGTGAGCTCGGTGTCCTTCAGTGGCATAAATTGATTGATCAGAGTCGTCACTGCCGTTGTACAAATTCTGGGGGTAGTGCTAGGGGGGAAATCAGATTGAAACTTGAAAGTATCCAAAGAACAAACTATTTTGGTTCTGGCTACCATCCTTCCGTAACGGCTTCCATTGGCCGATATTATCTTTGAACAAAACCATACCCTGAACAAGAAACCGCACTGGGTAAAGAGCCTCCGGAGAGTCTGAAAGTGAGGAAGAATCAAACACGACACAAGAAGTATTCAAGGGACATACCTGCAATGGAGTCTGAACGCTCCGTGGCTTCCACTACTTTCTTCCAGTAATAAGCCACAAGAGTGGCGCAACTGTCCAAAGCCGCGAAACGGGGACTTGACAGTTCCTGCAAACGCCGGAAGAATTTTCCGAATAGATAGATGTGCCTTGTCAGTACGTCCACAGAACGCTGTGCATACGGATTGGAAGTCAACCCCGTTGGGTGTGTGCATTTCAATGATATGTTGGCGGACCGAGACTAAATGTTCCAGGGCAGTTGCGGACTGCGTCACCATGTGCCTATCTAGATGATGTTAGGCCCAGAGACTTGGAGCGGAAGAAGAAGAAAGCAGACCCAATGAAGACTCGCTTCTACGTCAATTCCCTCCTTTCCTCCTTTGTCCAGCCGATTCCACAGCCAGAGGGCCATTTTTGTTATACACTTGTAAAACATATGGGCCAGGAGAATGTCCGTGCATGCGCGCGGTGAAATTATATCAGGGTATGTGTACTGTTGATATGATGAAAGTAGCGTCGAGTAATATCCACAGAACGCGACTTGGCATTTGGCGAGCATCTGAAGAAAGTTCAGTTAATCCAAAAGGGCATAGAAATCACCAACCGCCCCCATCGTCCGACTGTTCAGCATTTTTGCGTTGGAGAACTCCTTGAAAATCCCATTCAGGAGCTTGAGGCTTCGCAGAAGCCCGAGGGTCTCTCGCGGATCCTCGTGACAGGATCCGAAAAACGTTTCTGTGAGGCAGTCCCGATGACTGCGAGAAGGTCGTCCACGAGGTTCGGCCTTGAGAGCATAGTTACCTCGAGAAGTAATATAGGTGGCGAGCCGCACCAGTTATTAGGATAATCCAATCTGGCTATCTTGGAAACAATCACTTCGTTACATTCTGCGATCTGAGTGAGGATGAGCGTCAAAATGTAAATTGTTGCCAGGTATAGCATACCGTCGCATCCTCCTCGTCCAAGAACGTGAAACATCGCTTCCGGATCTGAATCCGGTGCTCATCGGACAAAACTCTTTTGACGCTTAGGATGAGCTAGAGGTTGAACAAATTTGAGCGCGCTTACTTTCGAGAGCGCCAATGGGTTAAAGCGGCATTCTTGAACTGTATAATGGACATCTGCCGGATCTGGAGGGGAACAGCCCTTTGGGCAGCGATCTCATGAAGCGCATCGTATGTCCCAAACATATCCAGCATCTCTTTGAGACGAGCACTGGAAGCTTGGAGGAGCGCAGGATCTTGTGAAGCGGCGCCCGCCATCACCCGATAAACCTCATCGGCCGAGACGGTCTGGACGACGACGCCAGAAGCCAGAGGTCTGGAGGGGCCATGCATCACGAGGTATTCACAACCCAGGGAACTAAAGAAAAAGAGCGGACTAAAGGTATAGAGATCTGCGATGTGGTGTAGTCGGAAATGGATGACAGCAGTATGTAGCTCAGCTGGTCGCAAGGAGATGAATTGTCTGAAAAAAATGAGCTTAAGCACAGTTTGTGACGACGTTACCGTTACCCCACCCAACGTTACGACACGCCGATCCGTGACTCGGTCACTCGGACGCGCCGTTGAATGAAGTTGAATGACCAGTGCGCCACCGCCAGGGCACGCGTATTTCCCCGTCTTCTCCTTCGCCAACTTTCCAGAATGCACACCAACGTTCATCACTCTCCTCGCGTTCCCGTCGTAGCATTGACCACGAAGTTGTCGA